>JANVCC010000021.1:52399594-52499484 GCA_025345505.1 Todiramphus chloris collaris
TCTTTTCTTTTCTTTTCTTTTCTTTTCTTTTCTTTTCTTTTCTTTTCTTTTCTTTTCTTTTCTTTTCTTTTCTTTTCTTTTCTTTTCTTTTCTTTTCTTTTCTTTTCTTTTCTTTTCTTTTCTTTTCTTTTCTCTTCTTTTCCTTTTCTCTTCTTTTCCTTTTCTCTTCTTTTCCTTTTCTCTTCTTTTCTCTTTCTTCTTCCTTATCCTATTCACTACTCTGATATAAATCTAGAAAAGTTCCACTTATTGGATTGTTTTGTTTGGCTTTACTTATGTTATAGAGACTGGCTGTTGGATCCAAGTTTTCACCTCTGCTTTCCCTTTCTTTGAGGAGGGGTGCTGCATCCAGGAAGGGACTGGCTAAAATTCATTGCTCCTTATTGTACCTAAAAGCTTAGGGAAATAATCAGACATCTCTAAAGCTCAGTGGTTTTCAGCCCCATCGAATGGTAAGTAATACCATTTATTCTTTCTATTGTAAAATGAGTTTTTCCACTTCATTTCTCCAGTGAAACTCTTTACGTAATGCCTGTGTTCTTTTGTAGCTTACTCAGAAAACAGTGCTGTACTCCTAAATTCACATGGGCTTAGGGAGAAGGCTGAAGTAGGGAAAATAAAGGTAACAAATACATATGTCAATAATTTTTCTCACTTTTATCCATCACATACCTTATAAACATCACACAAGTTTAAAAGTAATCATTTCTAACAACAAGAAGTACGCCTACCTCCTCATGAACTTTCAGTATGCTTCTATTTAACATTTAGTGGACTCATTTTCTTTGTATAGGTCAAGAGGATTTTTTCACATCTTGTTACTGGAAAAAAGGTACTTAAGTGGAAAAGGTGTGCTCTCTTTTATCACCAGGGAATTTCAAGTAGCTGAGCATATTCATTTAAAGCTGGAAGACTTCAGCACAGATATGAGGTATTAGACCAAAACTCTCAAACTCCTATTAGAATAAGAGTCAGTTATAGCTGAACTGATATAAATGGCAAAGCTCACATGCCAAGCAGGTCTGAGTTTAGCTGATGTCTGCCTATCCCACTGTTAGATCATTTGATAGTCTTTTAGGCAATTAAATGACTTGTGTTTAAAAAAAATTATATCAGAGAATTCCCAGTGTTACTACTGAGGCTCTGTTTCCAACTCCCCACATATGTTGCCTTGTCATGCCATAAATTGCTCCTTCATGCTATCATTGTAAAAACAGGGAGGCCTCTGCTCTTGCATATTAGAGTGCTGGGGAGAAATCTGGGGATGGATGGAAGACAGAAAACTGAGCCAAAAGATAAATGACCAAGATATCTAAAAAGAAAGTTATGAAAGATTATATTTCTTTCCTGAATTTTGTACTCTCTGAGTAGTTTCAGACTCAGCACAATAGTTTCTTTCAAACCTTTGAGAAAAACTCATCTATTTTGCCATCTGCCTAATAATTTTTTATGTATTTTAATATCTTAAATAATTGATCACAATAAAATTCAGATGTTGCATCCTATAGAGACGTTTTTCCCGTAAGTTTTGTCGACATTGGCCTTGAACAATTAAATTTCTCATTAGTTTTCCAAAGGATAGTTGACATTTAGGAATTAGTTAGAAATTATAATTTTATTGCCTATATTACTGCAACATAATGTTCATTTGGAGAAAAACACAATGTCCTATTTAAGCAGCCTGCATTTAAATTATCCACTTTGTTTTATTCTTTAAAGTATTTGCATGATGATAAATGGATAAAGAATAATGATTTCCAAGGAGACACTGTCTCTATCCCTGAGTTAGAGAAATGAAGGCAAAATTTTGAACATATGGTCTGGAAAGATGCTTTTTCTACAGTAAAAGAAAGCACTGTTATCTGAAGGATGTTTCCTAAGATAATAAATCACTATCTGAGGAGGGATGAAGTACAACATCACTTAAAAGGACTTAAATTGTAAAAGAAATGCTGTGGGGTTTTTTTTTCCTCCAGCAGAATTATTAGAGATGCCACAACTTTCCAGTATGATGGCTTCAGTCTTCATACATGGCACTGACAATTTAATTTTCATCTTTTGTCTTGATTTCCTTGTGTGAATTCAAGCAAGCAAGAAAACACCTTTTAAAATATTTAGACAGTATGCTATTTGATTGAAAATATATCTAAATAGAATCAACATTGAATGTATTCAGCTGGAATTCAGCTAGACAGATACCCATGGAAGAACCACCCATTTCATTGTTATGGTATGACCACATCCACCCACTTGCACAGGTTTTTCCAACCACCCTAAGGGACAATTCTTCCAGCTTGATCACACCACACCATTTGAGCTCTTTAGAAGGAAGCACTGTAGATGGGATGTAGAAAACAAGTTTTCTTTGATAAAGAAATAACTTTTCTAGATAAGAAATACCGGGAAATATACTTTCCATATTAATAGCTAGATCCTAGTAAAATATCCACTATGTTGCTACTCAGGAAATCATAAATTTGGAGGAGGAAGGAAATAGGAGAAAAGTGTAAGAACCTGTCTGAAGTGAGACAGCAGATTATGGCATCAGAAAAAGGAATTCCAGACTGAAGGTAAGTCACTACTGGACTTCTTTAACGATTAATATTTGGACAAATCTTTTAAATATAATAATTAAGAATCTTAGCTTAAAACCAAGAAATGCATGTATGAAATTTGTAGTATCATAAACATAAAAGGAAGAACTTTAAAAAAAAAAAAAAACAAAACACAAAATTACAAATGTGTTTTACATTTAGACTTTGAGGTATCCATCACATTTGTTTGGTGTATTAAGCTTTGAAATTGAACTTCTGTGAAGGGTTGTAGGGAAAAGCCACCAGTAAAATAGGACTTTAGCCAAAACAGTTTACTGTATTTTACCTCAAAGAGCAGTTTTATTTAAAAATAGATATATATTATGCTGTGAAAATGGTGTTATATGCTGTTTATGGATTTGCTTGGCTCCTGCAAAGGTATAATGCTGCAGATGCAGCCTGACGAAACTGTGAGGGCTGATATGGAGTGTATGGAAGGCCACTGTCCACAGGTGGTTCAAGTTGATCAAGTAAGATTTTCCTTTCTTGAGGACTTTTGGTGGATGACAATTACAGTTTAAAGTTGATTGCCCTGGTCAGACATGGCAGGGCCTACCTCTCTGAGTAGAAAGAACCAGTAATGCAAAATGTTTCAACTAACTTGAACAAATATTTTCAAAAAATTCTGGGGAAATGGAGAAGTTGCAATATAAATTTGGAGGAGCTTGGTTTCAGAATTCTGATTTTTCTGTATAAAAGTTGGTTTAATGTTAATTTTTTTCAGTATGCACTACTCATTTACACATCACATATGTCTTGCTATTCTTTCTCAACAGATTAATTCAAGAATGTTGTGGATTTATATTTGTTTATGTCTTTTATAGATTTGTCTCTATCTTGCATTTTAAAAGAAAAAATTCAAATTTTCCACAAAAACTACAGGACAAAATATTTTTTTCTGAACTATTATTATTAATAAAATTGGAAAAAACACCTCTGTAAGTAACTCTTGTGCATTTATTATCAATAAGAAATACTTCTTTGTGGAAAATATAATTGAAATCTTTGAAATGACAAAAAATACATATAGGTATATATCCACAGTGTTGATAAAAGATTTACTGCTGAAAAGGTTCTCACCACCCCCTAGTGCTAATAAGGTCAGCTGTTTTGGATATGGGAACTTCTTGTTTACAAACAAACTTTGTAGGAATTTTCTTGCATATTCTATGCTTTTATTCTTGCATATTGAAGTGGCAGATATGTAAGAAAGAAGGAATTTTTGAATAGACTTGAAAAATACAAACCAGATGCTGCCTTTTTACTTGTAGGAGGAAGTAAATACAGATGTCAGTAAATGTCTATAATTTACAGGTACAAATATATATCTCTACATGTATTTTTTGTCCATATTTGTATATGCATGTGTGTGTCTATATATATGTGTATATATGCTTCTAATTTCTGCTTTAATTTAGCAAATAGGAGGTCCGTTGTTCTAATTTAGCTTCTCCATTACATTTTCAGTGATCTAGACAGGTTGTCTTTAGGATTAGTTAGTAAAGGTGATGAGTTCCTCCAAGCTCCAGAGAAAATCCTGGTATTAGGCCTCAAGAGTAGATGCTGCAACCTGACAACCTGACACACATTTTGGAGACACCTGGCACTTTTTGAAACATCAATTACTTCAAAAGGCCAGCAACTGTGTTTCTTTCATTTTAAATAATTACTGTGCCCAGACTTCCTTGTTGTATTGCAGCCCCCAAGAGTGAAGAATTTTATACTAGTCTTACCAAATACTGCTTCAAATAATTTTCCTGATGTAATCTTTCTCTTAATTTTAATTGGGTTATTGATTTAATATAAATACACCCCATTTAGTGAAGACATAGGGGATGAAAATTTTCCTTTTGCACTTAGACCTACCTCCTTGTCTTGAGGTTTTATTTACACCAGTCTTGCAAACAAGATAATATTCAACAGTGCTGTCAACAGTGACTTCTGTCTACAAAGAGAGCTGGAAGAATTCCATGTCTGTGGGAAATACTCATTTATCAAAACTGAAATGTTCTTTTGATGAAATTTGGTATTTTTTACCCATAACAAATTTCAAATGTTGTTGTTTTACTGGAAATCAAAATGATGATGAAAGATCATTTGTCCCTTGCTTTTTCTACCATACGTTCCTCTAGTGATTTAGATACTTTGTTAAGCAAACATGATCTAAAAATGACCAAAACACTAGAGTTCCTTGCATAGCCATGATTGATCAGCTAAGCAATATGAATTTTTATCTTTGTCAATGTTGTTGAAATATTTATTGTTTCTTTTATTATCTGGGTTTCCTTTGAAAGAAACACTTTGGGAGATAATGTGATCTCTCTCTGTGTTTCTGTACTTCTATTGAGTGTCAAGATGAAAGCTACTGTGGAGAGCTTACTCTATGTTGGGGAGACTGGAAGCACTGTGTGGAAGGTGTTCTCACAGGAAACATCAAGGAAAGAGTTGTAGTTTTTGAGAGGGAAAATAGAAATCCACAGGAAAACAGGCTTTATTTTTTTTTCGGCTACTCAGGGAACAACTCATCACAATGCTATCTTGACCTTTTCCTGGACAAGGACTGTTGACTTCATAATTGTACCAACATACTGTAAAAGAAGGTCCCTGTCCCAGAGCATGCAACTAGATGGGGCATAAATTAGAGTGACGTGGTTTGAGTTAGAACAGAATTAATTCTGTTTAGTGATTTTACTTTTCAGCTCATTTCTTCTAACTGCAATTCCTGAAATAAATGGCATATTTTCATAGTGTCTCATTCTAGCAGTGATAATGCTTGATGTTTACAGTTAGTATCAAGGATTGGTGTGCATACCAAGGTCACTGCTAAATCTTGTATACCAAGGTGGGATGCAGAAAGTAAAAGGCCGCACCTGTGGGGAGGAGCAGATGGGACAGGTGAACCTAAACTGACCAGTGAGGAATTCCATCCCATATATGTCATATTCAGTATAAAGCTGAGGGATATGAGGGTCAAGTCCTCTTCTTCAATGGCTGGCATCCAAGGACAACTCACTCTGTTCTGCCTTTGATCCCAATCCATGTGTTCCTGAATCCAGCCCTAGAATCCATTCTCACTTTTCATGCTTTTTTCTTATCTTTTTAAACATTAGCCCTTTGATGTTGTCAGGCGCTAGGAATCTCCAAAGGTACTGTTGAGGCTTTGTCCTTCTTCCCTGGTGACCTGTTGACTGTGGTGTAATTGAAAACCAACATCTGGCGAGTAAAAGTAATCTTGGGAAGGCTCAGTGTCTCAGGTGAAACTGTAACTCAAATACTAGGGAAATTTGTCTCAGCTCCTTCCCTGGAAGCTGAATTTACACTTGAACAAGTGCAGAAAAAGTAAACTGTGACAAATGGTGGAGTGGAAAATTTCAGGATGTAAAGAGAAAGAAATAACATGGATTAAGCAACCTGACAGTAATGGAATATGGTCTTAAAATACATTGGGAAATATATATAGAAATGAAGGAAATTATTCCTTGAGTTAAAGAGTAGGACAGGCATAAAAAATAGTTGGTCATACATATGTTCAGGGTGGAAATGAGGGAGATTTCTAACCAGCAGTGCAGTGCAGTTCTGGAGTTTTTGAGCAGTAGGAGTACCTGCACTATTGATTTCAAGACAGCATTTGACTAGCTTGAGATAGGTCATTTTGAGAGACATCAGGAATAACTGTAACTGCACCACAAGATCCTTTTGAAATCCATCCTCTATATCACTGTATATAAGTTCATTGAAAAAGGGATAGATCTTTTAAAATCACAAATCATATAAAAAGTGCCTTCCTCACTTCTGGGAGGAGTCCTTGTAGATTTACATTTTAATGGCAAAAAAAAAAAGGAATAAGTAAACCAGTTCCCAAAAGAGGTTCATGTGCTCTGGTTTCATCTGGTTGATCTTTTCTGAGTTACCAACATTTTTTAAAGAGATGATAGACAGGAAAACAGATCTGGTCCTTTCAGCCTATGTCACACTACTACAAAATTGCCTGAGGCTAGAAAGAGCAGAAATACAATATAGAAACAGTGGAGATTTGCATTCATTATGGCTTCCTATGTTATTTCATTCAGTTTCATATCTGTCTAGTGATAGATAACTCTTGGTTTGTTTTACTTTAGATTGTAGTATGGACACATGGCTGAATTATCCAAGTTACTTAGATATGCGTTACTGGACTGGAAAATTCATGTAAACATAATCTAATAAGATTTCAGATGCTTTTTGTTTCCAGGAACAAGAGATTCTGTGCAGAAAAGTGTGTCTGCGAGCAAGGCTGACCAGAGATAGGTATAAGAGTGATGAGAAAAACAAACAAGAGACTGCTGATCCTTGAAGTCATAGTGAGCTTTGTAAAGGTTCAAGTTCTCATTGTTTATCTAACTAACTTCTCAGGTGGCTGCAGTTACAAAAGTTTACAAAGGAGGTACATTTACCCTTTTAATAACATTTTCTGATCCTATCTCTCATTCCACCCGCTAACAAAATGACTAGGCTGTTTAACATGGATTATATTCCTCTCTTAGTGTCTTTAATGAACAGGCAGCCAATTCCAGGCAGCTCCCTCTTTCCAGAGAAGAGTTACTACCTGAGAACAAGAAGTTAGGATAATTCACCACTCATATGGAAATGAAGCTAATAATGCATAGATGCCTACACCTCAGTTAGTGATAGTGACTGTGAGCTCCCTACACCTTCAGTGGAGAGAAACAGGCACTTATGCAGATACTTACTTCACAGAGAGGCATGGTTTTAAAAGTGTGTAATTTTTGCTAGTGTGGGCAGAACTCCTATGCTTTGAATGACCACATTCACCCAGGAGGACAATGGCAGAAGGTCTCCCATTTTGAATCTGTTGCCTACCTGAGTGATGAGCTGTGTTTAATGCACTCAGGCTTGAGAGGTACAGCTGGTCAGATGTTAGGAATCAAGGAGTGACTGCTTTAAGCTAAGTACAATAAACAGTTTTTATTTCTATTGCACTCTTTACCATTTGCAAAGCACTTGATGCAATGGGAAAAGCACTTCAGAATTAAAATTAGAAAAAATAAATCTGGTGTTCAGACTAATTTTAATGAATATGACTGAACCCTTCAATAATAGAGACACTTAACGTCACTGGCATTTAAAGGTGAAGGAATGAAATACAAGAGAGTCCTAGACTCCAGAAACTTTTATTAAACCTGTGTTTCAAGTTTGGCATCTTCCTAATATGTCATGGACTAAAATTACATTAAGAACTTCTCAAACTATATGGTTTATATGGGATATTAATAGCCTTTACAGTCTCGTACTCTTAATTAATGCATCTCTTCCAGCATGGTGGTCTTTTCTATTTACAACAAAAGATTAAACTCACTAAAACTCCCAAGGAGTGGGAGATGGATGCTCAGATACAGACCTACAATGAAAAGAAATAGAAATATCCATTGCTAGTATGTAGTAATTGAGTTTTTTAGGCATTACTTCTTTAGTAATTATTTAGTAAAGGATTTATCTTGCTAAATACAGATTCCTCCTAGATAACAGAGCCAGGTTATATGTCAGTTTAAGTGAGAACAAGGTAATCCACATTGGATGAAGGAAGAACAATGCAATCTCCCCAAGGAGTAGACTGAAGGTAAAGAGGAGCAGCTGAGACACAGGACTGACTGTCTAATGACTGAGAAGCTGGATGATGCTAAAAGTGGATGGAAAGCTGCCTGGCAGAAAAGGATTTGGGGGTACTGATTGACATGCAGCTGAATATGAGCCAGCAGTGTGCCCAGGTGGTCAAGAAGGACAATAACATCCTGGCTTGTATCAGGAATAGCGTGGCCAACAGGACTAGGAAAGTGATCATTTCCCTGTATTCAGCACTGGTGAGGCAGCACCTTGAAACCTTCAGTTTTGGGCACCTCATTATAGAAAAGACATCGAGGTGTTGGAGTGTGTCCAGAGGAGGGCAACTAAGCTGGTGAAGGGCCTGGAGAACAAGTCTTATGAGGAGTGGCTGAGGCAACTAGGGTTATTCAGTTTGAAGAAAAGGAGGCTGAGGGGAGACCTTACCACTCACTACAACTACCTGAAAGGAGGTTGTAGACACATGGATGCCAGTCTCTTCTCCCAAGTAACAACTGATAGGACAAGAGGAAATGGCCTCAGTTTGCACCAGGGGAGGTTTAGGTTGAGTATTAGGAAGAATTTTTTCACTGAAAGCGTTGTCAAGCTTTGGAACAGGCTGTCCAGGGAATTGGTTGAATCACCATACATGGCTGAGTTTAAAAGTGGTGTAGATGAGGTACTTAGGGACATAGTTTAGCAGTGGACATAGCAATAGGGTTATTGGTTGGACTCCATGATCTTGGTCTTTTCCAGCCTGGATGATTCTATGATTCTATGTTACTTGAATTCTCAGTACAAGTTGCTGTGATGCATGCTGGAACAAAAGCCTGAATAAAAGAAGCACTAGGGTCAAGATTTAAACAGGACCTGTTAAAGTGTTTTATTATTTTTCCCTTTTGTAGCTTTGATTATAGTTTTGGAACTAAGCACGAACACTCCTTATTTTTTTTTTACAAAAACTTCCATTTTTTGTTTTCTACAACCTCATCAATTTACATATAGTCCCAAGAGGAAAGATAGGCACTGAGTACACTGCTCTCAAGGGATAGCAAAAATAAGAGCATTTTTTTGGTGATTCATTTCTATGAAGGATTTGGAGCTACACGGAAGCTGGGGTGTTCTGTTTCTACAAAGCTGCATGGATTAGTTTAGAAGCTGTTGATCCCAGAGTTTAGGACAGTGGAATAGGCTCCTTCACATCAGAAGAACATCAATGTCTTATGTGGAGAACAAACAGCTTGTTACTTCAGGGACTACACATGACATCAGCTTTTCCCTACTTTTTCAAAAACAATAGGAAAATGCATCAGGGTAATGGACTTTTTAAAAATTGTGGTTATATCTCAGAAGCAATGATGGGACCATTGCAGACATGTGTGGTTTCTTTCTGGTATCCACTAGGTGAAACTGTACTAGGGTCTTTGCTCAGCATCTAAGAAGGAAACTGCTATAAAATTACTCCTATGAGTAATATGTAAGTTTGATAGAACATTATATTGAGATAATGTTTGTATTGAATCTTCTTATACTAAGATCTGTTTTTCAGTGATGAAATATTTGTCATTTTAATGATTGAATATGAACAGATGTGTTTAACTTCCATGGTTAATTATCTATTTGTTTCTGCTTTCAATCCCTGCCTATTACACTAATGGACTCAAATTACTAGAGTGTTTAAGAGGCCATTAGTCTCTTTTATAGGACATGGAATGCTAATGGAAATTCAATATGAAAATTAAAGCATTTTGCACTTTTACTGTAATATTTGTAGTCTTCACTTCTGAAAAAAGTCTTCTATTTTAGAAGAGTTCATAGACTACATGATGCTTTTTTTAAAAAATGTCACTCTTTCATGTATGTAAGTATGGATTTACGAAGTGTTCCTCTTTGTATGTTTTCTGGAATATGACACTAACCTTTAAGTGGACATTAAAAACTGTGGGCCTCTTGCCTAAAGAAACCAAACAGTTGCCTCAGACCTAGGCAATAGAATTATTGCCATCTTAAATAATCATTGTAGGCCAAAATGATCCTAAACAGGATCTTGACTGAAGCTGTCTGGGTTTTCTGCATCAGTAACCAGCACCTGAAGGAATTCCTCAAAGTAGACCTGAGGTCAGAAATATGTTATACAAGAGTTAGCCACAACTGATTCCATCAAATACCTCCTGCTCCAGGGGCTGCAGGAAAGACAATAGACACCTCCTTACCTGTTAGGTGGAAAAGTCTCCTAGTCTAAAAAACAGTAAGTGATGACATGGTGGTCATAGAGCAGCTCATCAAAGCTGGCAATGTTTGCCCCAGTGAGATGACTTTTATCACATGCTTAGTGCCTGTGCTGAGAAGAGAAACCAAATGCCACTTCCTCAAGCTGTGCACATTTATCTCCTCAGCAGCTGTAAAAGAAACTCCCTGTAGGAGAGCTTGGTCTTCTTGGCTCACCAAAGTATTGCAGAGGAAGACATCACCATCTGAAGTCTCTCTCTCAAACCTTTTGCTGTTTAGTACCCTTTTTCATTTAGTGGCACTGACAGAGATATGATTTTTGCGATAAGGGGCAGGAGCAGCAGAGTCTTTCAGGCATGAAGTGAACTGACTCCCTTTTTTGCCTGCAGAAGTGAAATAAACAGGTTGCTTTCCAGTTTAGGAAATCCAGCAAGTACAGCCCACAGACTGTAGTCATCACTGAATGGACAAACAGATCATTCCATCTTCCACTGGCCCTTGCTCTAGCCCACCAGTCTCACATTTTTCTTATACTGTTTCCACCATAAAACTGCAAGATGAGGTACCCTTCATACAATCATGTGTATTGGCAGCACTAGTTGTTGTCCTGTATATCAGGACACATAGTTTCAATCCCCTGCAAAGGTACAGGAATTTGTGTGGATGTTAGGTACGTATCTTACTGTAATAGATACAGAAGAGGTTTGTCTTCATCTTCCCAAGGAAATCTAAGGAAGCAAGTCAGAATGTTGAGAAATGATTTCCTCCTATCTTATGCATCTGCCCAAGATCTTGCTTTCACCCAGTATATGAGAATTTTACACTGAAACACTGAAACCATCAAATACCTAAAAACATGGCTTGCTTAAAAATTAAGCATTTTATCTATATATGTTGCATTATTTGTTTAAAGCTTTAACACAGGTGCCATATTCCAGGGATTTGAACATATATAGGTTTTACAGAGAACAGAAGATTATCTCCATAGCATTCCACTTGTCTTGTTAGTACTACAGACCGAGCTTTGGTGTAGTACAACATACACAAGATTTGAAAATCTTAAGGCTGTAGATGTCTCTGTAACATAGAATCATAGAATGTTTTAGGTTGGAAGGGAACTTTAAAGAGTTTGATCATCTAGATCAATCCCTCTGCCATGAGGATATCTTTCACTAGATCAGGTCAATTGAAACCTCATCCTACCTGATGCTGAACATTTCCAATGAGGCATCCACAGCTCCTCTGTGTAACCTGTTCCAGTGACGTACCATTTTCATTATAAAAGAAACCCTACCCTCTTTCAGTTTAAAACTGCTGCCCCCCCCCCCCGTCCAGTCACTACAGGCATTGGTAAAAATATCTCTATGCATCTTTCTTATAGGCTCCCTTTGAGTATTGAAAGGCCGCAGCAGGGTTTCCCCAGATACTTTTCTTCTCCAGGCTGAATAATTCCAACTCTTTCAGCCTTTCTTCATAGGAGAGGTGTTCCAGCTTCCAGATAATTTTTGTGACTCTGCTCTGGACCTGCTTCAACAGGTCCATGTCTTTCTTGTACTGTGAACTCCAAAGCTGGATGCAGTGCTCCAGTTGGGGTGTTAGGAGAGCAGAGAGTAGCGGAGGAGAATTGCTTCCCTTGACCAACTGGCCACCCTTCTTTTTTATGTAGCCCAGAATACAGTTGGCTTTCTGGGCTGCAAGTGTACATTTCTTGTTCATGTCCAGCTTTTTATCCACCAGTATCTCCAAGTCCTTCTTTGCAGGGCAGCAGATAGAAGAAAAACAGAGGAAAAAAAAAAAAAACCCACTTTTTTTGCTCTGATCTAGGTGCAGGACTTTGTACTTGGCCTTGTTGAACTTAATGAGATTTATGTGGGCCTACTCCTCGAGCTTCTCTAGGTCCTTCTGGATGGCATCCCTTCCCTCAAGTGAATCAACTGCACCACTCAGCTTGGTGTCATTTGCAAACTTGTTGAGGGTACACTTAACCCTACTATGTCATCAGTGAAGATACTGAATTATGCTGGTCACAGCAGCGACCCTTGAAAGACACCACTTGTTGCTGGTTGTCATTTGGTCACTGAGAATGTGACTCTTTGGACATGAGCATCCAGGCAATTTTTTAGCCAGCAGTCCATCAATCAAACCCTTACCTCTCCAGTTTAGTGGCAAGAATCTTGGGGGGGATGACGGACAGATGGGCAGGACTATATCTGACAGGACACACTGTATCAAAGGTCTTACAAACGTCCAGGTAGATGACATCCATAGCTCTTTTCTTGTCTACTGATATGGTCATTCCATTGCAGAAAGTCTCTAGGTTGGTGAGGAATGATTTGCCCTTGATGAAGCCTTTTTGGCTGTCTCTAATCATCACCCTGTCTTCCATACATTTCAATATATCTTCCAGGAGAATCTGTCTCATGATCTTACTGGGCATGGAGGTGAGGCTGACAGATTGGTAGTTCCCCAGATCCTCCTTTTTTACCGTTTTTGAAAACAGATGTGCTGTTTTACATCTACTGGTGACTTCTTTTCCAGTCACTGTGGAAAACTAAGTTTATAAACATAATGTTTATAGGCAATTAATCCAATGAAAAATAATGTAATACCAAGGGACATAAATCCATTCAATAACTTAAATGAGTGTACTTTAAATTACTCTATAGAATTCTTCAGCTATATTCCCAGTTCTTTAGGTGTGCAATAAAACTCCTAAACTTCGGAGGACCATTTTGCGTAAAATACGCAAAGTAAAATGAAAGGTACAATACACAATTGTGGTGTTTTTTTTTAAAATGATACTTTTTCAACAGATTTAAAACTTTGCTGGTGAGACAAGTAAAGAAATGATGAAACTAATAGGGCTCTACTGAGAGTGGACAATCTGAGCTATTTGAGTAAGGGCTCATTTCCCCAGCAGGGTTTTGAGCTTGTATTTACTGCTCGAGTGCATTGCCTGCTGCATCCTGTGACTAGTGCAGTAACAGATCCTGCTGGACTCTACTATAAACACTTCCAGTCGATCAGTGCTGACATATTCCTGTAGCTTTGCTATTAAAAAGTATAGGGAATTTTTTAAGCAAAGGCAATTCATGTAATTAAAATAATACAAATAAATTATAAGTAAGCATGGTCTTAAACTGTGCAAGTCACTAAAAAGCTGATTTTCTTTCAAAGGTTTGTGATAATAGGATGCTACTATTTGATACTTTTTTATGCCTCCCAGGTTCATTTGCAGAAGCTGGCCTTGTTTACTGATGTGTATTACCAGTATGTTTACAATGCACACAGGCAGGAAAACACATGAATTAAATGGGTCCTTGTTGCTTTGAACCAGTGAATTCATCCGCATGCAGAAAAAAAATGTCCTAAACTTCAGCATCTGTGCTGTATACTAGAGACTAGAAATAGCTGTTGTAAAAAGTAGCTTGTTTAAAATGTAACTTCAGCTTTGCTGTAAGAATACCCTCTCCAGTTCACAAACTGTGGTGTGACAGACTATTTCTGGAACAAAACTTTGTGGAAAATTGGGTTTGAAAGACATAGATAAACCAAAAAATACTAATTTTTTTTTTTTTATTCTAATAATTTATGCTGAAAATCCTGTAGCACTGATTGTCTTGGTAGAACAAAAGTGCTTTTGTGTGATCAGTATGATAAATCATAAAATAAGCAGTGCTGCTGAACTGTATCTGCATAATTAGTTATGTTTGCAAAATGTGAACAGTGAAAGATAGTACCATCAACTTGTGCTTTTGAATGTGCAGCAAGAGCTGAATTAATCTAATGAATTATTGTGTGTGAATTATCTGCTTGGTTACAAATACCAATGTAAATTGCATGTTCCTTTTGCTTTATGTTTTGCCAGAAGTACAGATAATGACATAGATACCTTTTTCTCACTCTTCTGGATGCTCTTAGCTGCCATTTCTAGACATCATTAAAAGGTGTGGCAAAAGGCATCAGCAGCAGCTGAGGATGTTACAGGGTGAATTATCTGAATATTTGAACTGACTACTAACGGACTCAATGCTGAAGTTTCTCCTGCTGATAGATTTGACTTTTTTTCTATGCAATTCTTTTTAGTCCCTGACTTATAATAGGAAGAAGATGGCATAATCAGAGAGGTGAACTGTAATTAAAGGAGGGAACACCCCAAATTATTTTTTCTCTGAGTCAAAAAACAATTGAAGGAAGGACCAGGAACTACATGAATACAATATGGCAATCAATTATTGCAAAGGAAACTGTAGTGCAATAATTTTGGATTACAAGGACATCAATTAAACAATAGAATAACAAAGTTCAGAAAATGATGCAGTCAAAAGTCATCTAAGATACATAAAAGTCACTGTCAGCAACAAAGAAGAAATTGCAGAAACAGCATCAAGCAATGGGAAAATCCCAAAGATGGTTGTTTAAAAACCATAATATGTAAAGTGGAAAGACAGACTGTTCTGAAAAAAAAAAAAATGTATGTTTATTGCCTTAAAAGAATTGGAAGGTTAATGTCATCACATTGGCCAACCACTGAACTTGAGGCTGTGAGAGTACAGGACTGCTCCACAACATGTCAAGACAAGATAGATTATCTAACCCCTAGTGAAAATTTAAGAATGAAGTTCTAATTTCAAAAAGCTTTCTTTTTCCCATCATTATATTTTTAAAACACCTTCCATTGTATGTGCCCAACTTGCATATCCTCCCATTATCCTTTCTGTGTGAGAAAAGACTGAGAAAATTCTGGAGGAATGGTCTTATTTGGAGTGAATAAAAAAGCATATGCATCTTTGAGACATGGATGTAAAACTGTGCTCAGAAAATGAAGACAGGTGCAAGTTTACTGCTGTAAAAGTAATAACCTTGGTAGCAGCTAAGAGTGTGTCTATATTGAGCCTTAAATCGAAGCCAGACTTGAAGAAAAGATTTTTTTTCTGTTCTTAAGATTCAGTCTAGTGTCCAAATACTATGTACAAACCTGACCTTCTACAAAGCAAAAAAAACCCCTAGTTTATTTTGGGGTCTTGGGAATGCATCCAGGTTTTGGAACACTGGTTCACCAAATCTTTAGGTGTTACAGCATAAATGCCTGAAACATCATACGTAGTTACAATAGAATAACCATTTACATTTTCCTGTTTTTCTAGCTATTCTGTGTGTGACTTCTCCACTGACCGATGAAATAATTAGCAATATTTCCATTAACTTCGGTTAGCTTTGGGAGTGTATTGTGTGTATCAATTAGCTCTGGTAGCATATTGTGTAAAACTGCACATTTTCTTTTTGATTTGCCAAGTGGTGATATATATCATCCCACTGCAGGTATATAACTAGATTTTTCAATAATGAAATAATAATAACACTTATAATTAAGTAACTTGTACCTAGTGATATCTAGTGGGTAAAAGACAAAGCTTAAGGCAAACATCCTAGAAAAAAGATCAATCCAATAACATAGACATAGCAAATCTTTACAGACAAAATAACATTTCATTATTAAATATCTATTTCTTGCTGCCCTTTCAGTTCCATTTTGTAAATTAATCTGCTCCCTATAAAACCTAGATTTTGAAGGCATAAGTTACACAGGAGAAACCTGGTTTTGCCTGCAAGTTTTATTTCCTTGTACTCTCCTCAGTCTCTCTCAAAAGTAATTCATCTGTCTTTCTAGAGCTGGAAACACAAGATTTCTCCCCACTTTAATCTGCTTTTTATCCTCATTTTCACACTATTCATTTCTTATTTAGCCTAGGTTCCTTAGGTGAAGTGTTCATCCTAACCCAACAGCTAAAGTTGTATTGGCAGATAAAATGTATCAGAAGCTTCTCTTATACTATATGTATTGTAGAGTTGTTAATTAAATATTGATTCTCCTGACACTTTTCTGCATTTTAATCTCTACAATTTCAGGGTTGTTATTTATTCATTTGTGTAGACAATCTTCTCCTTTTCTTCATCTGTCTTCAATAAATGCTATTGCAGAATGACAAGCGTGACTGTAGTAAAGGAGAAGATAACTATTTACAATAGTTAGCAACATGACTATAGAAGTGTTTAAACAATTTGGGCCATCTTTCCTAACCTCTGCCTGTACCTCCTGTATCTAAAAAACTCTACACCTGCAAATGAAAGTTGGTAAATACACTTTTAGTCTTCTTTAAATACATTTATTACATACATATTGAGATGCTATTCACTACAGCTCAGCAGATTTGATAGTTGCCTTTGAAATTGTATCCATGTGTATTAAAATACCTTAAAAAGACAATATAAAGATTTGAGTGACAGTATCTAGAACATGTGAATCATCTACTAAACATACTCATCAATTTACTCAAATTAATAAATTCAAACATTTTTAATTGATCAGCCAATATGTGTTGCCTGAGAAGATGCACATCCTTGCAGTGAAGTTAGCCTTACTGATGATGATGATAGGCTTTCTTTTTTTATCTGCAACTTGCAAACCTTTCAGAAGCAGTCTGTGGCTCCCAAGATTTGATGGTTTACAGATTGAAAATCCTTCATAAAATCCACTTCTCAGTGGGTCAATTTTTTCTCCAATAATAGAATGGCAAACGAATAAAGTACTCACTAGTTAGTCTGTCTGTCCTGCCTTTTCTTTTTTTTTTTTCTTTTTTTTTTTTAGAATAGGCTTTTTCTAGGACGAGCTAGTCCTTCCTTTTGATTAGGTTGCTTGAAATCACTCTGATTGGAAAAGCTAATTGAACATGACTCAATGATGAGTCAGACCCAATAGGAGTCAATGATGAGATACACTTGCCAGAAAAGAAAATCTAATTCTGGGAAGTATTAATAGCAGTGTCATATGCAAGACATTGGAGGTAATTATTCTGCTCTATTTGGTTGTGGTGGGGATGCAGGTGGTGGTAGTCTGCCTGGTTCAGGCACCTTACTTAATGGATAATAAATTGAAGAGAAGTCTGGAAGAAACAGACAAAAGCAATAAGAGGATTAAGAAGTATTATCTATTAGGAAAAGTGACTGCAAGATTATTATCTTAGTTATGTAAGTTACTTTTATTGTCACTTCTTCACTGATGAGTGTAGAAGTAAGCAGGTTACATCACAGCAGTAGCTGTGCCTATTCTCCCAAAAGGTGTTTATTTGTCCCAGGGTGGCATCTCAGCATCTCTGGCTTCCAGGTGTGGGGTGCAGGTTCACTGGTGCTTCTCAGGGACCCACTGCAGTGTTCCTTACTTGAAGCAGATGCTGTGTCAGCTCCTGTTCCACTGCCTGTTGCACCTACTCACTCCTACATCTCTGTAGCATGGCCTTCAACTTCTTTCCTACTTCCTGTGGTTCTAGCTCTCAGTGTAGATTCCTGCCATGCCTGGCAGCAGTGGACCCTCTTCAGTTGCCTGTGTTAAACATCTGTCATGTCAGTCCCTAGTATTGCTGGGAGGCACACAGTACAGTCACTGCTCTGTTGTCCTCTTTCTGGCACACCTACATCCTTAAGCAAAAATGTACAGGTGCGTTTGAATCTGGACTAGACTAATTCTTAAGAATCTAATGAAAGAACTCCAGACAGGATAACTCCAGACAGCCATGTCCCAGGACCACCCCTGTGCCTCCATACACAAGGAGACAAGCAAAGATAAGTCATGAAAAACTCTGTAGCCGACGATGTCTAGTGTGTGCATGGTAGATGTCTTAGACTTGTGTTTCTTTGTTGTGCCTTGCTTGGAATAAATGAACTGAAAATATTTGGTTGCTCTACTGAAAATAGAAAACACCTTTGAGAAGATTGTCAGAGACCTGTACACCACAAAACCAGGACACATCATGCTCCTACCTTGAGATGCAACAGTGGTCAAGCATAATACATTTGCAATGCATCTCTGCTCATTACAGGTCTCACCCAACACATACTCCTTGGAGTACTTTTTGAGGATGATGAAATTCAACCTTCCACATGCTAAGTGGGTACCCATCCATGGAAAGATTGCTTCAGTGTGTATTGAGTTTTTGTGGCAAGATTTTGGTAGTGGGGGAGCTACAGAAGTGGCTTCTGTGAGAAGCTACTAGAAGCTTCCTCTGTGCCCAATAGAGCCAATGCCAGCCACCTCCACAATGGACCTGCTGCTGGCCGAGGCTGAGCCCAACAACAAGAGTGGTAGTGACCCTGTGATAGCATATTTAAGAAGCAGAAAAAAACTGCTGTGCACAGCAAGTACTGGAGAGGAGTGAGAACATGTGAAACAACTCTACAGATACCAGGGTCGGTGAAGGAGATGGAGGAGGTTGTCCAGATACCAGAGAAGAGATTTACAACAGTAATTTAATATTTGTTAATATTATTACAGTAAGTCACAGAATTAAATGGTTCCATTTTTAATGACACTTAACTATAAGTCAGTTGTCAGGATGATTTAACAAAATTTACCATAATCAACACAGCAACTTAGTTAAAGATTCAAGAATGGCAAAATTCATACGAGATATGTGATCAATTTTCCTAAATCAAATTGTACACACAAATACACACACACACACAAATAGATACAGAGATTAAATCACATACACAAAAGCACATACACAAACATCTACATACAAATACAAAGGTTAAATCATACACACACAGAGATATAAAGGTTAACGTATGGCTGAGACTTTTCTCCTACTGCACCTGCAGTGAGCTGAAGTGAATTAATCACTTTTCTCCAACACTTGAGAGTGGACAATCACTGGCACCTCTGGAAAATCTACCCAGAGAGGTCTCCCAGCTCTGGGGAAAATAGTGGGCCACAGCCTGCTGCAATCCCAGAGAGCTCAAAGTAGTCTCACTTAGGCTGTTATTTTTATAGGGTAAAGTAGTTGGCTTGTAGTCAAATCACATGCAATAGAAAGGTAGGCATGACTTTGGTAATTGTTCTTTTTCATTGTGGACATTATTCTTGTCAGGCAATCTTGGCACCCTTCACAGCAGGCTACGATTGGATGGGGTCATTCCAGCCTCCTTTTGAAAGAATAAGTATTGTTCATTAAGTCCCATTTTCTGAGGAATTTCATAGCAATTTTTCATTTACAGTGAAGTCTTCTTGAATGAATAGGTTTTAAAGTAATAAAACTGCTGTAGGAACAAATTTAATGTACACAGTACAGTATAATTAAAGATGCTTTACTATATTTAAATTACTATTCGACTAACTTAGACATATCTAATAAAAACCTTATCCCTTGAGCCATCAAAACATCCTTTCTTAAGCAAATTAACTGCAAACAAATACACAGCTTATCAAAAGGTATGGCTATCTTTTTCTCTCCTTATGTAAGCTATTAAGTCAGGCATTTTTTTTTCTCTTAACCATTTCCATTTTCCCTTTGTCAATTCTCACAGTCTGACCAAGAGACTAATTTGTACTGAGAGTAAGAAGGAAGTACAGGTATAACTTTTTATAACCAAATATAATCTTTATACATTGTCTTCTAGGGAATAATACTTTCTCTCTTATTTCTTTTTGTTTCTATACCTAACTTCCTCTGTCATATATGCTGCCTTTAGGAGTGTGATAGTTAAAAATATTTTGATCAAGTTTCAAAGATGATTTTCAGAAAGGAAATGTAAAAGAGCACACTTTCCAGAACACGTTTTGTTTTCCCAGGGTGCCTTTCCTGGTAACTGTACTCAGGTCATTCTGCTAATTCATATTCTGGTTGGTGTGGTATCAGATTTGTTTTTATGTATGAATACAAACTGAACAGATTTGTTTCCTGAAATCTCTGAGAGCGATAGAGAAAACAGTTGCATATTTGCTGTCAGCTCTAAAAGCTCTTGAAGCTTGATAAGAAAAGAATGAAATTTTCCCTGATATTGCTTGGGCTGTTCAGGTCAGATACCGTAGATTAGTTGTATTGAAAACAGTCTTTGTGAAAATCCATGGAGAGGCAGTAATTTTGCAACCACTTGAATAAAAATTGTCTCTGGGAACATTATATTTTCTAAATCCTTGGCAGTACCAAGGGGATCCTTTGAATCTTAAATGGGAGCTAGAAGAAATTGTATGGAATGAAAATGGATTCAAAGGAAAATAAAGAGCATGTCTGCTTTAATGCCTTTCCCACTGGATATCACAAAACAAATGACTGAGATAAATCAAATTAGAAAACTCTATTTCACCTTCCAGTATGTTGCTAAAAGATATTTGTGTTTTCATATTTTTAATAAAGAAGCTTCTTTTTCTGCCTTTTAAATGGGCAGAAATATAGATGGTACCAAGACTTTTAACTATGTGCCAACATTTTATGATTATGGTCTCTGTTCTAAAGATATAAATCTTTGAATTTTGCTTGTTCATACTGTTACCCGTAAACTGTGGCTGGTATGAATACAGCATTTCCATGGACAGGTTAGGGTTGTCTACTTGCAGTGACTTTGTAACTGAGGAAAACTATTCCTGTGAGCTGATATGTCTGCTTTTAGCTTTAGTATTGGAGACCTGGTCTGTGATATAGAACATCATAGGTTCAAATCTTTCTGAAGATCCAGTCAAGATATCACAGTTTTCCCATTTTATACTGCCTACTGAGTAGATTAACTCTAGAGAATATTTACAGAAAAATACTTAATTTCCAGTGACTGACTTAATTTCATCTACTGATTCCTCATTCAGTTTGCCCAGCATTCTCTTAGAGCAATTGATAACCTAACTGCAGTGGATAACACATAGTTTAGGCACTCTCAATGTTTTTCTGGCCTCCAAAGAGCCAGTCTGGTCTTAGATCTTGGATTAGATAGTCTTATTTTTGGCAGATGAGACTGGCCTAGAGATAGGAATGGACTGTTGCCCAGGAAAAAAACAGACCTCAAGGACAATCCTTACATGAAACTCCCATAAAACAGTTCTTAGTTTAGGGAAAATCTGGATTAGCTCTGTAGTTTTAAAAAGCATGTTTTGTCATTTATATATTTCTTATACTTCTCTATCATTGTTCTTACAATTTACTGAAATTTCTATATATCCCAAGCATAATATATTTTTGCCTCTATTTTCTATACTCTTGGGGTTTAGTGGTTGCATGTTTCTGTTGTTGTTTCTTTGGGTTGGATTTTTTTTTTTTTTACTGTTAATTTAGGATATCTGACTTTTGCTTTATGCAGTACACACATGCTTGATACACTGTGTAATCATTCATATTTGACATAATTATTTTTACTAGAAGAAGAAGGACTCCAAGGCATGAAATGAATAGTTATATGCAATGTAACCTGTATTAGCACCCTTTCATTAACCTATTTGGGAAAGGTTGAAAACTGAAAGTATTACACAATGCAACTTTAAATTATGAAAAATCCTGTTAAAAGGCTTTTTGCAGGTCTAGAGTGTCAATGCATTCATGCTATCCTGATCTTCATGTCAAGAGTTGGACCTTAAATTTGGTGTCATTTCTTTCATAGCTGAAAGTACATCTGCAGGCAAAAAATGTGTTTCCACTTTCAGCTACTGATGATCAATAGTCTGGCTGAGCCAGTCTTTCCTTTAATTGTACTATCAAGGTTTGCAAGGTTATAATTTCCATTTTCAGGTCACCTACTTCTATTTTGAAGATACTTGCAATCTGATTAACTATTTCCCTTGCATCACCAGCAGACAATGGTAATGAAAGTTCCCACTGGTTAATTTTCATCATGTCTAATCTTCTAAACTGCTTACGTTTTGACTAGCTTTCATTCAGCATATTTTGGGTGCAAGTCACCCGAACTTCCTCCATCTAGTAGTTACACTGCCAATCTGAGTTAACTGTGTAGATTGTCTGTGGTGGGTTGCCCCCAGCTGATAACCCAGACACTCACCAAGTTTATCTACACAAATAATGATTCATAGGTTTCCTCAGGGAGAAGTTTCTCTGTCCCATAGTATCCTTTGTTGATCGGTGAAGACTTTCACATCTCATAGCATGGCAAAGTCTAGTTCAAGCTGATCATTTGGTTTGATCTTTTTCCTTTAGTTACTCCTCCCCTTTCTGACTGTGTCTTGGAGCAGTCCTCACTCTGCCAGGTGCCCCTAACTGCTGCTTGCTCCACTAGCTGTTCTAGCAGCTTTTGACACTACAGTTCTGAAGGAAGTGTGTGGAGTATGGAAACTAAACTGGCTGTTAGCTAATGAGAGACTCTTAAGCAGCTTTATTGCTGTCCACACCTTTTCTTGAAACTGTTAACACACAAAGCTTTCTGCTCCTCTTTCTCTAGTCTTTTCATTCTGAAGTTGAGAGCCCCTTTACAGAGATAGTTCGCATATATTTCTGTACACTATTTACATTACAAACTTTCTCATACTTTATGATATAGCTTCTTTTTTTTTTTTTTTTCATTTTGGCAATGATGTCTCTAAAATGTGACAAGCTAAACAACTATGTTCAGACCTGAACACAAGCTAAAAGACTCTGCTTTACACCTGTTCGTTTATCTTTTCTCCTCTCTGTCAGAAGGGACCTGGGCACACCTTTCTCACAGGCTACTCTCTTGGAGTAGCTCTTGGAGAAGAATGGGCATTTAGGGATTTTCCCTTTCTGCTCAGGAAGGGACACATAAGCAGTGTCACATACAGCTACATGAGATGAAACCTGCCATTTAGGGTTTGTAAATCGGTTTATAATCAGTGCCTTATTACAGAGTAAACTCATCTTAAGCAAGTGCCCACATGTCACCACAAACTGCTCTGTGAGCCAGGAATTAGCTTCTTTCTGCTCCAGAGAACATCAAACTGCAGAGCGCAGCCACACACAGAGCACTTGATACTACACTTTTCTCTTCTGATGAACGCTGAACATGACTGACAGGTGTTAAAAAAATTTCCCATGGCAATTGGAAAACCCTAGTTTACCTTTTGAAAATGACGCTATTTTTGATGTTTGGCAAAATACTTCTGGCTAAGGTAGCAGTGTCCTGTAAGACTTGGAATCAGACAGAAAAAACCTAAATGTTAATTGGTTACAGATGAAATTTAAATTCACAGTGAGACAGAAAGTTGACCTTTAAGTTTCATTACCTTTGGGCGACTCTCAGCCTTGGGAAAATGTACCACTGTCAAAATGTTACTGTATTCTTAGAAGTTGTGCTAGAATTAGAAAGCAGTTCAAAATGAGGTTAAAAGTATACCATAATCGTGGAATAGTCTTATCATAGGCTGGCTGAAATCAAGATATAATTGTGGTTTAATTTCAGGAATAATATGTGATCATTGTGAGGAGGCTGCTAATTGCTTTAAGTGGTAGCAACCTCTGCTACTCAAATTAATTTGCTTGTCTCATTAAAAACCCATCTGGAAGAATCATGATACCCACTTCCTTGTGATTTAAGGAAGGTACTAATTCGACTTCTTAGTGCGTTGTATATTAGTTGAGTGTCTCTGTTAACAGTAGAGTCTCTGACATATAAAATATATTATTCCTAAACCAATTCTCAAAAAGTTCAAAAGATTATATTTATGTCTCTCATGTTGCTGGAACCAGGCTTTATGTAATACATATATACATTTCCACATGACACAATAAAGATAATAAGCTTCATCACAACAAAGCAGAGATCCTATTGGCTTTGCTGGGGAGAGACAAATAAAGGTCCTAAGTTTTACCTGGCCCAAATAACCCTTTGAGTTTCTGATCTGTGGGGTCAGACTGGGGGAGGAGTGGCTGGAGAGCATCCCAGTGGAGAGAGACTTGGGAGTGCTAGTTGACAACTGGTTGAACATGAGGCAGCAGTGTGGCCTGGAAGGACAATGGCATCCTAGCTTGTATCAGGAATAGTGTGGCCAGCAGGACTGGAGATGTGATTGTTCCCCTGTGCTCAGCACTGGTGAGGCCTCACCTCCAGTACTGTGCACAGTTCTGGGCCCCTCACTTCAAGAAGGATATGGAGGTGCTGGAGCGGGTCCAGAGGAGAGCAACGAGGATGGTGAAGGGACTGGAAGGAAAGTCTTCTGAGGAGAGGCTGAGGGAGCTGGGGTTGTTTAGCCTGGAGGAGAGGAGGCTCAGGGGGGGACCTTGTCGCTCTCTACAACTACCTGAAGGGAGGCTGTAGTCAGGTGGAGGTTGGGCTCTTCTCCTAGGAAACTAGTGACAGGACGAGACGGCATGGCCTGAAGCTGTGCCAGGGGAGGTTTCAGTTGGATATCAGGAAGCACTTACTGAAAGAGAGTGTGATCAGGCATTGGCATGGACTGCCCAGGGAGGTGGTGGAGTCACTGTCCCTGGATGTGTTCAAAGAAAGGCTAGATGTGCACTTAGTGCCATGGTCTAGCTGATGTGGTGGTGTTGGGTCATAGACTGGACTTGATCATCTCAGAGGTCTTTTCCAGACTCTGTAATTCTATGATTCTGTGATTCTGTTAGAGGAAAAATAATCCATGAACCTACACCAAATTTCTCGTTAAATTCGCATTGAGTGGCTTTTTGTTTGTTTGTTTGTTTGTTTGTTTTTCAGTGATATCAAACAAGTATAAAGAGGGAAAGCTATCTACAAGGACACCTGAAAACAAGGACAATTCTTTGGTATATCTTGCCTTGCATCTTGTCTTGCAGTGTTAGCACCCCAGTTTCCCTGTGGTCCTATTCAATAATCTTGACTGCAGGTCAAAGGATCATGTAAAATGATTAAGAGAGGCAGAACCTGGCCAAAGGGCATAAGTAATTCACAGGCAATGTGAGCCGATCCAATGACAAGACCAAAAAAGTGCTATACCAGCTGTGGCCCTTTCCTCCTGAAGCATCTTTTGATCAATCACACACCCGCTAGGTACGTTTTATATTGGGATGATGGTCCATGTCTTATACATAACCCAGAACATTGCTGACTAAGGCTGAAAGCACAGGAACAGAATAAAGCTGAAGGCAGAAACCTGGAGCAGCTTGAACAGGGGTATTCAGATACTAAGTGATCTAGTTGCACATAGCAAGACAGGTATTTGAAAGCTTGGCAAATGTAGCCCTGCCACACCAAAGGGTAAATTTGTCACCTGTGAGACAAGGCTCAATAATTTTTAGATCTAGAGGCATAAGTCTGCAACTTTTTAATGATCAGACACTTTTTTTGCCAGACATTAACCCAATTACATAGCCACAGCATAAATGCTACAAAACTAACAGAAGCAGGAGATGCAACCATACTTCTTATAATTGGATTTAAAATAAGTGATTGCTTTATGCAAATCCTATTTCTTCTTCCTTTCTCCATGACCCCGTCCTTACAGAGAAAGCCAAGTGGGTTCTTCTTCCATCAGCTCCATAGGATCATGATGAGATTGAAAGAGATAAATAAAGGGTTTTTGGAGGTCTCTGCACCAGAAGATTCATATGCAAATATGGAACTGAGAAGCATTAAATTACGATTTGCCTGAAGAGATGTCTGGGATTACAGGCTCAGTTGCCAAGCCCTGCTGACATGGCATTTGTTTGTGTGTTGGGCAGGAGCTGGGCATGGACATTATTTGGATGACACTTACGTGTTAGCATTTAGGAAAGAAAACTGAGGCACTATTGGGTGCACATATGCACAAGGAGAACTTCACATTTACTTAACAGTTTGTGACATCTTCTTCAAAACCCCTCAGAAATGGCATTTCTTTCAGTCTAGAGAAGAGGAGACTGAGTGGAGACCTTATTGCTCTCTGCAACTTCCTAAAAGGACATTGTAGTGTGGCTGGTGTCGGTGTCTTCTCCCAAATTACTAATGACAAGATGATAGGAAATGGCCTCAAGTTGATTTAGGGAAGGTTTAGATTGGGTATTAGAAATAAATTCTTTACTCAAAGAGTGGTTGTGCAATGGAACAGGCTGCCCAGGGAGGTGGTGGAGCCACCCTCCCTGGAGGTGTTTAAAAAATGAGTAGATGTAGCACTTGAGGCTATGGTCTAGTGGTTAGGGACATGTTGGGATGAAGGTTGGACTTCATGATCCTAGAAGTCCTTTCCAACCATAATAATTCTATGATACTATGTGGATGATGCAAGGTGAGGGTCAGGCTTCTGTTGAGTTTAACAACTAAATTCTTAATCTCTATTCCCTTGGAAGAGGGGAGTTATAATAGCCATGGAGCCTGGACCATCACTTGAGTGTGTTAAAAGGAAGTTTCTCATTCTACTTCAGTTCTCTAAGGAAGAAGTAGAGAACTAAAAATCCATGTTCTGCCTCACAGAAGACAATAATCATGACTGCTTGAAAAGCACAGCAAGCTGCATCAGTGACTCTCTGCACAGTGAAGCCTGAGGATTCCCACTTAGAGATGAAGCAGAGGCCGTGAGGATGAGCAGGATGCTCTTCCCTGCCCTGTGTAACAGCTGCCCTCTGACTCCAGGAGCAAAGACTGCCCGGGGTTGTTACTCTGATGCTTTGCCTCTCACAGATTGATAGGCACTGTGTCCTGCTGGTATAGTGCCAGGTTTGTCCTCTGAAACAGGATGGATTGGATGATTTAACAGGTTTTTTTTTTCTTTGACTCCTTATATGAATCTACACAGTGAATACTTAAGGGGGAAAAATCCACCACAATTAATCAAAGAGGAGAAACAAACAAAAATGTGAAAAATGAGAAAAAAACCTCCAAAAGAAGAGGACTTTTTTTTTTTTTTTTTTTTTTTCCACCAACCCCTTAAATTCTCCTGTCATTTGATAAAGTAGTAGAAAGCCTTTGATTCCAATATGTGTGCCTGGCATTTTTTATTTAATTTCAAATTAATTTCCTGATCAGGGAGCTCAGATAACTGTGTGTGAATTGGGGATTTCTCAAAAGGTGCAAAAAAGCCCCTGAGGAGGATTCCCTGCCTAGCAGTAAACCTCATAATAGTTTAAACAGTGTTTGTAATGCAGTGCTCAATATTCTGCTGCAGTCTAGGAAGTAAAATATAGAACCTGCTGTTATGCAGGAGAGAAGGCAAGGTGTCCTCAGTCCTCTCCTGTGCTCTCCTCTCTCTGATAAAGCCACCAGCGTAACTCAGGTAGCCCAAGGAACTAATTTACTGTTAATACAGACTTCTCAGACCTGCTTACAGGCAGAAACACTCTGAAGAATTATATTAACAGTGTACAACACAAACTGAGGACTATGTGGCAGGACTTGATGTGAGGATGACACTCATACAGTAGCAATTTACTCCTAAAAATAAATCAGTAACAAACTTGCAAATTTATATCAGGTATTCTGTGTTTTAACAGTATTAGGAAACATGCTGATAGAAAAAAAATCATCTACTTCAGCTTATCTAAGATTTACTCTAACTATGAAGCTGAAATAAAGAGATTTTACTGCAGTAAAATGTGGCTATTCTATCACACAGATGTGATAGAATCCTCTACAAGGATATATATATAAAAGAGGTGTAGTCAAAACAACAGCAATTATTAAATCACAAGAGAAACCATAGGCACCCAAATATTAGTAATGTAGTGTTACTGTAATTAAGTACCATTTGTTTATTTTAGCAACAAACTGTAAAAACCAACACATGCAGAAAGAAGAACTTCAAAAAATTAACTAATTATGAATATACTTGCCTCATAATCCGCAGGATAAGTTGAATCCCAGTACCTAGAGTGTACCTGTGGAATATGCTGAAGTGTACTTCAGGCATTAAAAATCCTTAAATTATAAAGTTCACGGGAAAAGAAAGAGAGAGACTCAGGACAAGTGAAACACATGTGCTACTCTGACTTCCTGTATCTGTCTACTGTGTTATGACAGTTTTCTTTACACTTGCAAGAGGCTTCCAACACTGATAATTGAAACATACTTGTTCAGCTTTAATAAACTTTTCTTGGTCCAAATTTTTAGAATATTTTAATGGCATGTAATAAGTGTGATGGCTACAAATACCTGTTATTCATCAGCAGCATGACAGGGAATACAGGTTTGCAGTCATCACATCCATAAATTATTCAGATCTTATGAAAATTTCCAGAACTGTGACCACAGAGGTCATATGCTCAACCAACCAATCGGATTGGAAAGCAACAGACAAAATTCCAGGTGGAAAAGCTTTGCCTAATTTTTTCAAGTTGCATCTATTGCTCAAAGAAAATATACTTCCTATCCATAGAAATTTTGCTGCACATAGGTCTCTTGTCATTTTTTGGCTGCAGTTATTGCCAAAACTTCAACCTTAACATAGAAAAACTGACATGCCTCTCAAGTGCTACTGGTTGTAAATTTAGTTTCCCAACTCCTCTTCCTCAGGAAGCTCATCCTTAGTTCCTGTAATCCTTTTCTAAAACCCAAAAAAAGGTAATTTTAGACTGATTTACAGATGAGACACTACCCAGCACTCAGGATGAATGCCAACACTCTGCATCCCACAAGCCTCGGTGCCTACTCACAGGCCTCTGTAGCACAAAACACATGGTCCACACACAGTGCAACATGTGCATGCAGTATGCCTTCAACCACTGTGCAGGCAAGGTTCCATCCTGTGGTCCCTGATGATTTCCCCTTCCAATGGTGACCATGATGCCTGCTTTTTCTGGATGAGAGACATCAAAGGAGAAAGAACAAGAGGCCTCAAAGAGTTCAAAGTAGCTGTCAGTCCTGCTCCCAGTTCAAACCCTCTTTCTTCTGAGACAACCTTTAGAGAACAGCATGAATAAGTTCAGAACCTAGTATTACACCTGGCAGTGAGCCATCCTCTTCATGGACACCAGTAGTGGTTCTGCTCCTAATCAACCTCATCCAGTGTCCCAGCTAGTGTCCTCTACTTCTCTTCAGTTTTCTTGGCCTCAAAGACAAGCAGTTACAAATCTGTCACTGAACAGAAACAAAGGAAAGCTTGGCAGTTGTTGTCAGCTGTAGGTGACAAACTGTTTACTGCCCTTTAGTCCATTAGATGTCCTTACAGATGTCTGCATCATCATACCCACTTTGCACCTGTACTCATTCCTTAACAGGGCACCCCCAAAGTACAGCTCAGAGAGAAGCTCTGGACTGCAAAGACCACTGAATAACAATGAATGTTGCTCTGTCCTGTGCCTGAAGAACTAGCTCACCAGGTCTTGGATGGTGAATGGTGCATCCTTACAGTAGCCTAATTCTCCACAGCTCCATGTATCACACTGTACGATTTACTATGAGACTTTTATCCTCAGGGTCTAATACTTCTTAATTTCAGTTCCATTTTTCATAGGTCCCTATGGTTTGTGAACATTCCTGTTTGGTGTGATGGGTGCTTGAGACATAGCCTAATCAAGTAAAATTTTCAGTTAGCGGATAGGAGTGCTTCCTTAACTTTGCTTTTATCAAGGGATCATCAATCTACATGTTTATTCTTTATATGGTTTAATCTTTATGTTTCTAGAAGATTTGAATTAGTGGAGAGAATGAGGAAGTAACTTGGGCTTTTTTTTATGGAATATTCAGTGTAATTCCAGTGATGATGTGGATTTTTGTGGAGATGATCAGGGTCAGTTTGAAAGGATGCCTTGTTGCTAGGAGACACTAACAATGTACCATGAAAAACATCTATTCTTTTTAAATTGCACTTGGGCTGGGAAATGAATGAGTAAAAAGTAGATTAATGAACCAGGGTATCAAAAATATTGTAAGAATATTTCATTTCTATAATGGAAAGCCAGAGTTAAGTGTAAAATACAATTCAGGTCCAACCAAAATGTGTCATAAAGAGCAGAACTATGGATCATTAACAGATTGATTAGAGGTAAACAGATTGCCTGAGTAAAGAACATAAAGGGGACAAGAACAGAAAGAAGGTTCATGCAACTGCATGTCTGTTCCAGCTTGATGAATCTGGTATCACAGATATCTTCATTCAGTGAACTGATTAAGTTTACTAAAAGAATTCTTCTCTATAGAATCAGAGAAAGTGCATCTGGAAAGGACATGTAGAGATATCTAACCATCTCAGTGACCAAGGATACCACTTAAACATTAACCATTCCTGGAAGATATTTGATCAAGCCATTCAAAAACCATCTATTAATAGTGGCTCCTCAGGCAATCTTGTCCACTGCTTCCCTTTCTTTGTTGTTAGGAAGCTTTTCCTAATGTTTAGCTTAAAACTCTTGTGAAAGTTTAAGCTTATTGGTCCTCATCCTATCCTTAGTTGACATAAAGAATAGTTTTATTTCATTCCTCTTTTCAGCAAGTGTTTCCATACTTAAAGACTGTTATCATGTCTCTTCTCAGTCTTCTCTAGACTAAATAATCCCAATTCTTGCAAGGTGCCTGTATCTATCTTGTTTTGAAGGGTTCCGATCACTTTTGGTATTTGCTATGGAAACTGTTCAGTGCAAAGGCACTTTATGTAAAGTTTAGATAACTTCTCCTGGACTTTACAAATAAGTGAATGAGAAAGACCATGGGTTCATTAATTCATAGCCAAGGAGACTGGCTCAGGAAAACAGTTCGTATTTTGACAGCACAACCTTACATTTTCAGGTCAGCAGTAAGTATTTAGTCTCATGTGTGATTGCCCATCACAAAAAAAAATAAGAGATGCCTGAAAAAGTCAAACAGAAAATAAGAGATGCTTGCAAATGTCAAACGGCTTCTCACAAGCCAAGAAGTCCAGAGAAAGCCAGTCCTTTTTCTAGAAATAACTAGGCTGCAAATGGAGATAAATATCTTTCTGTTTTCCTATGTTTTTTCAGTTTTGCTGAGGATCTTCACCCGCAAAAGTTTTGTAAATGAATTTCTATTGTGTTTGTGTTGTCATGTCTGGAAAACGGAGATGTTACAGTGTTAAGATTTTAATTAAATAAAATAGAGATTCATAATATCATGACAGAGCCTCATACACTTTGCGTTTAAGACACGACCAGATCTCAGCAGTTCTGCTGATGTAATAATGTGCCTGAAAGAGCCTCTGATATAGTGGTATGATAATAGCACAGCCCAATCTCCCTCATTTTCTTTTAAATTTTGCCATTAAATGTGAAGTCAATTAGAAACAGAAAAATTATGTTCAAATAAAATCAAGGAATTGAGAAAGCCACAAAATAAAATTCAGAGTTCAAGGTGAAGCACAACAGGCTCCAATTATGACTCTGTACTGACAGGGTGTTTGTCCACTCTGGAAGGGTGAATTGTGCTCATGGACGGCAGCTTGTGATGGCCCTGCAAATCCATGACTGCTCAATGATTCAACATACAGAACTGGAATTTTTATCTGCTGCCACATTTCATGAATAGTGAATAGTAGTGGTATGGATATATGAAAAACTGACTAACGGTGTAGTTTTGCTGTGTGACTCGATTCACCATTATAACAATGCCAAAAGTTACAACTTCATGTTATCAGTACATTTAGGTAATAAAAAACCCCATATCAATCTATTTCTTCGAGTTCAAAATTGCTTTGAAAATTATATAAAGAATGCAATTGCTATTATTATTTTCTGTGGTAATTATCACACAGCTAGGGGCAGAGAGAGAGGTGACACAACATTCTTGATCTTTTCCTGATGAAAAATTAATATCTATGAAATAGAGGAGGTTTTTTTCCTTCGGGTTCCTCTACCTGCAGTTTCACTCATTCATGACTAGATAGTCAGTATGTGTCCTCCAGCACCATCTGCAGTTACAACACAGATATGATTAGGTGCTAACAGGAGAAATAAGCATGAGAGGACAAAGTTTCTGTCAGAGATATGATAATATCTGTAAAGTTGATGTTACAGTTCCAGTCACTCTTCAAAACAATGAAAGTGCTATTGTTGTTGTTGACTCTCCTTCTCCCATGAAACTAAAAGAACAGTGTAACATAAAAAAAACTTTCTCTAAGATGGCTTTGTAAATGAAGCCTTTAATTACTAAAACTCTGTGAGAGGTCTTTCTAGATTCATCTATAAACATAAAGGCAGACTTTCCTCTGAAGAGCTTAGGTGAAATGAAGAGGGAAGAGCAGCCAGCAGGGAGCTGATTGCAGATCCTTGATCTCTGACATGTAGCTCCCGGGGTATGTGAAAAAATCATAAGGGCTACCTTTAAATGTTAGACTAGAGATCTAAGCCCAGCACTCTGTCACAGCCCAGCCCTGACACTTCCCTGTAGCCCCCCCATCTGCCTTTGCTTGCACAGGTTTGTAGAAATGCAGCAGGAGAGACAGCAAAGCTGAGAGGTGGCCATGAAAGATGGGCTCTTCTTTACATCCTTAATTTTGCCCTAGTAGAAATACTCAGGCAGAGTCCTCTGCTGCCTCAGAAAACCTGAATCTATCAGTTCTGTGAGATTAATTGTGTCTACAAGAGCTTTACAGTACACACCTCTCTCCTCAGGATGAGAGGAAAAGAAATAAAAGTGATAGGTGTGTTCTATGCTTGTAAGGCAAAGCCCATAACAGGAAATATTTTCAGTTTGCCACAGTTACTCTTACACTTTTTATTTAAAAGCAAGGATTTCCTTCTGATTGTACCAAGAAACTTCAAGCAAGGTTCTGCCATGCACTGGTGTGCTTAGTGATGCTAGAGTTTCCTATCATAAAACATGAGATGAAGTTCTTGACAGTTGAAGGTCCAAACGTCCTTCACACAACCTGCCATCTGTGAGTTCTGCCATTTTCACCTGGCTACGTGCCAGCCTAAAGATCCTTCTGCCTAAACATCCATCTCCCCATCTCTGATTTTTAAGAAAACAATCATTCTAGTTTGGTTTTTACCTTTCTCAGAAAAGCAGGATGTTATTAGCAGAAAAAAACTTTCAAAATTAATTTTCCACTTTAAATTAGTGTAGAACAAACCGGGACAAAACTATGACTGAGAAACAAAGGTACGAAAAAGTCATATCTATATACATGTGCACATATATGTATTGATGCATTTACGAGAAAAGGAGGAGATATGCCACAAGGGGATGGGCTGTGCTATCTGCATCTCTCCTCTGATTGATATAGAACTTGTCATGCCTTGGTGTCATAGAACTGGCCCTTCAGTATGTATCTGCCAGTTCAGTTCTTTTGGTCTTCTGTCACCACTTTATCACTGTTCACCAGAGTGTCAAAAGCATTTAGTAGTCACACGTTATTGAACAAGTGTAGTTGGGAGGGTACCAATAAATCCATCTGATTTTATTAATTATGTTAGCGACAGTCTCTAGTCAGGGTGGAGAAGGAGGGGGAGAATGCCTGACTTTAAGTGTCCATAGCCAGCAGTTTATATGTACATGGTGTATAGACATTCATGTTTCAGAGCACAATGAAAGCTGTGGCTAGTGAAGCTTTGGAAGAACTTTCTTCTGGAACTTTATTTCATAATTGTTGCCTTTTCTGAATCATCCTTTATGTCCACTCCAACACAGTATGACATCTGGTGCAGCTCTAGGCTGAATTGGTTGTAGGTATACTGGGTACCTGACTTCTGCTACCTTGGGGCTCTTACAAAAAGCGTTGCTGATTTACAAAAAAAAATAGAAAAAAAGTATAGGTCAAGAACAGGAATGTAGTCCCTTCCTCACTTTTGCTGGTTGGTTTCCATACTGCTAGAAGGGTCCAGGGGATTACACAATCTGGTTGCATTATTAAAAATACTGTAAGTGTACTGTAAAGAGCCTGCATCAACCTCTGATCCGAGGCTTTCAAGCTCACTTAAAGCAGAAACACCACATGAACTGGGGAGAAGAAGCAAAAGCCTAGTGTAGAAATGACAGCTGAATTAAACTGTATATTGAACTCCAATAAAAGTGGGAGTACCCCATCTCCTAATTTATTAACCTTTAAATCTTATGGAAACATGGGTAGAAGAAGAAAACATAGCATTCAGATTAACCTGTCTGTTATAACAGAAATTCATTTACTTTTCTCCCCATCTGTATGGCTGATAATGAACTGAGATCTATGTGCAACCTGCTAAGTTGGGGCTATACAAGATATTGTCTTCAAGTAGATTTTGTTTCCCCATTACTTCATTTTTTCAAGGGAAAAAAAGATGGCAATTTGTAGAGTCCAAAACAATCTGTGACAATCACACACCTAGTGTTGGTTGCTCACTTCTGGAGGAAGCCTGCTTCAATTTATCTCTCCCTGCCCCTAGTGGGACACATGAATGGAAAGATGAAAGACAAAACAAAAAAAGCAAGCAGGCACAATTTATTAATATCTTCTTCATTCCCAAACCTGAGTTTAGACAATTTCCAGTATGGAGTTAATGGGATAAATTCTTCCCTTTTTTACATCACTCTCTGATAATAAAAGAGGTTAGATCAGATGCTGTGCTGGGAAGGGTAAGAGTGTAAGTCTGCTGATTCATCATACATTTGAATAACCACTGTCCTGTAAAGTCTTCTGAAGTTTAAATTCACCTAGAACAGGTGCAATAAAAGAAAAACTGGATAAGTGAAAGCCCATTGTGGTGGGTTTACCCTGGCTGGGCTCCCAGTACTGCAGCATGAGGGCTGTATGGGGAAAAGATCAGGCCCACTACACCCATTAAGGCTTTATTCTACAATTTTAAAGTAATTATATTTAATTAATATATTTAATTATATTTAATTAATATTAATAAGGAATTAGCTTTTTTTACTATTTCATTTATGAAGTGAAGCTGTAGATTTTCTAATTCTTGTTTTCCTTGACACTGCACAGGTAACCACAGAACATTCTGGCACCTAGAAAACATTCTCTTCTGTAATCAGTATGCCAGCTTTAATTGCTGCTTACCAACTGACATTCAGTGTTCTTGTCACTTTTCAGTAATTTACAGACTCACCATAGACATCTGGTACTTTGAAAAGCCTCATGCTGTACAGTGATTTCTTGTTTGCCATCAAAATGAGTTTCCTTATCAGGGAAAACAGTTTCCCTAGTGTTTCTGTTTGTATCCACGGATGAACAGCAAAGACACCTGAGGTGGCCATAAAGACCATGTGATGAATTTCCCTCCTTTTTCTTGCTATTTGTGGTAGAAAGCTTTTGCACTTGTACTTACAGGGAAGAAGTAATGGTGGAAGCTAAATGAAAATGGTTTTATGAATTTTCTGATATGCAGAAACTTCTTAATAATTGTTTTGAAAACAAAATTATTTTTTTAAATAATATTTACTTCAATGGGGCAGATCGCATCTTACTGTAACAATGTTTCCTGTCCAATATTCTCACCAGCCTGATAGACAAAGATTTCCCTGAGTTCAAGAAGGTGGAGAGGTGAAAAAGAGAAAAGGTGGAGAGGTGAAAAAGAGAAAACAAGGTATCTCCCAATTTGTTGTGCAACAGCTCAGATTCACAGAAGTACATTCAAGATAGCACTGTGTACTGATCGACTCCATAGTAGGTATTTCTGTGGGAAATCTGGTTTTGTCTGCAAAAGAAAAACTGAGTAACAACAGAACTACTAGGTTTCAGGAAAGTAAATTAAAGCAAATTGTCAAAAAACCAAGGTGGAATAGCTCACACAACTGAAGTGTGACAATGAATGAATACAGGCTTTTTAGGAAGGGCAGACCAGCAAGGCAAAGAGGAGAATCATCCTTTACACAACAGAAAATTTATGGAAGCATTCATGCAGCTCAGCTTTGGGATGGGTGTACAAATGTCTGATGGGAGAGAGGGGTTAAAGAAGACACGGACAGATTCTTCTCAGTAGTGCCCACTGACAGGACAAGAAGCCATAGGTACAAAGTGAAACACATGAAATTCTATCTAAATGTAATAAAAAACTTTTCTACTGTTAGAGTGGTCAAACAGTGGAACAGACTGTCCAGAGAGGTTGTGGAGTTTCCATCTTTCGAACTATTCAAAACCTGACTGCACATGGTCCTGAGCAACCTTGTCACGGTTTAGGGTCAGGGCAGCCCCTTAGACCTATAACAGACGCTCTCTGTTAACCCCCCTCCCTCCCCAGAGGGGAAAGAGAAAGGGAATAAGGAGAGAGACTTAGCAATTAGAAAAGGAAACTAGAACAGCTTTAATGAAAATTAAAATAATAATTATAAAAATGGAATATATACAAATATATACAAAACCAGTATTGAATCCAACCCCCCCGATGGCGCTTAAGCCGGGCACGGCGGCTCCATCCGTGCCCTTACGGGCGTGAAAGAGGCTACTCCGAGCCGCTGGAGGCTTGGGGCAGAGGTGGTTGCAGACCTGTCCTGCCCCGACCCGTCGCTCGCCACCACCTCGTCTCGGGCGAGCTCTAGACTGAATGTGGTGTATATGGGATGGAATACCTCGTTGGTCAGTTTAGAGTTACCTATCCTGTCCACTCCTCCCTGAAGGTGCAGCCTTTCACTTTCTGCACCCCCCAATGTGGTACACAAGACCCAGCAGTGGCCTTGGTCTGCACACCAATCCTTGGTAGTAACTCTAAACATGAGGTGTTATCACTGCTAGAAGCAGACACTGTCTGTGAAAACAGGCTGCTAACTTCAGAAAGTGCAGTTAATTAGGAGAACTGAGCTGAAAATTAAAATTACTGAACAGAATTAGTTCTGTTTTCACTCAAACCAGGACAAAACTGCTCTAGGTCACCCTTCTTTGAGCAGAGGATTGGACTATATGACCTCCAGAGTTGTCTTCCATCACCAGTTATTCTGTGAGTCTGTGAATACTGCATTGCTTCTTACATAACTGTTTTGTCTTGTGTCTTGATAGCATTCAGCTTGCCAGGACAGTGAAATGATATTTACACATCAAAGCTTCTCGCTTCCAGGAACTCTTCCCTAGCAACTACTTAATCTGAAAATTATCACACATTTTTTTGAGTTCTAGGATGCTTTTCATGTCTTTGTCACAGACGGGAGCACAGGCTAGTGGACAGCATGGGGGACAGAACAGAGACGGTATCTATTTAAAGGTTGGAAAGCATGGATTTCTTTCCTATGACATTTGGTACATCTGTCACAAGACAGGACTTGGAAGAACGAAATAATATGTTCCAAAAAAAAAAAAAGTGTTGGTAATCTAAGTCAAAATACTGGAATGGTTCAGACATTTTAGAGGGGGAAAAAAAAAGACAATAAGAAGTGGTTTTCATCTACAATTCCTGTGTTTCTCCCTTCTCCTCACCCCCAAAAAACCCCACGCACTTAATGTTTTCCTAGGTTAGAGATACATGAGAAAGGAATTAGAGGTAAAAATCCCTCAATATGTTGTAGAAGAGTATGTATTAACCTTTTACCCTTCACTTATATTACATTTTCCACAGATAGTTTTGTAACTCTGGTTTCAAGCCCAGCCCTGAAAGGATGTTCAGTCTGATTTGTTATTCTGAACTGATAGGAACTCATTGGATTTGGTTTCACCTTCTGATTTTCAATTTGTTTTTAGATTCTTTCTGTACCACCTGAGTTTTAAGTTCAAATAAAACAGACCCTTTAGAGTGAGATTCACCTGAAATCACTTCTCCCTACTTTAAGAAAAAATCACTGAATTTTACAGGTTTGCAAAACATCTGCAAACCCACATAGTGTCTTTTCTTAGCAAGTAAGGCCTGAATGTTGAAAAGAAATCTGAAAAGGGACAAAGATATGGGCATCTTTACCTGCCCCAGTGCTTCAGATTCATATAGTTGTGTTCATTTTACCAATTTATTCTTTTTATCAATAAATTTTCACTGCTTTCCTAGTCCTGCTGACCTAAGCAGATGAAGTATTGCCCATGGTTTTTGTTATGTAAACCTGAAACACTCATGAAACTGAAAGAATGCATATGTTTGCTTCACACCTTCAGGACTACTAGTGGTAGTGTTCCTACAACTGTCAAATTCTAAATTCCTCACATTTAGAAGATAAGTCATTTGAAAGCAAGCTATTCTGGGTACCACAGGATAAATGTGGTCCTGATCACAGAAAACATTTTCCTTATAGTCTGCTACCCTGAGCACTTCCACTGAGACAAATTATCAAGAAAAGGAAAAAAATATAAATGTAGCAGTTGCTTTTAGTTTGGCTCAGGCACTTTAATGGTTGCTGAATAAGCAATATTTATTAGCTAATAAAGGTTTATTAGCTAAGAAATCTACAGGTGTCTCTTCCCCATTGCTCTGGAATAAGCTTTATTTGTGTTACAAATGACTACAATCATGTCTTAAAATCTCCGAAAGCAGCAATAATTTTCTCCCAATGTGTTAACTATGAGCTTTTAAAATTACCTGAGGGCTGAACAAGAGTAGGCATGGACCACTAACCCCTATCCTGAGTGTTCAATCTGTCCTGATAGGAGTCATGAATGAGAACAGCACAGCATCAGTCAAAGTGTAATAGTCAGACTGAGAATATAAACACATAGACAGATCATCATCAGAGAAACACAGGAAAGGAAACCCTAATGGCTAAAGTAGATCTCTCTAAGAGATATGTAACTCTAAACTGCAAAGTTTTTGCAATTGTAATAGAAAGAAGTTTACAGCCAATGCATGATTTTTTTTCCTTTTAAAAACATGTCAGTCAGCAAGTTTTTTTTTTTCAGGTGAAGAAACCTAAATTTCAGTGACATGTTTCTGTGTAGTGTTAATTTATTTACAATTGAAAGCAACAGGGTTTTCTCAAGAGCTCTGAAAATAGTCTTCTGTAAAAGCATCAGCTCTTCTGCCCTATATTGTCTCCCTCAGGTTCTCTTATCAATGTGTATAACCTCCTGTTGCAGCACTGGATTGAGCATAGCAGAATAATACTGGACTGAAGAGCAGATCCCAGCCTTTGGCTAGGGATAGTGAGCATTTGGAAGGGAAGGAGAAAACTGGGGAAAGTGTTAAATCTGAACCTGAGGACCCAAGCTGCTTTTACAGACATTCAAGTCTCCTGCACTGATGAAGAGACTTGAGAAACCTGAAGCCCTGCTGTGACATTTTACTCTGGGCTTCTGGCTGCAGAATGTGCTCAGTGTTTTTGCCCTGTCTGACGGAGCTTCTGGCACACTAGGACTTTTTGTTGGGATGCTACTGCATAGGGACCTTAGCTCTTTGGGGGATCCTTCTGCCAATGGGAGTGCTCTCTGTCTGCAAACCCTTCCTTCCAATAGCAAGCTACATTTCATTACATTTTGCTATCTATACAAACTGATGTATAAGAGGAGGTAAATTGTAAAGAGAATATAAAACCAAACATGCCGTGCTTCTTCTCTGTTCTGGGGATCTGATGCAGTTATGTTACTGGTTAGGCCACCTGTGGTAAAAGTGGTGTAAGAAGCATTGAGGAGCACAGTCTCAGTTGTAGAAAAGCTGAGGTCAGTACTCAGTAGACTTAATTGTCTACTGGAAGTTGAAAACAAAAGTCAGCTGGAAGGCTTGTGAAATGGTTGAAAAGATCTTCAAACATGTGCAGCAGATGAGGTCTCACAAGAGCTCTTTTAATAGAAAAGCTAACCTGAAGACTGCCTTTTTCCATTCTCTGTTGCCATTCAGTAGTTACACATCAGTGGAAGTTCAGTTCTACAGCACAAAAAGCCACAGACTAGCAATTAGGCAACTGCATTGTCTGTTTGGTACCGCACCACGTAACTGAAGTATCCCATGAAATATCTACCTATAAATAACAAAACTCATACAAGCAAAACTGCAATAGCATGTTTTACAAGCAAAGGTGAAGATTATTTCACATTTTAAGCTTAATCTTCAAAGCTGTGCAATAGAACATGGAGACAGCAGGCAGTGTGATAGTGCTCTCTGGTGGAAGCAGAGCACCATTTGATTTACCGGGCAAAACGGAATCAGCAATCACGTGAAGCCTTTTCAGTGCAAGGATGATAAACTGCCAGAAGTCATGTAGTCTGAAGAACTATTGAACCTGATGAACTGCAGATGATAATGGGAGCTGCAAAACAGTTTCAGAGGGGAATGGAGTTTGTGATTAGCCCAGCACTAGCAGATGTGGGAGAGGGGAGGATGTATCAGAGATTATCAATTTAAGTTTAGGCCTATATCTGACAGGATTTTCAAAAGGCATTCTTTCTGATGTAGGAAGACCATTAAAGACCTAGTCATAACACTGTGTTTGGAAGCTGCTTGATACAAAATCAGAGACTGCGTCATAAATATTCCTGTTTTATAGATTCTATTTTCTGTTCTACTATTAGTTAAATGAATGCAGAACTAGCAACTACTCTGAACCTAAGAGAAGGCTTAATAGGCAACATATCACCTAGTCATAAAAAGCCTTTACTGTTAATGTTTTAAAAGCATTAATAATTTTCAACAAAATGTGGAAAGGTGTTAGTGAAAGGTGTTGTAAACTCTGTTTATTCTGATTCATTTATTGGCAAGCACATCTCTCAAGGTTTGATTAAAAAGCACAACCTGGGATTTATCAGTGGGAAATACCCCACAGGCATAAACAAATGGGTTAAACAGACAAGTGTATAAAAGTTAAATCAGATATACATCTACATGTATAAGATTTTGGAATTTCTTTTAAAGCACTGTATCACATTAGTGCCTACAGGTGATGAATGAGGTAGCTCAAAGCCTCATTGCTGTTCAGATCCAAAACACAAAGAAAGATCTTTTGTGTGCCAAAGGACTTCAATACTAAGTAAGGAAAAGGAGAATAAGCATAAAGTATTATTATCCCCTTTAACAGAGTTGAAATTTATGTATAAAGAGGCTGAGTCACCAAAACACATAAGCACATATTTAAGCACATTCAATTCTTCAAATATTTTTGTGTGTTTTGCTGAAGGCAACAGCATTAAGCACATTCCTATAATCTTCATTGGATGAAGGTTCTGTCACTTGTTCACACTCATAAAGGACTTCTGAGGCAAAAGTAAGAATTTGCCTGGGAGCAGCCCTTTCTAGACCTAGTATCCTGAAACCGTTAATTTGGAAGTTTCAGTCAGTCAAGACAACCTATGCAGCTCATGCTGCACAAAGTAACTGGGTTTAGTAAAATTACCTACAGGGAAAAAAAAGTCTTACGTGTCATAAATACCCCAAAATGTGTGCTGGGAGAAAAATTATAGGGTAGGTGTTTAGGAGGGGGAAATATCACAAAATTGCAACTGATGATTCCTTCGCCCAAATGCCATTGTTTGAGTCAATATTTGCTGTACAAGTTAAACTTGGATGAGCATTAACATGAAACAAATGTGTCTCATAGTGATATCTCACAATATTTAACATCTGAACCTTTCTCCCTTGGCCTTTCGTTAACTGTTTCAAGGACCTGTGTCCCTGAACACCGGAGACTCAGGGAAATAGAAATTTGGACATTTCCTCTGCCCTATCTTGGAATCAAGCAGGAAAACAACAAGCAAACACAAAGCAGAAATGTTATCCACTTGTTCCAGACTACACTGGAGGAACTTTGCTGGCACGACAGAGCACATGTATACTCAGAGAAAATTAGTATTTCTAGATATAGCTGCAGTTATTCAGCTCTGAGTTAAAATTTTAGATAATTTTTTTAAATGATGACTAAAGTTAAAGCATCTTTATGGAGGCTAATGCAATAACATTAGAGAAGTTGAACTTTGAGCTGCAAGAATATTGTTCCAAAATTTCATTTGACTTCATGCTATTATTTCTAACAGGACCTCCAGAAAAAAATTCCTTCTGCTTGGGTCCAGATCAATTTTTTTTTTCCCTGTATGTCTAGTGGTACTGGTGGCTTGGAGAACTAGGCCAGGCACAATCACTTCAGGGCCAAGCTGTCTGCTTTCACCTTCCAACTCCTGCATCCTTGCAGGATGCTCACTTATTTTCTTTCCCAGATTTCCAGTTGCTGAACAGTAAAGATGACTATGTCACCAGAAATTAATAGTAGTTACCATTTATACAAAAAAAACCCCAAAACACCATGTATATCCTTAACATCATTGTGTTCATCCAAAGGAAACTCAGGAAGTGTTGGTTAGATAAGTGGACAGTGAGGTGGATTGAGAGCTGGTTGAGTGACAGAGCTCAAAAGGTCATGATCAGTCATGCAGGGTCAAGTTGGAGGCCTGTAACCAGCAGAGTTCCCCAGGGATCAGTACTGGGAACGGTCTTGTTCAACATATTCATGAATGACTTAGATGAGGGAACAAGCAAGCTTATTCATGAAACAAAACTGTGAGGTGTGACTGATACACCGTAAGGCTGTGCTGCTATCCAGACCTGGACAGGCTGAAGTGTTGGGCAGAAAGGAACCTAACGAGGTTCAACAGGGGCAAATGTAGGGTCCTGCACCTGAGGAAGACAACCCCATGCATCAGTATATATTAGGGGCAGACCTGCACAAAAGCAGCCTTGAGGAGAAGGATCTTGGACTCCTGGTAGACAGTAAATTAACCATGAGCCAGCAACGTGACCTTGTGGACAAAAAGGCCAGTGGTATCCTGGGTTGCATCGAGAGGATTGTGGCCAGTAGGTCAAGGGCGGTCCTTTTTCCCCTCTATTCTGACCTGGTGTGGCCACATCTGGAATATTGTGTCCACTTCTGAGCTCCCCAGTTCAAGAAGACAGTGAACTACTGGAGAGAGTCCAGCAGAGGGAAACAAAGGTGACTGGATGACTGGAGGTTCTCTTACAAGGAAATATTGAGAGACCTGGGACTATTTATCCTAGAGAAGACTGAGAGGACACCTTATCAATGTCTATAAACATTTAAAGTGTGGGTGCAAGGAGAATGGAGATGGACTCTTTTCAGTGGTGCCCAGTGACAGGATAAGGGACAATGGGCACAAACTGGAACACAGAAAGTTTCATCTAAATATCAGGAAAAACTTCTTCACTGTGAGGGTGACAGACAACTAGAACAGGCTGTCCAGAGAGGTTGTGGAGTCTTCTTCTCTGGAGACTTTCAAAACTGCCTGGCCATGTAACTGTGTAACGTGCTCCAGGCAAACCTTCTATAGCAGGGGAATTGGACTAGATGATCTCTAAAGATCCCTTCCAAATCTGGTGATCCTCTCATTCTGTGAATTTAGAAACAGGACTTTTCAATTTATGCTAACAAGATGAAGGAAGAAGTTGTTTCCTGAAGAATTGCCTCTTTGGAGCCTGTCTGAGAGATGTCAAACAGCTCTCCATTAAACTATATGATGATTGAAATTCAAATATATGTTTTCCATATCATTTCAATGTCATAATTTTCTGTCTACAAATTGAGGTACAGGTACTGGGTTTGTCTACGTAGCCATGAGTGGTTTTCAAAGTTATAGAAGAATATTTTTTTTCCCCCTAAAAAAATTGCCTTCAAGGCACAGATGAAATCTCATTGCAGGGGTCATTCCTGTATTGTGATTCAGGTGCTGCAATGTAAATGATCTAATTTTTTACTGACTTAATTCGATAACTGAAGAGGAAATTATTCTAGGAATGTCCTTGAGAAAATTAGCGTATGCACTTCTGCAAGTCATTTGCAGAAAAATTGTCCTTGGCAAGTAAAAATTCAGTTTAATTTTCCTCTGTATTACCACATGGTGGCCACATAACCCCAGTGATGCAGGCTGTTGCTGCTGTAACACTGAGAAAAGGTTCATAATTCCAGTACTTGTTTTCTATTCACCCCATATGAAGAGATTTCTTCCACACTAAGGTCTTTTGTGCATGTCCTATAAACTCATTTACATCTTCTTAAAGCTCAGGTAATATAATTCCACAAAATATGCAGTCTTATAATTAAACTGGTTATTTAGACTAAAAATAGTTATAATCAAAATTCTAGAAGTACAAACATAAATGGATAAGAATTAAAAAAAAAGTCTTGTAGAAATCCTTAAATTCCATTTTTCAAGTTCTTCTGAAAAATTAGTTAATTTACTGTAATAAACTATGATATTTTAACATTATTTATGTTTTACTTTTAATAATGACAACATGTAGCATAAAGATCATGAACGTTTTAATGATACATTCATTCCTTCTATCGGTTTCTGTATGCAAATTAGTTTACTTTAAAATCTGACAAAATATTTCTACAGAGAACTAAGCTCAACTCTGATGCAGGATTACAGTGATTTATATTAGTTGGGTTAGTTAGATTACACCAGACGGGTATGGCATTCAGGCACTCCAGCCATGGCCCAAAGCAATGGGACCAAAAGGGTTTGACCAGCTCCCCTGTGGTGCCTGGGAAATGCTCAAGAGCCTGATTTCAATCTGTTGTCAAAACACATATCAAAATTCAGAAGGAATTATATATAAAGGCCAAATACATAGAAAACAAGGGGAAGTCCAGCTGACAGACTTTTTTCCAGAACCAATTGGAGATTGTTTTTATTTCCTTCAGGAATAGTTTGGCATTCTTAGAAAAAAAGATCAAAACCTGGAAAAAAAGCAAAACCTGAACACTTTCCAGAGAATACGCCAAATTGTGATTCAACAATGCTGTCATGGGACTTTGTAAGAATTGTGACTGTAATGCAACATGCATCCATCCATTAGCTGCCATGAGAAGGGTGTCCTGCAATACAGGGCTCTAGGTGAGGGGAAAGAACTTACCAGTAGTTGACCATGCTGCACCATGAAAGAAGTCCTTTGGAAAGGAGCCTGACCCTTAAACTGGATGAAGACATGAGGCAACAGAATTACACCTCCCTGAAGGCACTGTGGCATCACCTCCAAAAAAAATACTATGTTTTTTGACCAAAATCCAGAATCTTTTCAGGTTTAGGCCTTTCCCTTTTTGTGTCTAAATAATTAATTTGGGTCTAAAAGATAAATTTTCCATGGAAAGCAAATACTTCTATCAAAATACTTTCTGTCCCTGTTACTTTTTAATTGGTAATACATTACAAATGGTAGGTTCTGATTTACTTGCAAAGTCCAGGAACCATCTCAAATAAGAAAATTTGGTGTTTGAAAGCAACCTATTTAAACCGATTAAAACCTTCTAGCCTGCAACTCTGTACATCATAAACAATATCAGTAGGAAGAGCTTTTGGAAGGGCTGTCCAGCTTCATCTTAAAATGTGCAAGTTAGTGGAGATCATCAAATCATAAAATACTTTGGGTTGGAAGGGACCTTTAAAGGTCACAGAATGACAGAATTGCAGAACGGTAGGGGCTGGAAGGGACCTCTGCGGATCATTGAGTCCAACCCCCCTGCCAGAGCAGGATCACCCAGGGCAGGCCACACAGGAACAGATCCAGGCAGGTTTTGAAAATCTCCAGAGAAGGAGACTCCACAAACTCTCTGGGCAGCCTGTGCCAGGGATCCATCACTCTCACAGTAAAGAAGTTTTTCTTCATGTTGAGGTGGAACTTCCTGTGTTCCAGTTTGTGCTTACTGCCCCTTGTCCTGCTGCTGGGCACCACTGAAAAGAGGCTGGCTCAATCCTCTTGATGCCAACCCTTCAGATATCCACTCTCAGCCTCCTTTCCTCCAGGCTAAACAGTCCTAGGGCTCTCAGCCTTTCCTCATAAGAGAGATGTTCCGGTCCCTTAATCATACTTGTAGCCCTGCACTGGACTGTCTTTAGTATTTCTCTTGAACTGGGGAGCCCAGAACTGGACATAGCACTTCAGATGTGTCCCCACCAGGGCAGAATAGATGGGGAGGAAAACATCCCTCAGCCTGCTGGTCACACTCTCCTTAATGCACCCAAGGTCATCTTGTCTAAACCCTATTCAGTGAGCAAGTCTTAAACTAGATCGGGTTGCTCAGAGCCCAGTCCAATCATCCTTGAATGTTTCAGGGGAGGGAGATTCTACTACCTCTCTGGTGAACCTGTTCCAGTGTTACATTACTTCCATTGTAATAAGCATTCTTCCTTATATCTAATCTAAATCTTCCCTCTTTTAGTTTAAAACCATCACCCCTGGTCGTGTCACAAAAGACTCTGCTAAAAAAGACTGTTCCCATTTTTTGTATAGTCCCCCTTTAAGTAATGAAAGGCTGCAGTAATGTCTCCCTGGAGCCTTCTTCAAGCTGAACAACCTCAACTCTCTCAGCCTTCTTTCATAGGAGAGGTGTTCCAGCCCTCTGATCATTTCTGTGGCCCTCCTCTGGTCCCACCTCAACATGTCCATGCCTCTGTTGTGTGCAGGACTTCAGAGCTGGACACAGTACTCCAGGTGGGGTCTCACCAGAGCAGAGTAGAGGAGCAGAATCACCTCCTATGATCCAGCTTTTACAGGTCTGCTTCTTACAGATTCACAAAGAAAGCCATAGCCAAACTAATACCTACCCTGAACTAAATTGAGGGAACAATATGCAGATTTGACAAATTAAGGCTTCTCCATGGCAAAGCCTCTTCCACACTGACCTATGACCTATTGCATGGTACATCTGCCTAAGTCTTTGGCAGTGCCCTTCTCATTGCCTTTTTGTGCTACAGTTCTTTCCATCTGATCGCAGCTTTAGCAGAAAAATATAAACTGCCTGTCAGCACTGTCATGGTACAGACTCCTTCCTCGCTGTGAAGAAGAAAAGTTCCATCTTAGGTTGAAGTGGGAACATGGGGTGACCCCAGATCCCTAGATGGGTGTCCTAGCCCAAACTTAAGTACCTAGAGAATCAGCTGGTATGAACACACTACTTTATGTGAACATATTTTTCTGTGTAGAAGTCCAGATCTAAAGCACCATGTTTAAAAATCTGGTAGCTCCCCAGGGAAAAGAGATCACCCACAGAACAAATTCCCTGATGGACATAGTTATTCAGCCAAGAGAAAGAGGACAGGCAGGATGCAGCCAGGGTGGGGGACACTGGGCAATTTCTGCCATGTCACAGAGACAAATTCACAGTGCCAGAAAGTATCACTGAGGGACTATCACCCCACATCTTCCCACACCTTTTTGATAGGATTTTTGCACCAGTCTGTAAAGTCATAGGATTTAGAGCAATGAGAAATCCAAGTCCTTTCTGAAATGGCTTTGTAATACTGAGCATTGTCTCGGAAAACTGGAACTATGTCTTGCATATTCCTGAGAAAATGCCTTCATTGAGAAGAGATGAATTTCAGGGAAACACCATTATTGTTTCAGGTTGCCCCTTTGTGTGTTCTGTAAATCTTCAAAGTCTTTGTGACTATAATTCATCTGGGTTGTGGGCAGAAGGAGACATTTCTCCCAAGAGAGGGACAGACTACATGTGTGTGTGGTCCAAGAGAAAGCAGCTTTAATCATGCGCTGAGAGTAATAGGCATTGTACTGTGACTAAATTTACTATGCTTTCTGGCAGACTCTTTCTGAGGGGAGAAGTGGTGCATTTCAAGCTCTAATCTTTGTTTTGTCTGTAGATTTTCACTTTTTCTATACTAACTTGACGCTAAGGGCCTGATCTTCACAAAATGGGGCCCAAAGTCAGCATCTACTTTTGCAAACTCGAGTACCTAGCACATGTGCATCTGAGTGCAAATCAGGAGTGACTCACAAAGAGCTCTGGACACGAGGCTCTGCAAAGTCCCTTTTTGCTTTTGTGTATGTGAAAGGGTTTACACAACTGTAGTTATGTTTTTGAGAATAATAAGATGCTGGCTGTTTAGTTCAGAGATACATTTTATTCTCATCTCATTGCCAAAGGCAATCGAAATATTGAAGTACCAGCACGGTGCCAACTGTGGTTAAATTGAACTCTCCAGCTCTGTTTTTCTACGGATTTAATTGGCAAGGCTGTAGTCTTTTCAGATCGTTTCAGTTTTGGTCATCCTCTTTGTACAAAATTAAGAGAATTAAGGCCAAATCCAAGCATAAAATAACATCACAAGACCCTCATTGTCCTTGTGAAATGGACAAACATGACATGTTTTCCCTCAGTTTGATTTACACCATCAGCATTTGGAAGCACAGTCATTGTTTAGCCAAACCTGCCAAATGTTTTCTATTTAATTACACAATGCAACCGCAAACTCTCCTATGAAAAGATTTTCTATTTATTTATTTATTTAAGTTTATGAGGTACTACCAAATAACTAGACAAAGTTCTTAGGCAAAAAAAAAGATCCCAAAGAAGTAACATTTGCAAACAAAGAAAAAGATAGTTGTATGGTTTAATTTTTTAAAAGACTTATCTGAGAACAAGAAAGAAGGCAGTGCAGAAAATAGGACTGATCCTTTTTATTTTAATCACAGTAAGTATAAAAATCTACAAAAAAATAGGGTCATCATGCTGTGGTGAAGTTGTGTGTTATTTTATGCTGCAGAGAGCAAGTAAGGGGTGTGTAATACACATCCTCAGACTTCCTTCTCTCCATTTGTCTTACTGCCTGGCTTGCTGTCTGTCACAGCCAGTGCATTGCATCAATCTGGAGTTTGTCTTTACTTAACTCTGAAGAGGTGTCTCCTTGTCACAAGATGTAAGTAGAGCGAGTAGTTCAGATTCTTTCAAAGGTGGATTGTACTGTTATGAATAAAAATATCATCTGAACTTGTATTATCTCAAGTCATAAGTATAATCCTGCAGGGCATAAACTGATCACCAACAGGCTTGACAAAGGAATGTCTTCAGGCAGTGTATTATTACCAGTGATGAGTGATAAGTTATTTTATTTTCCATACAGAAGTACTGACTTGCAGTCAAAATAGTCTTTTAATTTATTAGAACAGCATGACAAGGAAGAAAAAAACTGTGATATCTTTCCAAGAAAGACAGGCTCTTATACACAAAACATCCACTCAGTGTGGACAAGTCAGTGGGCACAGTGTTGGAGCTGCATTTCAGATGGCAGACAGTTTTCAGATTTAAAGGAACATTATAAAGTAACTTTAAATTTATCACTAAAGAAAGCAAACCTTCTGATCAGAAAAATGATCAAAAATATTCCCCTCAAACTCTCTATCTTGCACACTCTGAAGATTTCGGATATATCTCCTGCTTTCCATTGATTCTGTGGTGAAAAAGACATCTTGACCCTAGTAATTCTGTCTTTCACATTTTGTTTTTCACAGGTCTCAGGGGCTTTGGGGTAAGCAGTTTCGCTCCTGACCATCACATCATCTCTTGTTAAAAGAAAAACATCTTTTCAGGGGACTGAGAACAATTGTGTCCCCTTGCAGCTCCTTGCAAGAGGAAAATGGACTCAGTGGCAGCCAGAGGCTGCTGAGTGCCCATAACTGCCCTAGGACAGTTGGACAACAATGGAAAATGGGTATTTTCAAAGCAAAAAATAGTGGGCTGCAACACACTGTTGCATGGCTACCATCCCAGAAAGATCACCAAGGAGAAGGCAGTTAACAATATTGGTGGCCAGTCTTCAGCAGTTGGGGTGAGGCACTGGTGGTTGTGAGAGACCTTGTGCCCTCAGTCCCCAAGAGGTCTCACTGCTCATAATGGGGACAGTCCATGTAGGTGTGTCCTCCAGTAGCAAAGAGGAGACAAAGTCCCCAGATGGAGGTGAAGTACTGGGGGGTGGCGGAGCAGTTTCTGAGGGTACCCCAAGACAACACCATGCTCAGAGTGTGCAGGGACAGACCTGACCAGGTCCTAAATACTCCTTCCCTGATTCCTCTTCTCTATGTGCAATTTCCTGGAAAAAAAAAAAAAGATATAATTCAAAGTGGTTTTAAATAGTTTCCCTCATCATTATTTTAATTTTAAAATGTTCTGCAGACCTAATTATTTGTAATGTTGCTTAAAGAAAAAAAAAAAAAAGTAAAGAAAAAGGTGTGGTAAAATACTATTTTAACTCTAGCAATTTAAATTGAGAACTCTTATAAAATTACAAACAGTCTTTTGAATTGCAGTTCAGAAAGATATATTTCATTTTATGACCCTCACTCCCTTCTTTGTATAATATTTAACCCATGGAGCTGTAAATGTTATACGAGCTGCACACTTCGAAAGGTTTAGTCTTCATTGCACTGTTATAGCACACAAATAAGTGACTGAGTAAGTAAGTAAAGCTAAATAAATGAAATCGTAGCAACACAAGCCAAATTGAAGTATTGCTTATTCTTAATCCTGCCTCATTTGGGGCACTTCTTTGTGAGAATCCTGAAGTAGCTGAAGATCCCTTCAAAGAAAAGCTAGTTATAGAAAACTTATCCCTGGCGCTCATGTGATCAGGTAATGTACTTGATTCACACAAACAGGTAATCCATAGGGCTGCACTCTAGACAGTTAAGTGGCTTTAACATAAACTCCTATTGGAAAGCAGATAAAAGCTTCATTTGTCTTCTGAGCCCTCGCTGAAAATCTGCCCATTATACAATGCAGACCTGTTGCCTTTTTGATGTAGGGGACAGCGTGCTTTCGGTGAGGAGTCAATGACCAGCAGGCTCCTGGCTCAACTTGCCCGCTCCCCATAGCAGGATCAGACCATGGGCAAGATCTTTGCTCTGTCACCTGGCGTCAGTGAGCTGCAGCGGCTGCTCAGCCAGCCGAAAGGCATTGCCATAGGAGGACACGTCCCTTGGTTCACAGATAGGGAAAGCAACAAAGGTTTGCTTATGGCTCCTGTGAAAAATAGTTTTTTTGTGTGAGGATATTTATCATACGCTCATGTCATCATTCCTGGGTTTCTGGTGACAGTTGTGGCATGGACAGCGCACAGAGTCTTTTATCTGTGAATGTTAACATTTCTTTGAAGACTAAACATGAAATATATTACAACAAGTTTACTGATAGAAGAGCTGGAATGACTTCATAAGAAGAGAGGATCACAGAAAGAGACACATAACTGTTTGTGGCCTCCATTTAGAAAGTAAAGCTATGTTCAAAAGCACAAAATTAAACAAATTTTGCATTTATTTCAGAGGTCTGAGGTTGAGACCCAATCTACCCCTCAGTGAAGCCAGCAGGAGTCTTCCCATTGATTTCAATAAGCTTTTTATTCAGCCTCTGCTTGGTCTGAAGTTCTCTGTGATTAAACTTCCTCCCTTCTTTCCTGATAATGCAGACAGGTTTTGATGAAGTTAGCATGCAGTATACATCCATCACACCCTGAGACATTAGATTCTTAAAGGGATGTAGGTACCCAGATCCATTTTCCTGGGATCAGGGTCAGTTGTCCTTCCTCCCAGGTGACTGCGATGTAAAATGGTGGGATACTGTCAGCCTCCCACATGCTCTTATAATTCAGGAGAAGTTTTGTTTCAAAGCTTGAATTTTTGCAAGTCTCGTTGATACTTTCTGTTTTCTTTCAATACCAGCCTCATTTCTTTGAATGTTCTAGGATTAAGTAAGTAAACCATCTGATTGACAAACACCAGCAGTCTCAAAACCAGAGTTTTGAGTGTATCTTTCAATGATGTGCCACATCACTGTGTGCCACAAAAGCCCACTGTATGTCACAAAGCAATTTGCGATTCATTCCCATGTCATCTAACAAAGCTGAATCTGTCAGTGTGATGTTAATATCTACAAGCAAATACTGGTAGCACATGGATGAATGTTTAAAATCTATGTGCTAGAAATTCCCTAATTCTAAATGCTTCCTTTTCACTAGGGGTACTTGTTAAGTTTGGGGTACTTTGTGCTGCTGTTGCCTTTAAAAGTTTGACAATGCATTTCCTAATGTAGTTAATTAATTACTTTGCAATTCTGAGCTTCTGGAAGCAAAAGCCCATGTGTGCTGCATGCCACTGAGATATGCCACACCACTTCTGCAGTCTTCGAACCCTTCATAATCTTTTGTGTTTGCTGGTAAGGGCAGCCCACCCAGCATAAAAAGGCATGCAAACGATTTTAACAGACAAGCATTGTGTTGTCCAAGGTTTCCAATGTTAAACTATCCAGAAAGATTTAGAAAGATTTTTCCCTATGGTAAAATGCATATGTTAGCTTAAAGATGAAGAGAACTGAAATTTGTTATTTATAGCCTGAAATATCCTTAATATTACACACATGTGTATTTCACTTATTCATTGTTTTGATAAATGCCCACACTGCTAAACACCTAATGTACAACAGGATGTGGTTCCCACTTAAATTAGCAGATGCTATAGTTTCTGATCGTTAATGATGGACCTGTTTGCCAATAAAAACAACTGATGGATCAGCATGTGTGAGCTACTGAACCTCAGCAAAAGCCCAAACTAATGAGAGAGAGAAAAATGCTTCAGGTCACAGTCAGCAGATGGGAACAGGCCAGATGTCTGTCTGGGGCAGGGAAAGTGCAGCATGTATTTAAATATATATCTATGTTTTTATACAGCAGCAACCACTGGGAAGTTCAAATACTTGGACTAACTGAAGCAATGGTTTTGAAGTTTACTTTTGCAGTTGGGGGACAAAAATAAATAAAAAGGGTACATCTTTAAATCTAAAACTTCAGCTATCATATGGCACTGAAATGGTCATTACATGCAATTTAGCACACAAGAAATAAGCTCAAAATGCTGTAAGTCAGATGAAAGCTGCCATTAGGTGATTTTGGCACATAAAATGCCAAAATGTATGAGCAGCTGAAAATAAAAATGCATTTTAATTTTATCTTATTTTTTTATTAAGCAAGACATGTTATAAAATGTAAAGTCTAAACAACATGTTTTGCAAAACTGTGTGACACGTGCAAATGAATGGAGTATATTAGCAAAAAAAGGTGAAATTGTTTCATTTCTAGTAAAGGACTAAGTTTATAGTCACACATTTAAAGCTGAGCTAGCTAATTTCCTAAGCATGCAGGTAGTAAATGCATGACTGAAAATGTCAGGATTTTTTTAATCATGAGCTACTGCAAATTATACATATCTCTGAGTAAAATAAATAAAACCCCTTTATTTTTTACTGAAAAAAACCCTTGCACTTCTACCCAGATTCAGCAACCTGGTCATACTGTCTCTGAGAGATCTATTCATCAGTTAAAAGATACACAGGTGCTTAAGTGCCTGACTAGTCTGGGGCCTATAAGACAAAATTCATTATAACTAGAAATGCAATTTGTTCATGGATTGAAACAATTTAAACATTTCACTTTGACCCCTCTATAAATGGAATTTCCCTGTACGCAGCTCACAGAAAGCATATTTTTCCACAGGGATCCGATCCAGACCCCACCGAAGTCAATGGCCATCTTTCCCCTTGCTTTGGTGGGTTCTGGATCTGTCCCCATCTGCAAGCAGCATGTGTCTGCCTGCCAGCACCAGCCCTGTGCTTCTCCCTAAGCCAGGGTGTTCTCAGCTGATGGGTGCTTCACCGTTACCTTGAGGGAGCTGTGGTACCCAAAAGGGAAGTTGCTATGAGGAAAACAGTTGTGTTATGCTTTTTGATGTCAATATTAAGCAGGAAATACAGGACTTTCTCTTTTGGACATTTGGGTGCAGAAAGACAAGAGGAAGTGGAAGAAAAATACGTACATTTTTACCAAAACCTCACTTGTTGCACCTGGAAAATGGGCTTGCATATATAATAGCAGTAGCAAGAAATGCTGATCGCAAGTAGGGACAGTGCTGGAGGGCAAGGGGAAGGACAAAAATGGGAGATACCTGGCTGACAGTGTCTTTCTCAGCTGATGGAAACAACACTGGGCGCAGTATGACACAGATACGCTGACATAGGGGGAAGTTTGTTGCCAGACAAACACCTTATTCTGTGACTTTTCTGCTGCTTTCACACCCTCTTTACCTAGGCACCATCCTTGTTATTCAAGAGCTACAGCTAAGACAGTTATAAGACAGGAGCCTGTATAATGTCTTTCAAAGAGTTTAAGAAAAAAATCGCTCTGTGAATCCTATAGTGTGTGTCACTGTGAGTATGCTTTGTATCACGCACAATACGGTGTCTAAAACATACTCTGCTCACTCATTAAAATGTCGGAAAGAAAGGTAGAGGTTATTCAAGCACAAGAGAGCTCCTGTTCGATGGTTTGACTGAACAACAATAGAAATCTGCACCTGCACAAGGTTCTGCCAAAACTGATCTCACACAACTGTTGATCTTGATTAAATTCATTAGGCTGGGAGAGATGGATTTCTATACATCTTATTGTGCATGTTTTATGAGTTAGGCTCCTGGGTGGAATATAAGGTGGTTTTTGTTCAGGAGACAGTAGGAAAATCATGCTGAGACCCAGGCCTGCTTTAGAATTCAACAGATTCAGCAAAAACTTCAGCCAGGACTTATTTTGGACTTCAGTAAAACTCTATTATAGGAGTTTCCGTAAGTTTAAAGGAACTGTCTGAGAGTTTGTATATATTATAAATCCTATTCTGTACAGATTTTGCCTGCAGTAGCAAAGCAGCAACATTTTTCAACAATTCTGGCTTAAGTTATAAAGCTCTATCCTGGAGCGATGAAATTAGAAAAATATTTCAGAAAACCAGAACACAGGTCACATATTTGCAATATCTTTCTTTAGCATTAGCCCTCTTTAAAGGAAGTTTTATGTCACAGCTGCACAGCACACATTGGTTGCATCCAAAATATGGAAAATAAATCACAGGTTTGTCTACACATTTGATAACATATGGAAAACCAACAGGCTTTCCTTGCTGATAGTTACTCCTCTCTTCTACCTGTGCTGTGGGGATGTGTCTTTGCATGTGTATATACAGACATACAGAAACATACAAACCTAATTTCTGCCTTTTCGCCTTCCTTTGATTTAGTGTTGTGCAAACAAAAGGCTTGAGACCTGATTATAATCTTACAAAGTTAATCAGGCTGTTTATGTCAGTAATTAATCAATCTTCCCTGCAAAGGCTCACAATCTGCCCCAAGGTACTTAACTGGCTCTTGCCTTTCACTTTGCATCATCAGTTGCATCAGTACAAAGCAAGTGCAAACACATGTGCTGTTGTATTCTCTGTTCACCTTCTGCTCATTTTGTGCAAAGGTATATGACAACCGAAATCTGTGGGCAGTAAAAAAATGAAACTGAAATAATATCACAGCATAAGGAATTTGGCATTGTTTGATGAGAAATGGGGTAGTGGCTTTGCTCATGTCCTGATGACCATAATCCTTACCCCACCAAGCTCCCCAGCCAGAGGAGCAGCACGCAGTGCTCCTGTCAATGAGGTACATCAAAAAGAACTGAAGTGGTTGACTCTAAAGCATGAGTTCTCCTCTCATATAGCTGTGTATTGCCAAAGATAAGAGTCTCCAGCAGCACATCTTTTGGGGAGCTCTGCCTTGTTCCAGCTGTGCTGATTAGCTTCTGTGGAAAAACAAAACAACTTGCCAGGGCTGATGTTCTGGCACTAAGATTCATAGACATGTTTTGTAAGTGTAGGTGCCTAAGTGTGCATATGTTTGTGTGCACACGGGCGTAGGCTTATAGAGCTAGGAACAACAAGGTGTCACAACAGCTGATAAACGGAGTACATTGACTAATGTATAGCTTAGAGCTTTCCTGAGCTCAGAGCAAACTGTTTATAAAGGAATTATTTTAATGTAAGGCAACTCTATTGAAGATAGAACATGAGTATTGTTTGAGAAGAAGCAAAGACATTATTCAACACTCCATACTAAGACAGTACCCTCCCTGCGATAACAATGACTTTCAAAGCAGGATTAATATATCCATTAAAACTGAAATTTGGACAGAATGTGAAAAGGAATAAGATGTGTAGTGAACCTACATTTCATCAAAGGATGTGGCATTAGTATTAGCCTAAATAGAGTTCCTCGGTGTCTGCGTTTTGCAAAATTTAAGAAATTGGTGAGTATTTGTTTTCAAAGAATTCTTTCCTGATAATGTTTTTATGACAGACTCAGGAGGAAAGCACAAAATTTAAACAGTGTTTTCAAAAAAAAGTGTGAAAACGTTTTAGGCCTGACACATTGAGAAGGTCAGCTGACCAAAGGACCTGAAAAAAACACAGGACCAGACAAAATTAGTGCACCTTTAAAAAAAGAGATGGGAAAAGCAGAAAAAACTTTTTCACATACACTGGCATTGAGGACTTGTGCCTGATTTTAAGGACTTTTTTTTTTTTTTTTAAGGAAAAAACCCTACCAACTCAAGCCTTTAATCCTCAATACATTACATAGGTTTCTGTCCATATCAGAGCTGTTCTCTCCTTCTATTGCTGCCTGTCACTGAATAAAAACATCTTTCTGGTTCTTGAGTTGAGAATTATTATCCAGCTACCCAAACTCTGCTTTGCTATAGCCTTTTCTAAGGCAGGATCTGAAGTAATTTCTGAACTGAATAATTGTACATCCAGATGAAAATTTCTTTGCTACATTCTGTTATTCTTAGCTAACTACAGGATCAACAACCCTGAGGTGGTGCTTATTTCCCCGCAATACAGAGAGACACAACTGACACATAAGGTGCTTAACTTTGAGACAGTGAAAGTGAGGTGAAATAAATCCTATATTGTTATGCATTGAATTATATTACCTGAGCTGCGTCTGATCAGGCATTCAGTAAAAGACTCATCCTAAACCTTAATGTACTTCCTGAAAAACATGAGGAGACTGGGGACAAAAGAAATGACTTGACATTATTTTGGGATCCTTCCTGTTAGATGGGAAGAATCCTCCCCTGGGGACATCTGATCCCAGATGATCTCACAGGACTGTGCTCAATACCCTTGGACAGAGGAATCAGAGGCAGCTGAGAGCAGCCCAAGGGGCAACATGAAAGCATCTTCTCATTTTATTCAGACTCCAGTGATGCAGTTTTATCCATTTGCAAGAGACCATCCACCAGTGACACCCACACTGTGGTTGTGATGGGGGTATGGAAAATCAACATGTTCTCAAAGCAGTTTCCATGTTCTTAGCATATGGCCCATACACTGAGCCCTTATTTGGGTCAATGAGAGTTTTTCATGCAGAACAAGCACAGAAACCATGCACAGCCTGTGACTGAGAGGGGGCATATGCCTGCAATAGCTAAATATTTTAACAGGAGAAACACACTTTAACGAAGGAGCTAACTGCATGTGCCTAGGCAGGTTTTATTGAGAACATTAATTTCCACAAGCTGTATGATTGTGTTCTCATGAAATCTGCCATGCATAATTACTAAAGATGTTAATAAATAGTTAGCAAATCAGAACAGCTGGTTATGATGATATCCAGCTTTTCTAAGAAAAGCCAGACTTTAACCTCACCACCATTAATACTGTTAAACGTACTCTGACCAGTGCATGTGATGGGATGCCCTAAGTAGATGAATATCCATTGCACTCCCCATCCTGGATAGTGCAAAAAGTCCCAAGGTTGGCATTTGCTTTGATGTGGACCTTCCAGCATAATTGCTTTTACTTGAAAAAAATGAAACCCAAAGCAAATCCCTATAAATGATGCAAAGAGAGGAACGGCTTATGCTTTCCTTTGAAGTCATGTGAGATGTTCAGATACAGAGATTGATGCTGCTTGAGAATGTGGCTAGTATGTAGCTGCAGTCAGTTTTCACCACTTCTTTGATAAGAGTAATCTGCTGAGTTTATATTAAAACTACAGTCGTGCACACAGAAATTACTCCTTTTTCTATATATGATATTAAAATGCTCTCATACCTTACATAGCTAAAAGCCACTTCTCTTCCGACCACCTTTTTCAAGTTCCAGCTCTCAGTTTTGGAAGTTAGTTTAGTAAACAGTCTGTGTTCTGTGTGTATTGCAAAGGCCAGCAGACTCACGCTTTGCATTTCTTTTATTAATTACTGATGTATTTATTCTGAAGTTCCTCCTATCCAATCACATTTCTGCAGAGCTCTCCGTGCCCATGCTTAGCATGCTAATGAAGTGTGGCTACTCAGGTGCTGTTCAGGAAGTTCTGCTTGTCAATATATACTATGTGTTGGAAACCTGCTAGTTTGGAGCAGAACCAAAACTGGGGATAAAGCATTGTTATGGCTGGCTGGCAACTTGGCACCTGGAGAGGACTTAAATTTCCTCAGCAAATAAGGACTGACATTAAGTTCATGGACTAACATTCATAAAAGCATCATAAAGAGCTCTCCTTGGCTGGATGTCATCCAGCCTCTTTTGACAGGTTGTCTTTCCCAATAGCTGCTTTCCACATTCAGCTCACAGAACCAAGAGCTTCCACTTCCCTTAATGCTATTGCTGCTTTACGTTAATTTCCTCTACATCTAAAAATAGGTCCGGTGAATTGTTTGTTAAATGTTTATTCCTCTACACTAGTTAGTACAGAAACCTTAGCTCTGATACAGATGTCTGTATTGTATAAGACAAATCTCATCTCCTTAAATCAAGGAATATTTCATAGAATGATAGAACCATAGAATGGTTTGGGTTAGAAAGGACCTTAAAGATCATCTAATTCCAACTCCCCTGCCATGGGCAGGGACACATCACATTAGACAAGGTTGCTCAAAGCCCCATCCAACCTGACCTTGAACACATCCAGTGATGGAGCATCCACATATACAAGACAAAATACATCCAAAAGGACAGTTTATTTAGTCACTTGGAGATCCAGGTGGGAGGCTTTGATCTGATTCAGTCAGCTAGAGGCTGTGGTGCTAGGTGTCCTGATTCCTAGGAGAAAGTCCTACCCATTGGGCATTGCCCACCCTGTCAAGTTGTTCCTTCTGTCCTGTGTAACCTTTCAGTCCTGAGAAAGTAACATCAAGCACACCACAGGAAAGTCACTAACCACTTCTATCACCTGACTGACCCATGACATAATCTTTCTGTTCAATTCCTGCTATCCTACTAGAGTGAGTGACTGGCCAAACTGCCTCTCCTCTCAAGACTGTGCCCGTTGATCTAGACCCTTTTCAGATGCTTACCTCACATCGTTTCCCTCACTGGCATCAGCTTCAGCAGAGGCTTCGTCATGGTCAAAACTGAGCTGCTTATTTTTCTGGCAACCGCTTCTCCAAGGCACAGAAAATCCCAAGCCCCGCAGATGTGGCTGGGGTGGCCCCACACCACTGCTGTCAGACCCTAGCCTCCAGTCATGACTCACAAGAGGTGGTTGCCAGCCCCACAGCCAGCCTTTTGGGAACACCAAGATCCCCTTGAAAAAAACTCAGTCCCTAAATCTCAGAGATGACAGATTTCAGCAATTAACTGCAAGATTATCCAACCTCCTATGTAACCAACAATGGCAGCATCAGGTTTGGAGGTAACAGCAGGCTCCTCTGATAAAGGCTCTTGCAAATGCCAGCCTGTGGTTTCCCAGCAGGAGAAGGACTAAAAGCGTTTAAAGGGAAGAAATGCGGTAGTGGGCAAGTTACATACCTTAGGAAGCTTATTCTAATATGCTGCTTTTATTGTGTAGTGTTTTATTGATTGTGTTTATATATAAATCCTGAAAGGTTAACTTCTGCATTGTAGTGTTTGACCTTAAAAATGCTATTTACTCTTTCCTTGCAGCAGCTCAGCAGCTCAATCATCCACTGAAAAAGCCACAGGACTATTTATTTGAAATAGCACTTCACATTCTCCCTTGGGTGAGGATGAGAATTATGAGTCCCTTTGACTTAGAATTAGATAGGTTAAGTGATAAATACAAATGTGGACCATTTTTTCCTAGATTGGTATGTGTTTTCCCTTTTTATCTCAGTTCCCTATTTTTTTCAATACTCATCAACTATGAATATTCTGAATCTGCTATTCAACATATCACAGCATATCACAGCATTCCAGCACTGCAGATTCAATCATCTGTAAACAGTTAATCAAAAATGAAATCCCAATTTTATAGAAATCTTACCTGAAGAGAAAAAAAAAGAAAAAATCTTTAATATGTTGTTTTGTCTTGTTGGTTTTTCAAGGGCTCCAAAATATTTTTAGATGTCATAATATGCATTATATTTTTCATTTTAAAATCTGGACAGAAATTATGAAAAATAAAATATATTTATGATCATATTCCCACCTGCAATACTGCTTAAAACTTTAAAAATTTTGAAAAACAAGACAGGCAGTGTCCTTTTTTCTTCTTAAATCTGTGCTGACTGCTGAGAATTTTATCAAGGATGGATGTGAAGAATGATTAGACTGAAAAGTTTCATGTTTTCCACCCATGGACTTTAAAGCAAAAAGGCTCATTATTTCTCTTCCCACATCCATCCTATTGATTACTGTACTCTGAAAATTGGACAGACATGTCAAAGTACAAAGTTTCTTTTTTTTAACCCCTCTCCATATTATATGAGATTATATGTCATTCCAGAATAGAACTAAACAGAACCAGTGTAAATAAATTGTTTATTATAAAAACCATGGGAAAAAATTTTGCTGTGGAACCAGTAATTTTCATTTTAAGAAAAAGTGGGCAGACAGAATATTAAAGGGCATAGAAAGTGGTGTGGATGCCCATGCGGAAGGTCAGAACAAAATATTAAAGGAAAATAATTTGATTTAAAGGAAAAAAATTCAATGTAAAGTGAAATGAAAGTTTGGGAAAAAAATCCAAACCCATGATTTGATTTGGATCCACTATAAACAATTTTTTGTGCAACTGGAATGATTTTGTGCTTTTCTTTAAATTGACAAGTTAGAATTATTAATTCAAAAACCGTCAATGTTTTGTGGCCACTTCTGTCACTGAGTCCTTATCTCCAGATATGGAAGCACACCTACCTTCACCACTATGTGTGTGCTTTCCTACTTCACCTCACATGGAACAAGCTCTCCTGCAGTATCTTAAAGTAAATATTAGTTAAGTTTATAAGCCTGTTTATTTCATGGTAACTTGTGAATGATTAGTCAATGAAAAATCACTGCTTAGAGAAAGCAGGTGACTTTTGAATGAGTTGAAAACCTGTGGCTAGGAAAGTCTAATGCATCTAGAAGTCAAGAGAGTAAAGATAAAACCCCCTTGTTCTTCATGGTCTTGTAAGTTACCCTATGTTCTGTCTCCCAGACACCCGCCCCTGCTTTTATGTAGGCAAATAAGTATAGAGATTTTTCTTTCTGAGAAGTGAAGTCAGATATTTTTTGCCTTGCATTAGATAAATCTAGAAATCCTAATCTTCCCTGTCTTCTCTGGTAAGCCCGTGTTACTTAAAATACTAGCTCCATACACTGTCTGAATTCTTTCATAAATCTGCTGGTGCCAGAAAATAGCTGGAGGTACTTCTTGTATCACAATCTGACTAAATTCTGTTCTAAATTTGAAAAATTAATTAGAATGTACTTTCTGAGACTATACTAAAAATGCAGAGCTATTTGTAAAAAATATGAAGCCACAAAATACCAGCTTGTAACTGTGTTTCACTTTTAAAATGCATTTTCAGCAGTAAAAAATCCCATGATTCATGAGCTAGAATAATGCCAGGTGAATGCTCAAATCCAAAGCAGCCCTGCAGAAACTTCTGTAACTAGCAAGTTAGGAGCCTGCAGTCACTGACAAATAATCTGACAGTTATTGTTGCTGCCATGAGATATATGCAAAACAAAACTTTGAAAAAGCTGGTGAGTCTTCTGCTAATGATGAGTATGCCACTTACCATAAGCCCATTTCATGACATGCTTTACATACTAATTAGACGTCACAAGGTGGTGTTTCCAAGTGAATCAAATAGAATCATTCTATAGGTATAGACACCGAGGAACACAGCAGCTAAGACTACAAACATGAGTGCTGTAGCTGTGACATTGCACTAATGTTTTGGGGTTTTTTTTAACTGAAAGGAAAAAAAGTCTATTTCACTCATTTGTCTGATTGTTTGAATTGGGTCAATCAAAACAACATGTATTCTGAATAAGGGATTTAATGCTTTAAATATTTTTTCACAAGGCAGAGCTACCTACCTTCTCCACTAAGAATGTCTGCTCTCAAGGATGCAATGGACATGGGATGCATGTGTCTCAACGGAGAGCAGAAGCGCGTTTCCTTCATGATGTCAAGTTTATTTCCTGGAAGACTGAAACAAGCAAGGCAATGGCTGGAGAGTATTCCCACTGTCTTGTATCCTTCTTATTACCACATATGGCAGGGCATGAGAAGTCCAAGGGCAGGTGGGCTTATGGTGTAGGAGGGGGTAACCTTGTAGCACCACGGTTTCATTGTGGTCTTCCATTTCTGTCCCTGGAGCCAGGGAGTTCTCTGGCTTAATTAGTCACACTGTGGCTTAATTAGGCATACTGTGGTCATGTACAGGAGCTCCAAGCAGAAATCAATCTTTACTGCTCTACACACACATAAGAAAACATGGTTTTCAACCCTGCAGAGAGACAGCTTTTCACCTAAATAGGACTATCCACTCTAACAAACCATGAATAATAGTCTTACAAAGCCCAGTTTGAATTTGTGCCTGCCTTTTTAACATTTTTGCTTTCTGGGATACCTCCACTGAAGAGATGCCTGCTAAAGAAATTGAGGCAGACTAAGATTTTAGTTTTAAATTATTCTCCTTTTAGTGAGTGAACTGTAAATTACTGCTTTGCCATGTGGTGGAGCTGGTAGACAGCAGTTCCCAAATTTTATTTTTTCACTGTGGAAGTTGTTGCTATGTTTGGAATCTTTCTTTTTTAACAATTTTCACAACTATGTTTAGTCTGGTAAACTACCTATAAAACTTAATCTTTGCTTTTGTATTTATATCATAAAACCTCAACAGTGAGGAAAACTTCAAAGCTTGATTATTGGAGTGAGACCTGCCAAGTCTGACGGCAACTTTCCACACCAATGCTTAATGACAACTCATCTATTATTCCATGAAGAACAATGCCTCTGAATGGATCTGTAGATCTCATTTTTCAATGTCTAGACGACAGAGGAACTTCTAGACCACCACCAAGGATGGTCATCTAGAATAATGCACACAGCATAGGTAGAACTGAAAACCCATTCCAGAAATAAGACATTCTATTGTGTCTCAGCAAGATTCCTCACTTTCAGCACACGAGACGGTTTCATGGATATCAAGTGGATCTAGACTGGGCCAACTGAATGTTGTGTTCTTAAAGCATCCAGTACCTTAGTGATGTTCTGGAGCTCTTCAGTTCTGCTCAGTTTTGCAAAGCTCAGACCCAGATGTTTGAAGTGATTTAGGACCCAAACTCCTCCTGGATCTGCGCAGTGCTTATAGGTTTCTGCCTGCAACTTTTCATATAAATCTTTCCAAATCTGGTCCTAAGTGCATAAGAAGTATTTCAGAGAGAAAAAGGTCTTGTGATTAAAATAGCACAGTACATTTCACAATTACTAATTATATTCCCTGCATTCTCATTAACCATCTGTGTTGCCTAAAGCAAGTGGTGTAAATTCACTATGCCTCAGTTTACTCCTCTGTAACACCAGCATATTTGCCTCTATTATAGCACTACATGTGTAGAAATTGATTTGAAATCCTCAGATAAAAAAAGAAGTATATGGTAGTATGGTCATTATTACTTTCAGTCTTCACGTCATGTTATTTTCTAGACTATTTATTATTTTATACTTCTCTCACCTCTCAGTACAGTAGTCAACTGTTTCGATCCTGAGAAACTGCATTTTAGAGTATTTCATAGAGGTGTTGGTGGCATATTGTCAAATTCCAGTATGACCAGTTTGCCAGATTAAATTGTACTGATAGTTTAAAGTGGATTAACTATTTTTCTCTTCTAATGTGTTCAGCAAGGCTATGCACCATAAAATACCCTTTGCATTTTATTCCTGCGTAGCTGTGTAGTAGTGAACCAAGTTTATGTTTCTGACTGTTTTGACTACAAAGTGGTTTGACTTATTTGTGGAAATGCAAGACAAAATTAATAATACTGACATTGTGTATAAAATACCAGTGTTTGAAACCACATTTGTGAATAACTGTTTTATTTCAGATTGCTTATGGGCTGGTCCTTGCACATTAAAAGAAGACTTATATCCTGTCCAATCTCATGTGTGCATTTTAAATTATGGAATGAAACAGAAATTCATTATTTCTTTTCCTTTCCTGCATTCCCATAGCTTGAAAATAGTCCAATTTGTTAAAAAAAAAAAGACATTATGCTCAGTTTAAAATGTGGATTGACTCAAACAATGAGAATCTGTTGGATACTACATTTGTTTGGGCTATTACAGAATGCTCTTTCAAAGCTTATTAAGACGAGTACACACAGCTATGTTAACTTTTAATGGGTCACTTAATTTTTTGTGTCTGGAGAAGAACAGGGTACTTACATTTAAAAATCCCCAGACAAAGCCATACCAGAAAACCCAACAATGCTCTGTGTCTGCTTGTGGTTAGTTGTAAGATAAATGATGACAGCAAAATTCAGATTTAAAACTGAAGTTTGAGTTTGAACTATCAAGAAGTTCATTTGGGTCTGGAAGTACTAGCTGATCTCATGTTTACATAAACTGCAATGACAAAGTATATCTGTGGATTAACGAATGAGGGCCAGATTTTCAGCTAGTGCAAATTGTGGTAGGTCCAGTGAACCCAACAGAAATAAACTGATTTATGCCTCTTATAACAAATAAATTATTTGCATTATTTGTTTAGAGAAAAAAAAAAAAAACAAACTTTTTTAACTCTTCACATACATTTGCATGGATTCAATCGTAACACAAATGTTTAAAAACTGTGGATAGTAGCTTTGAGGTCACTGTCAAATATGTGTTTATTGTATATGAATTAACCATGTGTAAAATGAGGGCATATTCTTACTGTACAAGAACACACTGCAGTAAGCTGCACAATTCCCTACCCCCTTGATACATATTTAAATGGCTTCATCTCAACTTGACCTGGAAAGGTTAATTTAAAACAAGACTTGATTTTTTTTTTTTTTTTGCTATTTGCTTAAAAAAAAAGTTTATGTAGGACATGTTGTTCACTTGATGTTAAATCTCATCTTACAAGGGTGTTCTGGAATGTGTTGGAATAAATCTCAACAGTCATGTTCCCTGAATAATAGCTAAATGTTTGTGAGTGCAATGGGAGGTATAGCTCAAAATTTTTCATGACTAGAAAAAGCAGTGTTATTTTAAGACTCAAATGCTTAGTGCTTTCCTGTTTTCTCTCAGCATTGTATCAGTAGGTACATTCTTTAAAAGCAATCACATCTTGGTTTCTTTACTCTCCAGAAACCCCATCTGTGTATGCTTCTGATAGAAACCAGATTCTGCACAGTGGAATCCACTGGAGCAACATATCTGCAGCTCATTTGTGCATATTCTCCACCTCATTTACATATAAATTACATAACGTATGGCATAGGGAACACTTCATCCCCTCAACGAGGAGGTCATTCTGGAAAAAGAGGGCATAGTGGTGAAAGCTGCCCTGAGCCCATGCCCTCCCCAGAGAGACACAGGTTGCCCATCAGCCCCCAGAGTGGGCCAGGCTGCAGAGGCAGGCTTGGCACCAGCTCAGCAGCCAGCAGCATCCATCTGGGGTTTTCCCTAGGATGTGTGTGCTGGTGGCTGCTGTGGGACGTGGACAGAGGCGCAGCCTGGCTGGGAAGGCAGCAGCCACCACCCACTGTTGTTCAGGCACAAATTCCTCAGCTGGTACGGTTGCCCTAAAGCCCTTTATATCTATTTGATACCCATCTCTCTTCTTAGCTTTAGAAGTACTTCCTTGAGTGGTGTAATCATGGAGCAATTTTCCTCTCATGCCAAGTTTAGATATTGTATATACTACTTACATGTTGACTTGGGTGACATTGTTTCCCAGTTCCCAGTGAGATAGGATCAGACCACCTCTGTGCAGCTCAAAGACCAAAGTGTTGCACCAGACAGCCCAAGATTTCTTCATAATATTTTGGAAGTGGAAATTGAAGTCATTTGAGGATTAGCATTTTGTTAGATGGGGAGATGAACCCCAAAACACAACATCCTGAAATTGCTCAGCTGTTGTTCCTCGCTGAAGGTTTGAAGGCAGAGATTGTAATCTGTTCGTGCTCTCTCTGACTGCTGCATGGTTTGCAGAACAACAAGCAAGACAGGTCAGCACTGGCCCCCCTTTTCTCTGTCTGTGTAACCTGGTATTAGTGAAAAAATAGCAAAAAGGTTTGAAATCCTACTTGAAGCGGATACTGGTTACTTAAGTCAGCATTATGTTCAGTAACAACAGACACAGCTGTCTTGACCACACACAGACCATTTCAGCAATTGCCAAAGTGCAACGTTCGTTATGCAGCCAAGTCTTAAATTATGGTAAGCAATGAAATAACCAAAGATGTTTTAAAAGAAAGCACATAAGTTCCATTAATATGAAATTTACCTTTCAGATAATTCTTGACTTGCAGCAAATGTGCATTTGTCAGTTTTGTGAGCAATGAGAGTACAGAAAGTAAAAATTGCTTCATAAAAATAAGCTGTCCAGGATTTTATGTGAACAGGACTTAATGACTATGCAATTATAAATTTTAAGTGCATGCAATTAATAAAATAGAAACAGACAAAGGGTCTTCTGCTTTCTGTAGGTTTTCATAGTCTTTTTTTTTTTTTTTTTTTAAATCAGATTCACAATAAAAATGTGTACCCATAACAAGGCTTGAAGGGACAACAGATTTAAGCTACAATTCAGCAGACAGCTTGAGCATGTGCGTGTGATTGATCATGGAGTTAAGCTCTTCACTGAGTTTGAATCCCAAGAAAGGTACAAAAAACTTTCCAGAGGATTTTGGCATTTTAAAATATTTTGAGATGTACAAGGAAAGGATGAATTTGGACTTGCCCAATCTACTTAAGGTGCCTGTTTTGCCATGTAGGCTTTGGTGGTGGGAGAACGTTATTTTCCAAGTTCCTTTTACTTCCTTCTACTTAAAATTGCAATAACAATTTCTTCTCAGCCTTTAAAATTCAGTCAGTCCTGGCAATAAAATGGAGACTAAAAGATGAAACAAGGCCACATCACTACCAAATAAATGAATGAAAGAGAGAATTACAATTCAATGATTTCCAAGAAGCATATGATTCTGGAAGCACATAAGACCCTAATTGCTTCCCTAAATCTGACTTTCCTCTCCCTGCAGCCATTACAGTTCTCTCCTTTGGGGTAGATTCAGAAGCTACATAACACAAAGGACAACATCAAATCTTTGTCTGCATATCAAGGATATTGTAACTTCCCCATCACTTCTGTACCATCAGCATAAAGTCCATCCCCTGTTCCTGCCTTCATACTTGCACTGGTCTTACCTATCGATGTTAAGCACAAGGCATGGTCTAAGAGCACATGGGAGAAAGCACGATTCACCAGGGTGGGCCAAGTTTGGCTTCTGCCAGTGGCCACTGGATGAAATGAAAATGCAGCAAAGGAATAGCTCACCTTTTGGATTCAGTAATTTCCCCATTATGATTCTGGACTTCCCATAGGTAGAAGCACAGTGACAGGATTGAAGTAGGTGACTCTCTGTCCTGGTTTGAGTGAAAACAGAGCTAATTCTGAACAGTAGTTTTAATTTTCAGCTCAGTTCTACTAATTAACTGCACTTTCTGAAGTTAGCAGCCTGTTTTCACAGACGTGTCTGCTGCTAGCAGTGATAATACCTCATGTTTAGAGTTACTGCCAAGGGTTGGTGTGCAGACCAAGGCCACTGCTGGGTCTTGTGTACCACATTGGGGGGTGCAGAAAGTGAAAGGCTGCAGCTGCAGGGAGGAGCGGACAGGATGGGTAACTCTAAACTGACCAACGAGGTATTCCATCCCATATACGCCATATTTGGTTTAGAGCTGAGGGACCCGAAGGGTCTCTGGGCTCTTCTCTCCCCTCTTGGGCTGCTTTGCCAGCTTTTGCTTGGCTTGGCTCGGGTCCTCTTTCGGTTCCTTCCTCGGAGCACCCAAGGAGGACTCTGTCCGTTCTGCCTTTGATTTGGTCTGCGTGTTCCCGAACCCAGTACCAGAATCCAGCTCCTGAACACAGCTCCCGTCTGCTGCGGGGCCCAGTCTGGGACTGCCCCGATGTCTGCACAACATCAGTGGTGATGGTGATGTAAATACCATCAGGGGGGTGGGGTTCAATACTGATTTTGTATATATTTGTATATATTCCATTTTCATTATTATTAATTTCATTTTCATGAAAGCTGTTCTAGTTTCCTTTTCTAATCGCTAAGTCTCTTTCCCTTATTCCCTTTCTCTTCCCCTTTGGGGGGGAGGGGGTTTAACAGAGAGAGCATCTGTTATAGGTCTAAGGGGCTGCCCTGACCCTAAACTGTGACACTCTAAACTGCTGCTTTGGATTGCTACTATCTTAAAAAAAAAGGATGTTTTTGCAGTGACAAACCTGCAAAACTGGGTCATGCATGAGCAGTAGATGCATCCTACATGATGGACAGTAGATCTTCAAGATTGCTGGAGACTGGTAAAATAATGGTTCATTAAGCTTCACCCCTGCTTACCTTAAAAAGGGACAGTTACTCCTCACCGCCATCTCTCTCTCTCATTACCTTTTAAAGTCTTATAATTATTTTCCATTATTCCCTCTCCCCATGTAGATTTACTTCTTTCTAAATAAAATTTTCTTTAATAAAAGTGCCAGAAAACACAGCATCCCATCAATATTTTTAATAAAGTTAGATTCTTTGTGTATTTCTTACAACTGTTAAAAAAACTGCAAAAGAAAAAAATGTCACGATATGTCTGTACCTGCAAAAAGTACAGCTTGTTTAAAAAAATACTCAATATTACGTATTGTTACAGTTGCTATAGTAATAACTCTGTTCCTCTAGTAATTACTTGTGAAAACCTATGGAAATTCCTAGTAGGTGGGGCCTTGATGACACTTCTGAGTTTAAATTTTGTCTTTCCCAAGATATGCATATTTGTTGCACCAAATATGTTCAGCCCTGAGCAATCTGAGAGGTGATCAGCTCTGCTAAGAGAGACAAAGAAGAGATGTGGTGAGGTCCAGGAAATCGCACATTCAGAAGACAAACACAGCGTTCTGTTTTCCCATACTTTCCACCCAGAAAAGATCATGGAGCAGATCCTGCCTGACATAGGGCAATGAATCTCAGCAATGGGGTTCCAAATTGGAGATGTCTGGGGAAGGGTGTCCAGGGTTCAGTGCACATGGCCTTTCGGTAGAGTTGTCTCAAGTGCATTCTTACCCTCAGCATTGCAGGCTGTAAAACCCAGAACAAAACATACCAAGAAACAAATTGTTTCAGAATATGATTTTACCAGTGCAGTGGGAACTTGCACTGTGTCTTTTCTATGATTAGTGAACCTGAATGCATAAACAGGCTTAGAAGGAAGCTTCTTAAGGCACATGGTTCATACAGTTCCATCTTTAGGAGCCACTAGTCAAAGCACTGTGAATTAGAGCCCTCACATGCTGGGCATTGTGCTATGAATCTCCCTTTGTCCCAGAAGGTAGCCTCAGCATCTCTGTCCAGAGGCTGTCTGGGATGCCTTCTGGTCACAGGCTGGTTGCTCTCCCCTGGTGTCACTGAAACCCTGCAGTATGGCAGCCCAGGGCCATTTTGCTGGTGTTGAGCCCAAGGGTTCCCCAGTACCTTCATTACACTTCTCAGCTCCAGTTATGTGATGTAGTAGGTTTGCATCTTGTTTTTTCAAGAGTGCTGTGTCAGTGGAGGTAAACCAAGAAACAGAGTTCAATTTTCTTTAAGCAATAACTCGTGGCTTTATTTACTACAGGAAATTTTCAAGTGTAGACAAAATGGTACATTTAAGTACATTTCATTGCCTCATGTCTGGCAGAGTGAGAGGCCCCTGCATTGCTCAAGATCCTTCATCTCTCCCCATCTTTTACATCATGCCTCACTCTCCAGAACATGGGAGCCTAACTTTTTCTTTCTTTTCTTCAATTCCCTCCCTAAAGGAGTCAATTAAGGACCTCGTCAAAAAATAAACAACTGTGTTCTACTCTCATTTGTCAGGGAACCTCCTGTTCCACCTCAATGTGCAACTAAATCCAGATGATCTGTTGCATAGTACCTTCACTGGTTTGGTTCAGCTTGAAAAGCAAGTTTGTCCTGAACTCCAGCCAACTGTGAGTCCATTAGTGGCTTCTACATGAAGTGCCCAGTATCAAACAGAACTCAGAAATTACACATAGCTTTCACCATAATTAAATTTCTTCACTCTTCCTCTTAGGTCTCTGGAAAGACATGAGGAGATTTTTCTGGTTTTTTTCCTGACTTAGAAGAGGTGATAAAATATGAAGCACTCACATTAAAAACAGGGAGAATACTTAGCTTTTGTTCAGTTGACAGCTACTGCAGGTCCCACAGTAGCCCAAAAAAGAGAGAGGACAGTGGAGACAGGAACATAGAGTAGAACAAGTGCTGTTGCCAGCAGGAAGAAGTTGAAGACTGATCAGGATGCTGAGATGGACAGGTAGGAGTAAAAGAACTGTTGCTTAGGAAAAAAGAGCCTCCATCATGGAGGAGCATGGTGTAGAGACCATTGGAAGGAACTGCCAGGACTGAAAGGAGCCTCTGGCAGAAGCAGGAGGGTATTTGGAGCAGCCCATAGGCATCAGAGAAGCAGGTTGGGCAGCTGGTATGACCGTGCCTCACCTGACAGCTTCTGAAAGTCAAATTGTTGCTCACACCACAAATTATCTCTTACTCCACATTTTTTCAGTCTACATGTGGGAATCAATCCCTGCCATTTTAAATTAAAGGTATTTATGTGAGCATCACCAGCATAAAGTTAGGATTTCAGTGGCAATACCTCAGCATCGAAGGTGATTCTTTGACATGCACATCAGGATCACTCCAAGTGCTTGATAGTATGGCAAGTTTTAGTTTTTGCATAAGTGAAATGCCTTACTGGGGTAAATAGACACCGTCACACTCACTTCAGTAGCATTTGCTGTGTTTGTATCAGTGAGAGTCTCCATTTAGAGAGTCTTTAAAGAAAAGAACAGAGCAGGAGAATATACAACTTTTTATCTTCTTATCCATCAGTTTCTAAATGTAAACTTATTCCCTCCTATGCTGTAGTATTTTAAAACCAGAACAAAGACCTGGTGAGAGTAAGCACAGCTATGTGCTAATTTATAACTGCTCAGAGTAAAAGGCAGCTCCAGCTGACAGTAGCTTCAAAAAAATTGTGCCTCTTGTAAATTAGGGTAAGGGAACTGATCACTGAAGGTAAACAGGTGATGAAATACTTCATTAGTACCTCATTTGTAATTTATGTCTGCTGCAGTAGTTGACAAAGAATCAAAACGTAAGTGGTAGATTTCTCAGAAGTGCAGCCTTTGAGGTCACTGAAGTGGATTAATTATAACCCAGTGTAAAGCACAGCCTGTCTCTGTGTCAATTACCAGTATTTGATAACTGAAATTATGTCAAGCTCTGTTCTTCTTCAAGATGCAGCCACACATTTTAAAATCATTATGACTGTAAGCATGAGCTTCACATAGCTAATGAGTTCAGCTCATTTATTAAAGTTCATTTTGACTTAGCAGATAGTAGCTGAGATTCAGAGGGGAGTGGGTGGCAAGGGATCCAGTTCTGCAAAAATAAACTCCTTTCCTTATCCCCTCTTCTAGTCCCTCCAGGAGAAACAAATTCAGTTCGCTTGCCAAAGAATCATTTAAATGTACTGTAGGAGAAAGAGTTGAGGGAGTCAACTGCTATTAAATATGACCTGCTTCTAATGGCTATCAGAGCTCCAATTGTTCAGTGCAAATGCTGGGCTTAATGGACTACCTGCTGTTCATATTTATAGTAGCAAAATGACTGACAGTGTACCTCTACTACATCTTGGGATTTTCTTTTCCCTCTTCCTGCCTTTTCCACACTCTTCCCTAGAACTGCACAAGTATTGGGTAGGTTTCGATAGCATCTGTTCATATGTTATCAAAACCTACCACATTCTCTTCGGTGAGTAATTCTATCTTGCCATGCCCATACAATCTGCTGCCAGTGCAGCAGGCAGGCAGTGCACGCTCCCTGCATCCCAACCTGTGGCAGCACTGCCTGCACACAGTCATCAAACTTTGAGAGCAATGCCTTTGTCTTTGGTTTGGTTTTCTGACGCAAAAGCAGCTAATGTGGTGGGTTGCTGCCAGTAAACTGGTCGCTGAGACAACAGTTTTGCTTCATGTTTCATGTGTTCTTTATGCTCAGCTTAGCTGCTGTGGCAGGGCCTGCCCGCAGCCATAGCCGGTGCTGTGGATACTCACCTCTGGGAGAAATGAGGTCAGATCTCAGCTGTACTGTCAAACAGAATGGCTTCAGCTGAGGTCAGACTTTGACCAGAGGCTAAGGAGCAGTGTTTGGTCTGGTGAGATGTTCTTTCACCATTCCCTGCTTTCACCTGAAGTATCTCAGCTGTAAATGTCTCTTTCTGAAGTAACTAGTAACATACGATCTTGTTGAATAGGTAATGCCTCATTCTTTTTGCTCTAACTAAATGAATTACAGTCTGGGGTCAGACAGTGTTTTCAATGGAATCTTACATTTATCATGTCTGTAACTTTATACAGAGCCATATTCCAATATTCATCAGCAATCTTTTAAGAAAGCAACAAGTTAATTCTTCGAGGTGCACATAATATAGTCAGAAGATTTTCTTCTAAAGAATAAATTTCTTTTTAAGATTAACAACATATGGTGCTAATGTTTAAAGTACACATTTTAGTTTGTCAGTGCAACTCATCATTCCTTATTACACATTGTGAAATCATTTTAAGATTCTTTGTGCATCTTTAAGCCAAAATAATATCTGACAACCACCCAAGATCTCTACTATAGAGTCCAGAGTAAGTATACAGCTGTGACCTAAACCACAGATATCTAATTTGAACCTCATGAAAATAATTGAGGAAAAGATTTGTGCTTCAGGTTTAATGATACTCTAATTTCCAATGGAATCGATCACTCCAATTTGTATCAGATTACTGTCTGTGTCTTTGGTACCAGGTTAACATGATGGTTAATTTTAGAAACACCTAAATGGATTAGGTATGGGGAGAGAAAGTTTGAGTAGAATATTCACCACAGGTTATCTTTCTGGCCCTACTGAAATCAGCAGACGTTATAGCATCTACGTCAAGCCATAGGGGATTTAAAATCTCATATTTTAGTGGAGACTGTTTCAGGGAAAATATTTTATTGGCTAAAGAGCCAGAATGTTGAAACAATCCCTCCCTAAATATTTTGCAGCAATAATGACACTGATTTCTCCATGGCATCAAACTGGAACACTTACAATATTCATTTCAATATAAGTAAGTTAAAAAGTGCTACAGATTGGAAATGAGGGAAGAGAACTGGTATGAAGGGTATTATAAGCTATGTCTAGACTTACCTGCTAGGAAAAATGATGGCTCCTGTCCAGCCCACACCTCCAGTTTTCTTTTCTGTGAATACCAGATTGTGGGAAGGTGGGAGGGAAGAAGGAGGGACAGCTGGTGCATGCCTGTGTTTTGTCCCAGTAGGGAGCTGGTATGTGAGAATATGCAACCGGAAAGTGGAAAATTCTCCCCACATCCCTCAGCTAGATAGAGCTAAGTGCCCACAGTGACCAAGGAAATGGCTTTTCGCAGGAATCGAAAAGTGTTTCAATTTTTTTTCCACTCGTTTATTTAAATATAGCTTTGTAGACTCAGACTATTTCCCTGTGCACACCACTTTAATGGTGTTGCATTTGAGATGAGCTTAATAACTCAGATGACTCAAAACCAGGCTTTTACGAAGGTTTATGAACAGATCTGCAAACTCCTTGTATTCCAAAATGAGCTCCTACATGGCACATTACAAAAACAATTCCCACCATCTCTCAGTTCCAATTCTGTCACCTGAGCTCAGAGATTCAATAAAATGTCAGCGCCAAAACTTTTGAGGACTTGAAAGAAGAGGTTTCATGCTGAAACCTGAGCTAGGCACTGATTAAGAAACGCAGACAGAACAAATTGATTTTTCTCATGCTTTCTATCCCATTTAGCTGATGTTTATCCATTGCTGGTAGGAATTTGTGTACCTCTAGAAAAGGTGTGTGGCTGCACCAGCCTGGAGAGGGGCGAGACAGCTGGCCCCATGGGATGGGTCAGGCAGAAGCAGATGGCCCTGAATGGCCGAGCTGGCGTGTGGACAGATGGCAACACGGGACAGCTAGGGAAGGGGAACATATGGCAACATAGGATCAGCGAGAGCCCAAGTCTTTACAGTGGGCCCAATTACAGGCCTAGTGGGTCTGGACTTGCCTGGGAAAAGGTAAAAGGGCTTTTACGTCTTCCTGTCCCTCCTCAGACACAGGCAGAGATGCCATGGATGGCAGGATGTGGCAATGGCTGTGTGTTGTACACTCCGGATAGGGACGTCAGCCACTGCAGAATACTGAGCCTTTCTGAATAATTTTTCTGCTGTCATTTCAGCATCTAAATTTTTTTTGCCTTTTTTACACACACTTAGGAGTTTTGATTTTCACCAGCACATGGTAGAAAAGGGTTTCAAAAGGCAGCATATGCACCACTGAGATTTAATGGGCTGATTTAACATGCTGTCGTGTCCTTTGAGACATGGAAAACAAATGAATTGCCTGTTCATCATCTTAGAGACCTGACACACAATAAGTTTCAAAAATATTTAACACACAGAAAAACATGTAATACTGTAATATATCCATTGTATATTTCCCCTCCTGCTTTCCCTATTTTTTTGATGGTAAAGAAAATAACCAAGAAATTTGCTTCAATTCTGAAGGAGGTTTTAGACATAAATACTTTTTCAACGCTAACCACTAACTACCACATTGCTCATGTAGGGCATAATTAAGAAGAATAAGAAATTAGGAGTTGGATGTCTTCCCATGTCATTTTGAATATGGGAGGGAAAATTACAAAGCTTTACATGCTGAACATTATGGAATGTGCTTATATACACAAACCTAATATTTGTCAGTATGCCTCATGTATTTCTTTGCCTTAATACAAGAAGTCCACCCAGAAACAACAGCTTTTTGGAATATTTTAAATAGATGCAGGAAAAGTAATTTCGTTTGGTCACATTAAGCTGCTGATAGATTCCACAGATAGTGCACACAGCACAGTCTGCTTCCCTGGTGAGAATGGGATTAGATTTTTTTTTATGGACAACATTAAGTGTATTGAGCAAATTGCATTCACCATATTATACTGTACCTTTTATAACTATTGTTATTGCATTTTTCACTTTTCCAGCATCCATCATCTCTTTCATCAACTCTTTTATTGAATACACTATTAGCAGAGCACTATCCATTACAGAGGTATATGAATTAATTAACTTGCAGCAGTTGTGATCTCTGGACATAGAATATAACGGATTTGGTGGTCATACCACTGAGATCAATTTCCTGTCCATGGACAAGAGTATAAAATCACAGGGTACTATAGATTGAAGCTCTTGTTAATAGGATTCATTTCCTTTTTTATAAGGAGGGGAAAGAACTGGTGATAAAAAATTATATTTCTGGTTTGGAAAGAGATTTTATTTATTCTAAAAAGGACTACCCTAAACTGTGAAATCCATATACAGATATGGATCTAGACTGGTCCAAAAATGAAGTAGTGTTCAGAAATGGATTTTTGTGATCCTATTTCAGTTAGCTAGAGATAGAAAGATAGAGATTGACACTCTGAGACCCCTCTGAGCCTGGTTTACTGATGCTTGCTACTTCCTTCTACTGTTTGTGAAAGAGGATTTTCACGATTACCATAAGGGAACTGTTTTAGTCATTGAAGAAATAATAAGGTGTTTATAATGCCGTTTTTGTAAGGAGTATGTATTTACATGGTGACATCCTCAAAAGACTAAAAGTTAGTCTTGTTGCATGTGCATTGGTTACCAGGATGATGATTATGGTTGGGTTTCCTGTCAATAAAAATACACAGAGAACCTCCTATATCTATCCATCAGTAGCAGGATTTTATCCGATCCTGAATATTATCTCTGAGATGATACATATTTGTATGAGTACTTGATTATCTTTCTTTATCAGGCTGGTGTCCAAATACTGAAAGGTCTGAGTCACAACTGTAGTATGCTGGGATAGTGGCACCTGCAGCCACTGATGACTCAACTGAAGATTTAAGCTTGACAATTATTTCTTTTAGTCATATTTCTTTAAAAAGTCAAATTTCTTTAAAAGGGTCCATTCCTACTGCCTACATTTCCCATAGGTTTTAATTAACATCTTTCCAATTTTTTTTTCATGTTATGTAGGAATGTTTTCCAATAGTTTGGGAAGACTGTCCTTGTATTTCTTAGCTGTGAAATGTCTCTTAGTATCACTGTGGTACTTGTTACAAATGTTATGTATTCTGCTCCATTTGAATGACCTTTGGATGATACTATGAAGGTAAAGAGCTTATAAGGTAGAAATCCTTCTGTAGAAACATCCTAAATCATTTTCCTGTGGGAAGAGGGCTTCCCCACCTGCAGTTTTGATAGGATGTTTGTTGCCTCAGGAAAATGGCAGAGAAGATCCACAATTTATTTTGGTAGTTTGAGGCAACATTCTGTCCACTGCATTCAAAAGACCCAAAATCCACAAAGTATAAGAATGAAAATAAGTGTTTTTATAAGCAAAGCACCATGGTTAGTCATGATGCTTCCAATTTGCAACATCCCAGAAAGATGAATGACCTTGATTATATTTGTTATTTTAGTTTTTCTGAAGGATGTATGATGAATGAGATTTTCCAAATATATTCATGAATAATAATGTCATTTTAATGATATTGCATCTTTGCATACAGCACATGATTATGAAGAATGCCAATGGGGACTGATAACCAGGTCCTGTAATTGAAATCATGTCTATAAGAAATACTGTAGCATGGCTTTGCACATTTCAGGACTACCCAGAAACCAATATCTCTCCTGAAAATGGTAGACTGCCTACAGCTATCATTCCAGCTATTTCTGAGTAATGGTAATAGCTCTGGAATGACATCTGACTTGAAGCAGTCAGGTATTAAAATACCAGACAAGCACGGCTGCTTGTACCTGACTGTACTACAGGAGCAGTGATCTGTGGCAAACTGCCATAGTAATATGTCCCTTTAAGATGTAACCTCTTAAAAAGGCAAAAGTTCAAGTAAGTTTGGAATTAGTAAAGTCTATTCTCTCATATCCAGCTTTAAGTGAAAGTTCTATATTTTTTTTTCCTTTTATTTTAGCAGTTGAACAAGTAATAGTAAAATACTGGAAATGGGAAAGTAAGAAAAAATATACAAATTCTATTTAAAGGATCTACAAAGTAAATACAAACTCCCACAAAACCTAAAGTAGTGTGTTTCCTACATTAGAAGAAGTGCAGATTAAGCTGAAAGCCTGACTTCTTTGAACAGAATGGTGAAAATCCCAATGACGTTGCTTCATTCAGTCTGTTCTGTCTTCTTGGATCCGCGTAGCTACTGATCTTCTTTCTGCGTTTATTTTTATTTTTTAGAAATAATGGAAACAACTTAGATGAAATTAAATCTTCATTTTCTTGGGCATAATCCACAAGCCTCAGGAAGAGCTGATGAAATATCTTTGCATTTTCAACCAATTGTACTAATCCACTCAACACCATAATTGCACTCAGAATCCCTTAGGCCTAATTTGAGTGTAAGGAAAAGCTACTGTGCTATTGTTAAACTCCTTGGGTTTAATTTTTTACCAGCCAATAATTACAAAACACAGGAAATGACATGGTGAATGATGGAACTATTTTGAAGTGCAAATTTATGAAGCAGCTGCAGCAAATAAAGTGGTAATTTAATTAGGCTTATGTCCTAAAGCTGAGGTGTAGTGAAGAACATTTCTGAGATACAAGCTAATTCAAATCTGGAATAGTAATCCCACATTTAGTAATTTCAGTGCTATAGCTCAGTTAATTACAGCATATTAGCAAAATAATGAGATAATTAATCTTCAAATGCAGTTCTTGTCTACATGCATATTACAGAAGAATTTGACTTATCCTTTCTTTGTATGTTTTTCCAAGAACAAGTTATGACTAATTTAACCTAGAGAAACCCTTCCACACCAAAATACCTAGCTTTTTTTCTTTTACAAACCTATCAGGTTTTGGACAACTTGTTCTTTGTTTAAATGAGAAAATATTTTCATAATAGAAACTGTGGGAAGAGTCTCAACATATAGTAATTTCATTTTATTTGTGAATTGTAGACTATTACATCTATTGCTTTTACTCTTATAGGCAGAATATATGGACTATTACTGAGACATTTAATCTGTCCTAGTCCTCTTTTATTTGTAATACTGTGGTTTCTTTCTGCATTTTCAAAATATGTGCTTTTGCAAGCAGATAACTGCTGGCTCATTGCACTCAATGTATTTTATACATTAAGCATAGTACCAGAAAATAATAACTTTTCAGAAATGTGAGTCCTAAATTTAGCAGGTTTCTCAGTGAAGTATTTATTTTCTATTTTATAAATATTTATTGTATATTTTGAGCCTTCTCTTTTGTTCACAGAACCTTCGATATATACATGTTTTGTTTCTACTTGTATGTATACTCAGGTACAAAAGGCAATTGATGTATGACAGGTGTGCTTCAATCTTTTCACATGACATCCAAAATTTTCTGCATTTTTGGAGGTCCTACGTATTATTGCAATAGGTCCATTTCTCATTTGCTTCATCATCTCATTCATTTGCCTTGTAAATCTATATCAGTTTGTTTCAACTGACTTCATGACTGTTGTCACAGTTTACGGTCAGGGCGGCCCCTTAGACCTATAACAGATGCTCTCTCTGTTAAACCCCCTCCCCCCCAAAGGGGAAGAGAAAGGGAATAAGGGAAAGAGACTTAGTGATTAGAAAAGGAAACTAGAACAGCTTTCATGAAAATGAAATTAATAATTATAAAAATGAATATATACAAAACCAGTATGGAACCCAACCCCCCTGATGGTATTTACATCACCATCACCACTGATGTTGTGCAGGCACAGGGGCAGTCCCAGACTGGGCCCCGCAGCAGACGGGAGCTGTGTTCAGGAGCTGGATTCTGGTACTGGGTTCAGGAACACACAGACCGGATCGAAGGCAGAATGGACAGAGTCCTCCTTGGGTGCTCCGAGGAAGGAACTGAAAGAGGACCTGAGCCAAGTCAAGCAAAAAAAACCTGGCAAAGCAGTCCAAGAGGGGAGAAGAGCCCAGAGACCCTTCGGGTCCCTCAGCTCTAAACCAAATATGGCGTATAGGGGATGGAATACCTCGTTGGTCAGTTTGGGGTCACCCGTCCTGTCTGCTCCTCTCTGCAGGTGCAGCCTTTCACTTTCTGCACCCCCCAACATGGTACACAAGGTCCAGCAGTGGCGTTGGTCTGCTCACCAATCCTTGGTACGAGCTCTAACCATGGGGTGTTGTTACTGCTAGAAGCAGACACTGCCTGTGAGAACAGGCAGCTGACTTCAGACAGTGCAGTTAATTAGAAGAACTGAGCTGAAAAGTAAAATTACTGAACAGAATTAGTTCTGTTCTCACTCAAACCAGGACAACTGTCATGGACTATTTTGAGTTTTCAATATTTAATTCTTCTTGATACTTTTATCACTGGATATTACTGAAACAACTTTTCAAATCCCACCCTTACTTCCACAGGCTTTCACTGGGTCCGTAACCCACAAGCCTCAGGAACAGCTGATGAAATATCATAGCATTTTTAATCAATTGTACTAATCCAGTCAACACTATAATTGCACTCAGAATCCCTTAGGCCTAATCTGAGTGTAACTACGTGTGACTAAGTTTTTGCATGCTGGGCACATAGTCACAAATATCACATTTAAATGCATTATTTTTAGTATCACAAAGGCTAACATGTTAACTAACTGCATAAAACCAGACTTTATCCTCCACGCTAGATGAGAAAATATGTAATCCTGGCAAAACAAAAGAGGAAGAAAAACACCTTCTGGGAAAAAGCAAGATTCCATATCTGATGTTCCATCTTCTACATTTGGTTGACTCCTCTTTGAGGAACTGATGAGATCTACTGGTCCTCAAGATGGTGGCCCAAATTCAACAGACTTGAAACTATATGCTTCCTCTCTAATATTAAACAATGACATAGAGAGCATGTAGTTTAAAATCTTTTTTTACCTAAATGAGAGTTTTATAGTGTTTGTCTTACGTAATTTTTTGCTTTGTAAAGTCAACTGGAGAAATGCTATCTGTAGAAAAAGACTACCCCAAACAACCCAGGTGTTTGTATCAAATCATACTTTACTGGAAATCTTGGAGGATGGTATAAAAACTTATATCCCTCTTAAATATTACTGTCTAAAGATGTAGAGGGACATGAATGAATATATACAGGTATTTTAAGATGAGGTAGGAAAGTGTGAAATGAGAATGTTGTTTCTTCACTGTACCCATGTAGCCTGTGCCACAGCAGGCCTGGGTGGATCAAATGCTCTGTAGCTGCCATGCTGTCACCATATCTATAGTCCTCTCTTTGCTGAATGAGCTGCACATGTTTGGGCTCTGGCCATGACTCAGTGCATAGAAGCTGTTGCTTTCCAGTGCAATGAAGAGATCAGTAGCCTTCATTCCACAGCATGAGAACAAAACAAAACAGAGAGGTCAGCTAAACACATAATTTTCCAGATATTTACAGTTGTTGGGTTGTTTTTGGTTTTTTTTTGGGGTTTTGTTTTGTTTCAGTTTTGAGATCCAATAACATTATTTTCCTAAGCCTCACCTTTAAATTGGAGGGAATTGATTTTCCAGATTTATATTTGAAAGTGACCTTGTTTCATGATAGACAGAAGAATGTCTCCTAATTTTTTCCCCCTGTAGATGGTAATATTTGCTCTGAAGCACTAAACTCAGTAATGAAAAATCTGAGCCACAGTAACAGCCAGAGGTCCAGAGCAAGAGAGGTTGCTATTACCCTCTTTAGATGGAAAAAACATATACAAGACATCATATGTCAGGAAGACAACAACAAAAAAAGATCCCCTCCAGTCTGTTCACTTAACTGAAGTGTGTAGTCACAGGCCCAGTACAAAAAATCAGATCCATCTGCAATCCCTATTTTCTGCCCCATGAGAACTGCTGGGGATGGGCAGAAGGAACACAAGAGTGCTTCAGCAAGCCAGCTGATCTTGCAGGAGGCTGAAATAGGTACGTGGTTGCCTTCATGTGGTAAGAAGCTTTCTCCATGAAGTCTTTTCATCAAAGCTGAAAATGGGAAAAAGTAGCAGGAATTTCAACTTTTTACCAGTCCTGCTGTTAAAAATCTTATTTCCTTCACACCCTCATCTTGCCCCCACAGACCTATGGATCAATGGGGAAAGGCAGCCTTTTGAGGAGTCCCTGCTTTATATAGTTTAGAAATTGCCGTGAGCACTGTGGGAAGAGCTAGCCAAAATCTCATGTCACTGTGGTGGGCTCAGGCAGTGTACGAGCACATCTAATTTATCACTTGTCTACAGCTTAGTGGCTGATTTCAGTAAAGTGAAAGCAGTTAAGTTCAGTAATGGAGTATTTTAACCCAAAGACCAAGATTAGTTCTCAGGGAAAAGCACATATTTGTTTTTCTTTTACTTAAACGCTATGGGGTTTAAAATTATTCTTTCAGTAAATTTGTTTCCCCCAGAGACTGGCAACAGACACAGCTGAAGGTCATTGCCCATGGAATGACACTGGCACAGGACATTAGCTGAGTGATTTATAACAACCCTTCCCCCTCTGTAACACCTTTCCCCACAAAGTTAACAGACATCTGAATCTTCTTTGCCCTCCTAGTAAAAGAGCTACTATGTTGTAGAAATGTTTATTGTTGTATTTGATCCCCAGAAGTGTGCTAGTTAGGTGGGTCATGTTTCGTGACCCCCCTCAGCAGGAGGAATTCATAATTTGACTCACTAACCCCATAGTCCTCAGGCAGGTGTCAAACTGTTGTAACTGAATCACAATTTAGTGTCACTTGATTTCATAACACCAAATATCCTGCTAATGCTGGAGCTAAATTTTAATATAATCTCACTATTATGAAAAGCAATTTTACTAACAGGAAATACTTAATGCTCTTTTTCACCAATATAGTGCACCATCTTCATTACTAACTTTCCCTTAGAAATATTTAATGTTATATTTTAAATATGTGGGAGAGAGCCAACTCATGACTGAGATTTTCAAACCTGCCATCTGGCTTCCATTTCAAAATGAGAAGGGTCTCTAATTTGGTTTACACCAACTGTAGAGGACCTTTGCTCTTGGTCATTGAAGCACCCAACTAGCAACATTAACAGGAAAAAAAAAATCTTATTAGAAAAGATACAAGAACTGTGACATTATGTCCCTTAAATACATCCTTTCTCTCCAGAAAGTACTACTCAAATTGTCATAATCCTTTTTCTTTTGCAGGTCTTTATACTCTGGGACAATTTTCCTTCTCCATTGCACCATACATCCAGTCTTCTGTCCATTTCTCATTTTTTTTTTACTTCATAGAGTTTTATACATGAATTTATACTTTCTTTCTCTTGAAGCTGACAGCCCACAGGCAAAACCTGTAACTTGAAGAAAAGAAACAAACTTCAATCTTATAACTAAAAAACAGTTCAATTATGCTATACACTTGCTTATGCAAGTTGAGATTTATTTTAGAACACTACTTTAAAAAGCTTTGCAATCATTGCGATCAAGTGGAGGAGTACCCTCCATGGATTTTTGGTGGTTTTCTACAGACACGTGAACTGGGCAAAGCTGCTGAAATGATCCGGCCCCTCATGGTGTTCCCAGTCACTCTGTGCTCTCTAGAAAGACTGAACTTGATCAGAAGAAGAAAAGACTTAGCACACAAAATCAAGGTGTTGGTGTGATAGCAGAGACAGAGACTGTTTAAGGAACTTTTCCTTGGTAAAATATATAACCAATGGAAGTTAATGACACCTTATAGTGATTTTCAAGATTTCTAATGGAATACAGTGAACTTAACTACTGGACCTGGTCTTGAGTCCTGCTTCTCTCTCCCTCCTTCATCTACCACCCACAGCTCTTTCACACTACTTTCAGCGATCTGTACCTCCTTTTCTCCACTTGCAAACCGTAGGCAATGTTTCATTCCCCCTTTAGAAACAACATAAAAACTGGTGTTGTTACTGTTATTAATTGTAGTAAATGCACACAATAGTACATATTAGGCGATAAAAGGTACAGAAACCCTTCAGCAAGTCATTCCAAAAATCACTGAGGAGCACAAGCAGAAGCACATAACACAAATCAAGGTAAACAATCAGACATAGAGATGTATTGCAGGATTGTACTTTGGCTGTCTCGCAACATAGTTGGATTTTATCTTCTTAGAAGCAAATTTTCTTCAAAAATTAAAACATTTTTAGTCAAAATTTGAGTAGGGATTGATTTTCATGCCGTACATTGATTTTTCAGGGAGGCTGGGAATGGAAATCTGATACCAATGAGATTATAGTGAGCTGTTTTGTCTCCGGGGTGAGGCAGCAATTCAGCAAAGTATTTAAGTACGTAGCTAATTTCAAGCATTTAAAAAGTTCCAAATCAATTTCCTGTAACTCCTCCTGAACACAAAGCTATGGAGTCCAAATACTATCAGACTGTGGCATCCAACTCTGTTTTTCTTTTTTTTTTTTTTTTTTAAATTTAATTATAATTTTTTAACAAAACAAAAAAAAAAAAACAAAAAAAAAAAAAAAAAAAAAAGCAGCAGCTGTGGAAAATTTTAGGCTGTCATACTAGCAGACAGGTTCAGCAGGAAACCACAATCAGTCTTAAAGGTATATTTCATGTGGAACTGGGCACTGTTTAATGGAGACAAAAAGATTCCCCAAAATATCCTTCAAGTGTGCTGGTAAAAAGGATATGAAGTTATATAGGAAACTACATTATCACTTCCAGCAGACGATGTTGTGTGAGTGTGACCAGGGAAAATCCTGTGACTATTTTTTCCAGGCATATGTATTGGCAAGTTGTGTGATCCAGGAATCAAAAGGCTACTACATAATTTTTTTCATATTTTAATTTTCCCAAAAGAAAGTCCCTCTCTTTTTCCCCACCTGCTACATTAGTTGCTCTATGTCACTCCCCCTCAGTAAAGTAAACATGCGACACTTGCTGGAGCTGAGCAAGGGTACATCATGATACATCTTGCATTAAGTTCTCATGGGCCTCTGTGCCCCAGGGTGGATTTCCCAGCATAGCCATTACTCTGCTAGCACAAGAGTCTGTGTACCAAACTCTATTGCATGATTTAGAGATGGCTTAAGAGAGTTTACACATGAAATAACAAGTGCTGTAAGCACCAAAGCACTTGGACAGCAGCTGTCTAATGGGACTGAAACCCTGATCCGGCCAATAACCACAATACTCTCATTAAAGCTTTGTTTACTCTGCTCATAAAGAAATTTACTCACTTAAACAGAGAAGAAAATGCCCTTCTATAAAGGAATTAGAGTGTGAAAACATAGTACGCATGAGATTGGAGAATGTGGTCTCTATGCTTTTGCTGTGAAATAGGAAATTTAAAGATGTTCAATATGTCGACTTTTTCTAATCATGTTTCCACTTGCACTCACTCTTGGTTGATGCTAGTACTCTGAGCTGCTTCACCAAGTTCACATTACACTCTGAGACAGTCCCACAGAGGACAGGCAAAGACAAATTGTCCCACAGGGGTGAAAAAATCCAAACATATCTCTTAAAATGAGGATCCAGCCCTGGGACAGGTTCTGTAGCAGAGCTCAAACCTCTGCTTCTTGGCAGTCAGCAGAGAACTGCAGTACCTCAGCCAAAGAAATATCTCATTACGTGGCAATTACAGAAGGTTCCTCTCCTCTATCTTGACCAAGCCATAGAGGAGATCTGACACATGCTAAGGCTATTGAAGAACACAGGCTGAAAAAGAACATTCTGAAATACTTGGTTTATTCACATTTAAATGGGATTCTTCATCATACAAAGATTTTCTTTGTTTCAGTGTTTAAAGTCTCCAAACGTGGAGTATTGCAGTCTAGGAGTCACTAGAAAGGTGAACAATAATTTGTCAGGTAAATGCACACATTGGTGTATAAGGAAAGCTGATTGGATTTGGAAAGGTGCCTTTGGATTTGGTTTTGCTTTCAATGATACAATAAGGTTTGGGTTTGTGCTGTAGTTGGCTGCATTGCCAAGGGCTATTTTTACAGGGAGTTACTGTGGAAAGAAGCCAGTTAGACATAAAAGAATATTTAAAAGTGAAAAAAAGTACTTTAAATGGATACAGGGAAAGAGTTCTCCTGAGAAAACAAAACACATGCCTAATGATTTGAGCCATATTCTTCCCTCAGGTACACAAGTTTAAACCCAGGTTCTTTCCAGTGACTTTGAATTAATTATTCTGCTTTTAACTGGGTCAGAATCAGGCCCCAAATTGTTCATTAGATCTATTTAAAAAATTTGAAGAACATGAGCTTTATTGCCAGACAAGAGTTTGTGCTGGACCACCTTCTATGTTGGCTTAATTTATGTAGGCAGCAAAAACGGTAATCCCTTTTTCTCTGTTCAGGTTTTTTTTTTTTTTTATTGTAACATGAAAACCATAACAAAATTGTGGTTGTGAGTATGTAGTGGCTACTTTCTGTACATAAAAATAATTGAATTTTCTTCTCTCTTTATATACAGTGTGATTGCTGCCGTCTTAACTGTTAATCTTGTTAATTTTTGTTTAATTTGGACTGGATTTATTTAATCAAAAGTTTACAGTTCAAAAAGATTTTGGTTTTCACTGTACAGTGGGACACATCTGATGTGGATTGCTTGCATGTTTGTGTGAGTGTGTGTATGTGCATATACACACAACATATTAACATCTAATAAAAGATATCTCTCTGGTTCATTTACGTAGTAGAGATCAGATTATGAAAGGTTAAACCATTAAACAAATGCTAATGCACTCTGATGCCTGGACCTTGTCCAATAGTACCTGCAGCAGCTGTCAACCTAATTAAGCCAGATGTGTGTTAAGTGTAAACGGACCTCCCAGGAGGAACAATAACAGATTTTAGGTCCTTAGGGGCTCAGGGCACCAATGCATATAGTGTTTCTGAAGGAAACATCACCCCTACCTTGTGAGTTTTCTGCTCATTAGTACCATCCTGATTGTACTCCTCTGGGATCAGGCTTGGGGGAGGAGAAGTCTCTTTTCATTCCAGCTAAGGCCAGCAAGAATGCTCATTTTCAATTGATTCTGGCAGTCATGACATTTACTCAACACTCTAATCTCTATTTTTTTAACCTCCACTTTACTCGGTCTGTAATGTATTTTAAAAGTGACATTTATCCTATGCCAAGCTTGCCAACCCTTTAACTATACATGCAGACCATAAGATGATAGAGAGCAACTTAATAAGCTTTTTAATATTAACAAACAAGAGAAATCTATAGAGCAGGGAATTATTAGCTAATTATGAGCATGCAGTGTGCAATAATCTGTTACAATAAAAAAGAAAATCCTTTTTACAGTGTGAAAATATTATGGGAAATTAACAAAAAACACTTAGCAATATTTAAAACCTGCTGAAACTTGCAGTTGAACTGTTTCATGTGTGTATTAACTGCAATACGTCCAGGAGAAAGAAGCTAGAGAAGGAGACCAGCAGACTTTCACACCTGGTCAAGGAAAGACAAGTTTCTGAGAGTTCCCATACATGTTGAACTTAACACCTACTTCTCAGGCAACTCACAGCCAAGCTATGGTGCTTCTTTCCAAAGAAGCAGAACAAACTCATAAAGCAGCATCACAGAATAAAACTAAGGGTGGTTTCATTGAGCCAGATCATTTGTGATGAACACAACCTCCACTGATTTCCTGGGAGGTCTGTCCACCTACACTCTTTGGATCTAACCCTAAGTTTTCCTGAAGACATATGTGATGATCTAATAAAGATGTATGGTGCCATCTTTTCTTAAACAAACCTTCACCTGAAAATGTGCAATCGTGCAATAGTTTTGTTTTTCCTGGCACTCAGCATTCACTATCTATTGGGGCATTAAATTTGGTTACAGTTGTACTAAAATAAATTATAATTTACTGGCTAGGAGCCTAAGATTATAAGTATATTTTAATGCCATATCCATAATAGATGACTTTTCTAATGAGTTTTCTGTAAGATCTCTTTCTGTGAGACCAGAACATACTGCTCATAACTGAGCACACCGGTGTGGTGCTGGAATATGAATTGTTGAACCAGTCTTCGTATTCAGTGTTACAAAACACAAAAGGGCATAGAAGATCTTTGAAGAGAGCAGGTTTCTCCTGTTCCATCATTACTGAACAGTGTTGAATGCACTGTGTATTTGTATCCTTAATACCACATTTCCTTGGCTTATTGATAATAGGGTGGCTAAATCAGCATGCCAGCTTTCCTAAATCTGGAGGATATTTTTTTTTTCTATGGTACATTGAATCTCCATGTTCTCCATGTTGTTCTCAGTATCCCCAGCTCCAGTACAAGGACACAGGATTTGGGACCCAAGCTCCATCTGTGTGCAGCAGCTGTTGTTAGGTGGGGCCTAGGACTCATGCTCCAGCGAGTGCCAAGCTGCAGAGTCAGGCTTTCATTTGCATCTCTTCTGGATCAGGACTCTTGTTGTCTTTGCAGCACAGGAAGGTTGGGAGGCTCCTGCTGACAGCTTCCCCCATGGATTTGTTCTGGGAAAGAGAAAGGTGGTCCAGGCTCTCAGACTCTCCCCAGCCTTTCAGCATATGAGCTGTGATGATAAGAAAAGAGTCTGGAGCAACACTTTTGTCAAAAGCATTAGTAAGTGCATTTCATAGGGTGATTTGTCCTTTCAGTGTGCTGGATACATTTTGAGCTTTTCTTCTGTGACAGGCCTAGTAGAGGACTTGCTTAGTGCATTAATATATGTATATATGTATATATGCACATAAACCACTACAGAATACACAAATCCTTGAGGTTTATCATTAGTGTGATTGCATCTGTATGGTCAAGTAGAAAAGATAATTCTGCTGAACTGACATGTCTGTACTGCAGAGCTCTGCACCACTTCAATGTGCCAGCTTGTTCTTAGCTTCCATGGGGATGTCCAATACAATATCCTACTTTGCCCTGTAAAATGGCAGGGAATACCTGTTTGGGGTTTCAGTTGAATATTACAGTGTAGATATCATCTAAATCTCAAATGATCTTCCTAGGCATCCTGTACCGTGACTGGAGTAATTGCAACACCTCACATCCTGATGCAGACAGTTAAATCAGAGGCACAGCTCTCTGAAAGTACCTGCTTGTCTACAATAGCTGCAGACATAGCCTAGTTTGACTGCTCAGCCCTTCTTCTGCACAGTAGGTGTCTAAGGTTACAGGATAGGAGTTTCACTTGCAGTCTCTGGAATGAAATAATTTTGGTAGGTTTGAGCTAGCTGCAAAGCCATTCAGCCCTGTCGGAAATAGGTCAGTTCCTGTAATGCCCAGAACAACAGCTCTAAGCAATTAAAGAGCTGCAAGGTCAAATCCTTTGGTGCCTTCAGAGTCTAGTGAATACAAGGATGGGTAGTATCTGAGCCTGACAGTTTGGATTGCAGATTTGAACCTAGTTTGACAAATCCCACAAAAGGAAATAGATGTCTCATTAGACACCTAAATCCTTTATTTAATGAGGCTCTGAGTCCTTTAGATACTGCTGGTTAAATGCCTAATAAAGTTGCACATAATTGCAATGTGCATGTACCAGAGTTTGGTCTCTGAGCAGTATATTTCCAGTTTTAATAAGTCAAATCATTTTTTGTACAGTGACATGGAAAAACGTTACACAATACAGTGATACAATGAAGATAATAGGTTTTCTCACTCTGAAATTGTAAATTGTAGACTGGGAAAGGGAATGACATTTATTTCAATCACGTTTAATCCAGAAGAAGTAGGCTGGTATAATATGCTTTCCAGCAACCTCATTTCTCTCCTGTGAAAAGAAGACTAATATCAGTGGAAATACTGAGCGTATTCGAAAGGCTTTGAAACCAATTAATCACCTGCAGAATTTTTCATAAAACCTGATTTCATCTGGGACAAAGTAGGAGCTGAAGTAATTTAAGGATGTCAGATTAAAAAAGTTTTCACAGGTAAACATGCAATTCCATGAGCATCAGAATTAATGACTCCTGATTTCCAATGGTTTTATTTTTTGTGGTTATGAAGTTGCACACTGGTTTAAGCTTTCCCTGTTTTCAGGGCTGGGGCTCCTCTCCATAGGGATCTAGGAACGAATCTGGGCTTGCAGGCTGGGTGAGAGTTACAGTACACTGAAATATTTTGACTGCTCTGGACAACTGAAGGTAAGGGGTGAAAAATGGAAACGGTATCTGCCTTTGCAATTTAAATAGTGTAAGTGAACTCTATGAGATTATGGCCATTTTAATTAATCTCAAATGTGTGGTATGGTTTAACTGATCCGTTTTAATTCACAGCAATATAAATTTTCCTAGATTACTGCTTAAAAGGGAAAAAATTAAGAAGGAAGATAAGCTAGCAAAAGACTTGCAATCTTCTGTCTAAATGGCCTTAATATCAGGTAGGAAACATTTAGTATCCTTCAAGTCACAGGTTCAGAGCCAGTTTAATCTTTCCACCAGAAAAAGATAAACTGAGGTCTGTTCAATTTATTGTCTAGATTTTTTTCAGGTAAGACAACAATAACTGAAATACATTCTATTTTGTAGGGATGTAATTTAACAAATGATGTTTTTTATGAGAATGAAATCCAGAGATTTACAAGGTAGCAAGGTAGACATGTTGTCACTGGACACATTTTGTCATTCCACTTCTGTCCTGCACCCCACAAAATGTCTGTGAGCATCAGCCCACTGCTTCAAAACCCACTGCAGCTCTCTTCATACAATGCTTGCAAAATGAGTGGGGTTGAAGAACACCACCATAAATGTGTACGACGTCATTGGATGTCCTGCATTAGCTGTTCTGAAAAAAAACAGAACAGCTCATGTATTTTTATGTCTTCCTCAGTGAAGACTTTATCTTTAGGATTATACATAAGACATACTGCTGTTTCAGTGAGATACAAGCTTTAGTACACTGGGCAAGTGACAGAAGGAGTGGATGAGCATATCTAAAGAACTTTGATGACTACTTTGCTAAACTACTTTCAGATTTCACATTCCTGTATACAAGCTCATAAGTTTTAAGCTCTTGAAAGAAGTTTAACCATTTACCTTTTCATTAATATTTATCTTCACCTACTGCTTATTATTACTCCTTAGTGGATCTTTTTTGTAAGAGTTTTATTTTCTAAGGATACATACATTTGGATAGGGGAGGAGACAAACTAGGTTAAATCAACTCAGAAAGATAATGTCCAGCCTTTTAAAACCTGCCCTTTGTCTCTTTGATCAAAAGATACAAGGGAAAAACATTAAGACAAAAGAAACTATTAACAACTTAGTTTATAGCTGCTACTACCACCGATTTCATCGGTGTGGTACTAGTCATATAACTGGATCACATGTGTAGGGAAAATACTTTTTTTCTAAGTGTCAAATGCAAGGATTGGGTTACAACTGCAGCCCAGTTGTTGTTTTATGAAATGCAGCTGTTTTCTGTTATTTGATAGCTAAAGCCAATCATGGACTTAAATACTGAAGAATATTTTTTGTTACTTTTTCCTTTTAATCTCACATTAACATTGCTGCTGAACTTCATCTGAGACCCTTACACTATGGCCATATACATTATTTCTGTTGGTCATCTGAGTCTCTCCTTCCAGCTTTCTTCCTAAATCCCTTTTCTCTTCTCACTCTTTCCCACTCCCGCAGCTTCCCTCTCTGTTCTCACAGTCTCTTTGATCACCTGTGTTTCCTGCCCATCATCTCTTCTCTCCTCTTTTTCCTGGGTCACATTTTCTTCTCACTCCATTTCTGTCTTTCCTTTATTTTTCTTCCAGTAATCAATCACCCAACCCTGACTGAGCTTGCAAGCTCATCCTCTTGCCTCTCCTTCCCTGTCCTGACCCAGCCCTCCTTTTACTCTCTATGACAAATTCACTCTGACCCCAGAATTCTCTTCATTCCCCACATCCACCTTCCCATATGAATTCTCTCTCCTGATCTCTTCACACCCAGTTTGACTCCTCTGGTGCCAGGATGTCCTGATAGGGCACATGTGGAGGAACCAAGCCCAGCACCATAAGGACAGTAGGTATATGAGGATGGCAGGTATAGTCCACCCTTATAACAATACCCATGGGAATTTCACTGGTGCTACGAAGCTCACAGAGTCTGGTATAGTGCAACCTGGACTGACCTTGAGGAAGTAATATCTGGAAAAGTTATAAAGTCCTTTACAAGACAATGGACAGGTTTTTTTCCTATTTTCCAACATAAAATATCAAATGTTCATGTAATATCTTGATAATGGAAAACTGATACTATCTTTGGTTTGTATAGCACTGTTTTGTTAAACCTCAATGGTTTTATATGCATGTGCACACATACATCTAGTACAAAATCTTCTGTTAAGATCCTCACCAGCTAAAAATCATTAGAGCTGCCACTGCTAGCATGAAAGCTTATTAAAGCTTCAGTCACCTGTGTTATAATTGGCATTCCTATTATAAAAACTGCTGATCCTATTTGAAAGGACTTTAAAACATCTGAGCCTAAAAATAAACATACAGATACCTCAGAAAATGGTAATGGATTCACTTCTGTCCTTCATCGCTTGAGTCACGTTTCCCACTGAGCTGCCTTTGTGGGACGGAGGGCAGAGCAGATCTCAGTGAGTTTATATTGAAATAACACTTAGATAAATAAACCAAACTTGGGGGCTGTAGGCAATCAAAACTGGACATAGTGCTACAGGAAAATGGAGACTCAGACGTACTTTAACGCTGAAGACAGGCATGGCCTGCTCTCCTGGTATGTAATCTAATATCCTCTTCTAAAGCTGGACAATAACGATATGTTTATTTAACCGTTTCACCAAGGCCTCTGTTTCCTCATGGAGAACGATGTCCTGACACTGGCAAACTGAAGGAATTTTGAGGAAACAGACTGATTATCCTTAAACTGACCATAAAAAATGGTATGCACTTTCATCGTTGGTCACATAAGGCACTGAATTTCTTTTTGGTCACATACCTCTCACGCATGCCTTATTTTGAAGGCTATCAGTCACTTTTAAATAATGCCTTATCAGCATCTGAGCCACATGTAGCACTGCTTCACTTCTACTGAAGAAAATGTATTGGTCCTAAGGAAAGAATTAATTTTTTTTTTTTTAAATTTCACTTAGAAACAGATAATTTATGGGGACCATCGCATCTGTGAAACTTCCACTGTTTCAGTAACTCTGTAATCAATACATTCTGAAATAGGCACCATTTTCCCTTTGTTTAACTGGCTTAAACCTGGAATGTCTGCATCTAAGGGGAAAATACAGGTGGGATGTTTGCTCAAGTTACGCAATGGACAAATCCCTTTGTAATTACACTGCACACTTGTACTTCCCACTACAGACAAGGGAATGAAAAATAATTACAGTAATTAGCCAAATAGGTTTACTAGGCTTTTGGAAATAGGTTCTAAGAAAATAAGGCTTGTGTTTGAAGATAAATTCCTTAGCTTTCACTCTGTCAACATATAATAACAAGTTCATACAGTATGAAAGATCTAAGAGGGTAAGCAAACCACATCCCAGTCCAGCAATTTTTCCTTACAAATAACATACTGTTCCTTTATATTGTAAGTCAAAGTACTGATTTCAGAGAGTCCTTCTAATAAGCTAGTCTGAGAGTGTAATCAACTACAATTTCTGAGAAGCTTTCTTTAAAAACAAATTTGGTCAGAATATTTTTGAGGGTAACCTCAGAAAGCAAAATGCTTTTTTTCTAATAGCTGCTTGCAATACATAGGATAACAGGTTTTTTTGCAGTTTTTTCTTGAGCAGAGTGTCTTAACTCAAAAAGCTCTTGGCTGTGCACTAAGGCAGTGGAATTACAGCCTAGCCCACTCTTTGATGTCTGTACCTGTGCTGTGCAGGAGGCTGTCACTGAGAATTCCAGATTGGCACTTTGACCAAAGATGGGCACTAGAGACACCATCCAGAAAACACACTAGAAAGTGAGTCCACTTTTGGATCTTTCCTTTTCTTCCCTTTAACTTTTCAATGCCTAACAAACTTGGAAATATTGTTCCTGGAAAAGATTTATCATAAATTTGTCCTTGAGATGGTATGGCTCATAGAACATTTATTAGCCCTAGAGCCAGGTAAAACTACCAAGCTGAGAAAGTAATCCACAAACTAGTAATCATCCTTGACATGATTTTACACAAACTGATCATGGTATAACATTGCCACTGAACATTATACACAGTGTGATATCTGCTGTGGTTATTCTAATGGATGCAACATAGACTTGAATGAGAGAAGAAATCAGACATCATTGTCATTCCAACATATTGAATAAAAAAAAAAAAAAAAGTAGTTTTCATATCATTGCTAATAATAATAAAATCCATAAAAGCATTCTTTGAACATCTGGAAAATAAGGGATTTATGCTGCTTCTTGTTCCAAGCTGACACCTGACCTGAAGGAGCAGGAAAGTCCTTCCTGCAGAATCTGGTAAAATAATTCACATTATAAAAAAACTTTATTTATATTTGACTGAAAACTGAATCCCACTTCACCTATTTCTCCACTGGCATGGAACTCAGATTCCTCAAAGCCCCTAGGGGACAGCACAGAATGCCAATGTAAATAAAGGCAATTATCCCAATAGACAGCTAAAGTGTCAGCTCCACCAAACGGTGATAGACTAGGGGATACACACATTGTAGACCAAGGTACATCATATCTGGTGGAAATTCCACACCTGAAACAGTGTGAAGCGAGGAAGTGAGGCTGGGATGAAAGCAGGACATCCTCCATCTGACAGCCATTGCTTCAGAAAGAAAGTAGTTCACCAACACTGAATAGAAAGCCCACTCAAGCAGGCCCTGACCAGGGGTCAACTAATGGCCAAGAATTCACAGCCCCCTGTCCTATACACTTTTCTATTTCATGGATTAATGTTGGAGAATCTTCATATCTTGTACCCTCAGTCAAACATCACAGAGTCCATAGAGGACACCAGGGGGTATCATGTTCTATTTCATGAGGTCTAGGAAACTCTAATTGGGATATGCGTATAATTTAATAGGCCTTCTGGAGAAGACAGCTGCAGTTTTAAACACCATTCAGATAATAATGGAAAAACTACCTGTCTGAAAGCAAGGAACTTATCTTACTGTTGCACCCATGCAAAGCTGATTTTGTATGCTTGATTACATAAATGTCATTAATTCTCCTGTTTTCAGCTATGACTGCTAATTTCACTTCTTGTGACCCACCTGTCTGGTTGATCTAGCTTTCCATGTCTTTGGTCTCACCTAACCAATAAGACTGATGGTGAATATCCATATGTATTATAGTGCTTGTGTATAATTTTTCATTTAAAGGTCCTAGAGCATGTACCAGGTGTGAGACCAAACATGCAACTCCTCCTCATACCTTAAAGCACTTCTTTGCCTCTGTATGGTCTTGATCCTAGGAGTTGTTCTGAATGGAAGAATTTTATGTAAAACATTTGCACTGACATCAGTAAGGTCCATATTATCCATATCTCCTACTATGATAAAAGAAAATGAAGCATCAAAAGCAAATGTTCCAAGAACAGTGATAATTTCTAACATAGTTGCACAGGGGGCAAAAGAATAAATTAAAGTTAGTTTTGCATCAGAAGCCGAGCCCTCAGTAAGCTCCTGAGTTTGATAAGAGGCAAGTTATTTTCTGGCTTCTCAGGATGTAAAAAGTGTGAAATGCCTCATTGTGTATCAGTGGTCTCTGACAGAGCATGAACTCTGTGGATAACCATGCAGATAACTCACTGAAGAGTTGCCAGAGGAACCACTGTATTGCTGAAGCTGCCAAAGGACGTGTTTGGCAAAAAAAAAAAAAAAAAAAAGGAGAAAAATTTAAAAAATCTCCTCAAATCTCATGCTTGTTGTTCTTTTATGGATTAAATTTCTGTGCTGTCTCATGTATGTTACCAAACATGGGTAAGTGCTTTTACTGTTATATTTGTCTCCAGCTAGTAGTCTCCCTCCTTCCATTCTTATGCCATCTCATTTTTCAACTTTGGGACTCAAGAAGCCCTTGAGAAGGACATACGCTCTGATTAAATAGTGGGTTTTGCACCCTTTAATCCAGCCTAACTGGAAGATGCCAGAAGAATTCCGTACCTGAATATGCCCTGATTTTCAACTCATTTAAAAAAAGATGCAAGAGAGGAGGCATTTCTGTCCAGTCAGTTTTACCCTGCACTGCCTGTGCCTCTTCCCAATTCCACCTGTATGGAAAACAGTCATTGCACAAGGGGAGTGTGGGTCTGTCAGCAAACTGAAAAAGATGTCAAAGTAACATGATAAGCAGTGGAAAGACTATAGTTTCTCAATATACACCTGAGACACGTCAAGTAGTCACACATTTTAGGAACACAGTTGTGAAGTTGAGAATTAATCTGGCCCTGAAATATTTTATCTGAACCAAACCCACTGGATAATAGGCATAATAACAGAGATAGAAAAGGGGTGATTGATGTAACTGGAATGAAATATGCCACTGTTTTTACAAATTCTCCACTGAAGTAAAACAGAAGCCTGCTTTTCTTTTCTTTTTCTTTTTTTTTTTTTTAATTTTTTTTTTTTATTTAAACTCATAGCTATGATTAAAAACAACAATAACAACAAAGTTACTTCTCAAGGTTCTTCACATCTGGTGAACAATTTGCCATATCATGAGTAATGATAATGATTGCTGACAAAAGCCATTTGCTATAAGAAAGTATAAATTATATTTAAAAAGTCAATAATATAATCACTGGAAGATCAGAAAAGAAGATTCTGTGTATTTGGCATGGAAAAAACTAAATGCTCAAGTGGGACTTTGGCCATCCACAGCCCACCTTTTCCAGGCAGAGAAAGGAGCAATGATATGACATGGATCTTTTAATAGCAAAAAAGCCTGTGGAGTCTGATATAAATGCAATCAGCTTGTCTGTTCAGCATTTCAGTAGAAATACCAGTGTTACTCCATCTTCAAAGCTCTTCTGTAAGTTATATGTATGAGCTACACTGTAGTAACTTCGTAATTATTCTTCATTGTTTTCGTTATTCTATTTGCAACGCAATGATTTCAGAGATCCCTGCGTGCTAGCTGCTGCACAAAAGGCAAATGGGCAAACAGGGGGATAGACTGTCTTGCTGGCTGCATGCAAAGTGGCAGTGGCAGAGCCACCCCATCTTTTCCTCCCCTCAGAGACATGCTCTGCACTGAGGGTCCTGCTGTATCACTACAAATAGAAAAGTTGTTTGTGCATTTTCAGTCTGTTTATTTGCAATAGCAACTGAAAATCGAGCAGTTCTTGTTCCTTTAAAACAAAATCTCTGGAACAAAATGTTCCAGCTGTTTCAAGTCTTTAGCTCTGCTTCTATTAATTCTGAAAACAGTGAATTCTGCTCTTGTTTTTATATCCTCTTTCAGCCATCTTATACCTTCAGTCTCCATGCTTTTCACAGACTCTGAGAAAGCAAAAATAATCATCTCTCATTCTTTGGAGTTACCTTTTCTTGTGAAATTCAGTCCCAAACAAAGGCTCTTGGACTTTTGTTTCTGTGAGTTCTATTCTCTAATTTTCTACCACTGGCACCTCTGCTTTATTTTAATCATGTGTACAGTCCAGGTGCATTAGGGAAAAATACATATATCTTTAACTCTGAGATTACAAATAGTCCTGCTGATTTCAACTGAGACTAAGGGTTTATCATTTTGGAGGAACTGGGTCTTTAAAAATACATGGATAATATTTTACAAAAAAAAAGTTAGCATGAGCGTGTATATGTTTGGATGTGCCAAGTCCCCATCAGAAAAGAGAGATGTTGAAGGTGTCACATTTTGTAAGTGATGAACAGTGGTCAAGATCCAGGATTAAGAGTTTGATTAGGCCATGAAGTCAGACTTGAGAGATGGAGATGCCATTCCCAGAGATATCACTAAGCTATGTGCCACTGAGAAAACCAGCTAATATTTCTGTGCTTCTGTTGCCTTCTCAGCTTTCTCTGGCCCTCCAGAAAGATTACAAGGTCTTCAAGTAGGTCTCATCTCTACAGGTCTGTTTTCAGGCACAAAGCAGTATTGTACTAAAATAAACAATTGCCCAATAGATAAGACCATTTTTCAGGTCTTAAATACTCCAGAGCTGGGAAGTGCTAACAGTGATGTTCTCTACTAATTTGGTCTCTTTGTGTCTATAAAATTTGATACAGTCTTTAATTAAATGATCAGATTGTTTTATTTTTTTCACTTGCGCAACAGTGCCTGAAATACAGCAGCCTTGCTGCTTTTCTCTGATGCTTTTAGGGAGCTTGGTGAGAAGATATTTGAGCAGGGCTGCTCACTTTGGGGTCCTTCCCATACGATTATAGCCTAAGAGGGATCATGCCTGGACTTTAAGATTAGCAGTGGACTGCTGCCTAAACAAAAAGGAGCCTGACAACTGTTCAGATGGGGACTAACCTCAAATAATAGAGGAACCATAGAATTGCTTCAGTTGGAAAAGACCATTAAGATTATCAAGTCCAACCATTAACCTAACACTGCCAATCCCACCACTAAGCCGTGTCCCTAAGGACTTCATCTACATGTCTTTTAAATACCTCCAGGGATGGTGACTCCACCACCTATCTGGGCAGCCTCTTCTACTGCTTAACAGCTCTTCCACTGAAGAAGTTTTTTCTAACATCCAAACTAACCTTTGTGGGTTGTTTTTTTTGCTGGAGCCACCTGCTCAAACCTTGCTCCTGCATACTGTTTTCTGTCTCTTGACTTTTCACCTGCTCCATGGATCTGGGTAAGATCATAGATTTCTTGTCTCCTTTGTCATGATCCTTAGATGGGTGCATCTCTCAATTTAACCTTGCCCAGTCATTTCTTCTAACAAATGGTGAAGACGCCCTGCAGTTGCCTCATGCCAGTTACCCCTTCCCTATTGTAGTCAGATGTAATAGCTGCAGGAAAAGAAACCATCTCCAAGTATCTCTGACCATGAGGGAAGGCTAGGGGCCTTTCTTCTCAGGAACAGGGCATGCATTTCCTGGCCATTCACAACAACCACAGGAAATTTAAGTGCTCTCAGGCTCTACAGACTCTGCAGAGAGTCTTATTGCTAAAATCTCTGTCTCTGTTGGTCAAAGCTTGCAGCAGCTTATGGCCCAGGAAAATAAGAGAGGGTTAGACTACAGCTCCAAATTACCATTCCAAAAGTGAAGTATTTTCTTCTAAGCACAGGCTTGGAAAAACAAACACCCAAACACAAATGCAACAATAGCAAGAAAATCACTTTGTGCCAAAAATTTATCTCTTCCTTTAGCCTTATTTTGACAAAGGGCTTAATGGAATTCAGACCCTGCCCCAATTTTCATCCTGATGAAGATACCCAGCACAAACAAATATCAATAGAAAAGTTTTACGTAACTGAAGCTTGTGTTGCAAAATTGCATAGTAGAGTCAGAAAAGCCTGTTGTCTTGCATCTGTTATTTGGTTCAATGTGTCTAACATCTGGAACATTAAACTGCCATCCTGATTTTTTGTTATTTTTTTGTAAAATTAGATTTCTTGTGTGGGTTTTTTTTTTGTTTTGTTTTGTTTAAGATCTCTGAGGGAACATTCACTGTCTTGGCAGCTTCTGCTATCTCAGCTCTAATAATGCCCATATTTTGAGAGACAAAATGTACGTTGATTGTGCCATGGATTCCTGTTTCACCAGATGCATTGTTTCAGGCCTTTATGATTTCATACTGGATTTCTTCTCTTCTGAAAAGAAAAGAGAGACATGCAAGAGAGGTTCAGGAACATTTTTCCCATGAATATATTTGTCTAAAATATGATAAAAAGGGCATGTGAGGGAGAAAATACAGTATTTTGCTTTCAAAAATTAACATGTGTTACAACTAGGTCAAAACTGATTTTTTGCATGCCCAGTTTATTACATGTTTCTAAGGATTTTATTTCTGTGCTCATTACAGTAGCAGAGAAAAGTGATTCTGGCTTAACTGCTCTCTTTCTTGGGAAGAAATTTGGAATAAGACCCCTAAAAAGCGAACTTGGTTTTTTTCTCTCTAAACTAAAGGCTGTGGAGATCAAAGATGAATTGAGATGTTGGGGTAAGCAAAAAGCAACTGTAATATTTCCTTTTTATGTTCAGAAAAGTTAGATATTTGGACTATTATTGCAGAAATGAATGAGGAAAATTAAAATGTATCTTTATTCACCCAGAACCAATGGAAATCTGTCTTGCAATTCTTATACAGAAAATAACCAGTCTGTCAACAAAGCCCTACTTAATGAAATCCTCATTTTGTGCTCCACAGTGGCTTTTATATGAAAGTGTTGACTGACAAGCTTATTCAGTGTTAGTTTAGGGGATTCCTGGAAGGAAATAACTTGCCTGAATCACTTCTAAAAATTAACAAAATACAAATGAACAACATCCAGTAGCAAGACTGGGTTAGTAGCATTGGTCTGGATCACACGACTGCGGTAAATCATGCTGAACCTCTCCAAACTCTCAGCATTAGAACACTGAGCAAGGAAAGGGAAACAGCAGGAGCAGAAAAATACAAATATTGTTCATTGAAAGATGCTTTCTCCTCCCTTTCCTCCTTTCCTTTCCTTTCCTTTCCTTTCCTTTCCTTTCCTTTCCTTTCCTTTCCTTTCCTTTCCTTTCCTTTCCTTTCCTTTCCTTTCCTTTCCTTTCCTTTCCTCTTTCCTCTCCCCTTTCCTTTCCCTTTCCCTTTCCCTTTCCTTTCCTTTCCTTTCCTTTCCTTTCCTTTCCTTTCCTTTCCTTTCCTTTCCTTTCCTTTCCTTTCCTTTCCTTTCCTTTCCTTTCCT
>JANVCC010000021.1:52499584-52575204 GCA_025345505.1 Todiramphus chloris collaris
ATGAATATTTGCTCCTTTTTTAAACGAATATTTTGGCTTGACACATCAGAGTAGATAAGACTACCCAAGATGGTAGCCAGCTGCTCTGGAGGAGGGAGCGTAGGTAAAGCAGGAGCTGCTGTTAAGAGGCATTACCTTTCCCAGACACTGTACGGAGGCTGCTGCATAAGGCAGGACATCAGCCACAGAAATGCTCCACTACTGCTTCCAAGCCTTCTGGTTTTGCACAGACAGCTTCAAAGCTGTCGATGATTCTGCATTTTGGTGCTGAAGGACAAATTCTGCTGTGCCTGTGCTCTGCTTCAGCACATGCATGAAGTGGCCCTGCTGACTTTGGTGGAAAGAGTCACAGTTTATGGTCAAACACCTCTGTGTCCCTTTCCAAGATCATGGCTTAAATAGTGCATAATTCTCTCTGTTAGGGTTTTTAGGAGTTTTTTTTGCTTTGTTACTGGGTAAATTATCTGACTCTGTAGTCAATTCAGATTAGTTGCTTTATAGGGAAGTTCATCAGCCTCACACTACAGAGGAATGTAATAAGTGAAATGGATGATGGGCTTTCTGGATATCCATTTATGGGTTTGTTCAGATTGTATTTCAGGCTTGACTTGCATGGATATTGTAATCTGTACAAATGCTTCCCAGGTACTGTGCTATGATGATATTTTGAGGCAGTGACACAAAAAAAGAGATTTTCAAAAAATGCCTACTTTTATCTGCTTTGCACTGAATTTGGGAGCATGTGAAAATGCTATTTGAAATTAAGCAACTCTAGACACTTGTATGTGAACTTAGCTAAATTATTTTTCTCTTTAAAACCTGTTTCAAATATATTTTCATGGGATAATATAGGTGGACTTAGATTGATCTTTTGTTGTTATTTTTTTGTTGGTTTTTTGTATGTGGGGGTGCTTTGTTTTGTTTTCAGTTTTGTTTTGTTTGTTTTGTTTTCTTTTGTCATTGATATTGCTTGAATATGGCCTATTTTGGGGAAAAACAATGTCAAATATTTAAGAAAATAAAGCTCTTTTCACAGAATCACAGAATCATTTAGGTTGGAAAAGACCCTTGGGATCATCATGTCCAGCCATTAGCCCTACTCTACAAGTTCACCCCTAGACCATGTCCCTCAACACCACATCCAAGCGATGTTTAAACACATCCAGGGATGGTGACTCAACCACCTCCCTGGGCAGCCCATTCCAATATTTCACCACCCTTTCTGTGAAGAATTTTTTCCTAGCATCTAGTCTAAACCTACTTTGTTTCAGCTTTAGGCCATTCCCTCTGGTTCTGTCCCTAATTACCTGAGAGAAGAGACCAGCACCAGCCTCTCTACAATGTCCTTTCAGGTAGTTGTAGAGAGTGATGAGGTCTCCCCTCAGCCTCCTCTTCCTCAAACTAAACAGGCCCAGCTCCTTCAAACGATCCTCATATGATCTATTTTCCAGTCCCTTGACCAGCTTCGTTGCCCTCCTTTGCACCTGCTCCAGCGCCTCGATATCTCTCTTGTACTGAGGTGCCCAAAACTGGACACAGTAACCAAGGTGCACCCTCACCAGTGCTGAGTACAGGCGGACAAATATCTCCCTACTTCTGCTGGTTACATTATTTCTAACACTGGCCAGGATGCCATTGGCCTTCTTTGACTCCTGGGCACAGTGATGGATTATATTCATTTGCTTATCAATTAGAACCCCCAGATCCCTCTCCGCAAGACAGCTATTTTACACACTATTTTACTTTTTCTGCAGTTGTCACTATGGAAAATTGAAAAAGAGCAATACCCGAATTGTCTGAGCTTCTGGATCATTCACCTTTTGTCCGAAGATAAAGAGTCAGATTTAGTTTTCTTGGTGAGATAAAAAAAAAAAAAGTTACGTTAAATGAAATTACATTTGCAAAAGCTCACTTTTCTGCTTTGTTGTAAATTTACAGCATGGAGAGATAATGCAAGATTCATTGGAGTCAATGTAGAGTGTTCTTGACTTCAGAGGACTTTCTGTTTGTCCCAGAAGGAAATTGTTACCGACCATGGCACCTTTGTACTGAGGTGACTCCTTTCCAATGTGCTTTTTATTTTATTTTTTTATTATAGCATTACACCAAGCAATAGTTTGTACATTAGGAAAAGCTGAAAGTTACTGATGAGCACAGGAATAGGGAACAACTTAATCACTGCATTAAAAATCTTGTCAGTTCTTGATTTCCACCTAAGCCACCACCAAATATTCATATTGATCCAATATCCAAATATTGTGACTCCACTTACACTTTTCAGCGTCTAAGATGTACATTACCAGGACACCCCTGAAAGCTGCCGGTGACAAGCAGTGACTTTCTGGATGTCACCTCACTGCTGCAAACACATATGGATATGTTCCTGAATCATCTGAGGGACATCTTAGACAGTGAGATTGAAGGTCTATGTCCCCTAGCTGTGATAATTCGTCATAGCAATGTTATAGGTATCTTACATAGTGTTTTTACTTTAGGTATGTATCCTCAGCAATTAGGTCCGAGACAAAGCATACTGATGGGGCAAAGTCCTCTGAAATATTGAAGAATTCATTACACTTCATGTATAGATTTGAGAACATCAGGATTACTACTCATTTATTCTGCAGTGCAAAAAACCATGCGGCCTGTAAACAGTACAAATGTCACAGAAAAATGCTTTCCCTCTCTGTGTTGTTTGGAGGACATTTGTGGAAGGGTGGTGGAATCGATGGGAGAATGTGCTTTTTTTTAATATATAGTATACATTCTTTTGTAGTAAGCTTCCACAGATGAAAGTGCTCATGGTAATGTGTCCTTGTGACATTCTGTTTGAAAATATTAGTCGTTCTTCAAAGAAGAGAAAAGGAGAAGCTGTAGCTTTAAATTGTATGAGCATGGGAAAATCAGACATGGTAATAAAAGTCGATGTTTGAGTGTGTCAGATAAAATTTATTAGATAGGGTCTCCAGCTCAGTGCATTCCTGTGCAAAATTCTTGGTAAGCTGCCAGAAAGTGAACTCTGAGCATTAGCACAGTAGAAAATATTTATACTGGTGTAAAGCTGCTGGCTGTGATATGTTTCTGCTCTTTTAAAATAGCTTGCCACAAATTCAGAGATGTCAATAGAGGTCAAACTGTAGGGAAGTACACAATTTAATGAATCAATTATATGCTTAACAGACAATAAGTAATACTATTGTGGAAAAAATGAATTATTAACATGTGAAAATAATTTGTGAGCTGCAACAACATATACAGTAGCAATCAGGGTTAAGTTTCTAAAAGTGTTCAGTCAATCTAATTGCTTTCCCAGTAAGGTCAGCACAATAGATTTCTCTTGTTTTGTGCTCTTTCTTTTTTGAGCATTCTTTCCAATATGTGACTGTGTGAAGACACTCCAGCACACCTCAGCGCTTGCTTCACTTGCTACTTCCAGCTCACATTTCATTAAAATTGAGCCCAAGAAAGGACTGCTAAATAATTGTCAACTATATTGTGTTGCTTTTGCTTTATTAAGATACAGTTTTTATATCGATGATAAGTACTCTTTGTAATAAGTAGGGCTACCTTGGAGTAGGGCTACCTTGAGATCAAGTTTTTATTCCATCTGACCTTTGTCCCAAATTGTGATAGTTAGTACCTTTTCAAGAAATTTTAAAAACTGACAATTGAAGAAGGCACCTTTTCCTCCCCACATAATTTGGATGCAATGAGCTGCCTTGAGCAACATTTCCCTACCGTGGCTCTTCTTTCCTTCATATGATTTTCTTTTGCATGTAGCAGTTGTGGATATTTCCCTTGAAATCTACAGGAAAAAAAAAAAAAAGACTTGCCCTAAATCAACATCCTGCCTAAAGCTGCTGGCAAAAGCCAGTGGGAACCATACACTTTTGGTCTCAGAATAATCAGTAGGGACTGTAGGTAGAGCACCACAAATAGTCAACAACTGAATTTCAGTTTCTCCAAGATCACAGGAATTCTGATGTAAAGTAGAAGGCTGACCTTAAATATATTGAATCTTAGACAACTTTCCTCTCAAAAATTAAATTAAAATTAAATTACTTATCAACCACCTCATAAATATCCAAGAGTTGAACTAGTATTTCCTAATATGCATTTTTTAAACCACGATGATGTAAGAAAGATAGCAAAATAATTCCTTGTTTATTTGGTTTTTTTTTTCACAGCATTTGATCTTGACAGTTTGTCTTTTAACATCAGAAAAAAACATAAGATTAATATAACATGTTGATTAACCTGCCATTTTCAGAGTGGAATGCAAATTTGTTTTTTTCTGTCCTGCTTTCCTTTGGCTTATGGAGGTGCTCACTGCAAATCTTCTCATTCTCTTTTATATTAAGCAGGATACAAAAAAAATTTCCCAGCATCAGTCCCAGCTTCCATATTTGTATCAGTCATACTAACACCTTTTTGGTGAATTTAGACTAATTACAATTTCATATTTGTTCAGATCCCAGAATTTAAGAAAATATCAGCAAATTCTCAATTAAAACTAACATTTAATAGCAACTTTAGAAATATTCAGGCCAAACACAAACTAAAGGACATGTTCCACATCTGGTACTCAAATTTTAGGAGAAAGATGTAAGTTTTTACTGAGGTTGAAAGGACCATGTGAAAATATAACCTGGAGATGTGTATAAATAGAGAAACTGGGCTGAATGATAAATTAGCTACTATCCTAATATACTTTACTAAGCCAATATTAATACCTCAAATGAAAAATGAATCTATAACACATCAAGTTGTTGAAAAATGGTGTCACTGATAGGAATAGAATTCACATACAACACTGCCAGACTTTGCTGGATTATCAAGCATTGCGAAGGTATTTTCTTACTGCAGTAGCACAGCTTAGTTAATCAAATATACATGTTTCCTCGAGGTAATCAGGAGTCTATCAGGAACCAACATGTATGTAAGTTACCATGTGCAGGTTGGCTGCTCTGCTGTAGCTGACGCACAGAATTCCTGACAGAGAAGAAAACCTCTGTCACTGAAGTTTAAGCTAACATGTCTTATAGTTTTATCAAGAAAACAGCATGAATTTTGACCATTAACATTAATTCTCTCTGTGTAACTCAATAAATGTCTTCATACCATGACATAAACACAAGCAAAAAAATCAAAAAGAAACCACACTACTATCTTGAGGGCTGACAACTTGTCTCTCTTTCATCTCCTGATTTGCAAAGTCACAGGAAGCCTGTGTTATCGCCTCCTTAGACGGAACACTGTTCTCATCAGGCAGACACCTTAGAGATGGAAAACTCAAAATAACATGCTCATGATAGTCACAGATGTGGACAGTGATTTGGAAAGCATAGCTAGTTCTTTGTAGAATGGGTAAATCTATTAAGTGGTAAAATTCACTCCATTTATAAAGAAAATTTCCTTCCAAAGTGTAAGCAAAAGGTATTTTGCAAATGATTTTGTAGAATTCCATGATCTCATGAGAACAGATTTTATTTGTAAAAGCACAGTGAATATATATGCAAGAAAGGATATTTTTATTTCTACTTGCAAGAAACAAGATTTCTGGATATTGATTCAAAATGTACGCCTTTTACTTCTGTGGCAAAATGTCTAAATGGGGCCAGGAGCCTGTTTCAGTTCAGTTTTTGATGTTTCAATATAATTTTTTCTGGGTCTCCCAAGACACAGTGATGTACAGAGCCCCAATAGATGTTGCAGTCACACAGAACTTTGTGTCACGAAAGGATCAGCGTGAATTAAATATCTACTATATAGTTAGAGGTACATTTCTGCTCAGCTGAATTAAAGAATTTACTGGCACATCTCCATAAACATGACTCTCTGTACTAGGAAACAGTTAATCTTTTATTACATCGGCTAGCCTTGTGGGATTGCTTTAGTGATTCATTATAGAAATCAAAGTAAATTCTACAGTATTGTGCAGTTTGGCTCATCCAATTGGAAAAACCCTAATGATCAAAAAAGCATGTGTTCTTACTCAGATATATTTTATGACATGGCTATAAAATGTACCTACCACAGTTTTTTATTGTTTCAAAGACAATAAGCACAGTGATTTTCAGGTTTCTATTGTTCTTACAACTGAAGCTGTGAATGTCCCCTTTTCACTGATATGAGTGACAACTACATTTACTCCTACCAAAGAGACATGATTAATTACTGTATTTCGTTGATAAAGTTTAAACCTATGGAAATAGCATGCATTTGAGACATGACTCTGAATACTGTGTCAGATTTTCAACCATAAACAACAATGCATAATATAATATATAACTTGGCAGAAAGGCCTTTTTGAGCTCAATCTTGACATGTATTCTAGTAGTCCAGAAATCATTTATTTCCTGACATCTGCCAGCCTTACTCAGAGAAGGTAGTTTTTCAACTCTACAAGGGGTTCCACTCACTTCAGTGGGCATAACCAGGTACAAAAGAAATTCTGGATAATTTAAGATGTTGATTACAACAGTTTAAATATATTTTTCTCAGAAAACAAACCCAGAACAAAAAAAAGACAACACTTTTAAAGCAAACACTTTTAAAGGAAACTTACTGCAGAAATAATAAAGAGTGAAATTTCAGTCCTACTGACATCCAAAAGAGTTTTCGCATTGAATCACATTTGTTCAGATCTGTATTTGAAAGTATGTAGTTACCTTTTAGTAGTCACTTTGTATTACTGAGCTGTATTTTTGTATGAATTTATTACAATTCCATTTGAGCAGGGCTTCAGTAACAATGAAAAAGGTTCATTCCTATTATGCCTGAGAGAACAGAGGTTTTATAGACCCCAAGGGAATTTCAGGCATGCTGTTTCTCACAGAACTGACTGTTTGCAGGAAGGGAGAGTATCTAAGGTTTGGATAGTTTGTCTTAGATTCCCAGGTCTTTAAGTGCCAGCAATTCAATTACAAAAATTCTGAATTTTCATAGCCAACAGCTATGGCGTGGTCAAAAGAACTCTCCATTTTTCATTATGGCAGAAAAATCCAGACTTCCCTGGACACTATCCAAACCATATCTTCCCAGTCATCCCCAGAACACATACATCGAACTCATGTTCTGCCAGTTGGTATCCTAACTGGACATCAACCATTAACATATGCTTTGAATGTTGCTACAGGTCCTCAGTTGACAAATAATTGCTATGATGCCCTCATCTCATTAGGGAAGATTATTCACTGTTAAATATTTTTAATGAGGGGAACCGCTCAAAAACACTCTCTGCAGTTGTAACACTAAGTGATAAATACCTGGAAAGATTTGAATTACCAGTTTCTGAGTGCCAGTAATACTCCATTATCTAAAGCATGCCTGAACTACATGCCAGAGAAGGGAAGAGAATACAGAAAATGGAGATGTGGCTTTTTGGCAGGTAGTCTTCTACTTATAAGCATGAAAGTTTGTACCAGAACTATATGTGAACTAGAACATAAAATGCTATGGAGAAATAATGAAAGACAACAGTCTTATCTGGAAAAGAGGAGGTTTTACAATCTGTTAAGAGAAAAGGTCAGTTAAAATGCCAGCAAGCTGTAGAAACTCAGATCATACATAAGCTCTCATCTCACCCTGCAATAGTGACCAGATTATGTCCCTCTGAGCCATTTGTGTGGATCTCCTTACACCTGCTCTGCCCAGGGCCAGCAGTCCCAGGAGCAGCCACACCAAACAGACTGCACAGCCACAGATCGTACACTGTACATGTGGTTTCACTGTCCTCTGCATAGGTGTTCCCATATTTGCACATTGGTTCTCATGTTTTTTTCCCTGTCATTTGTTGTTTGGGCAAATGTACATTTTTTAAGAGTTATTTCTGTTGTAAAGCAGTGGAGGGTTGCCATATACATTTAAGGACTGTTCTGTTGCACCATGAGAAAAATAGCGCATTCTAGTAGACTTGGCCAAAGCTGAAGTGCTCCATTCTTTCATAGAGTCATAGAATGTTAGGGGGTGGAAGGAACCCCTGGAGATAATGGTATCCAATCCCCCTGCCAGTGCAGGATTACCCAGGGCAGGCCACACAGGAACAGATCCAGGTGGGTCTTGAAAGTCCCCAGAGAATGAGACTCCACAGCCTCCCTGGTCAGACTGTTCCAGTGCTTCATCACAGTTCTTGTTTCCCTGTGGTCTGGGTTGTGATTTGGTCACCTCAGTGCTTTTTGAAAAAAATTGTTTCATGCATCCTTGTCTTAGTTTTCATGACTGAAATCTTGCTACTCTCATGTACAACCAGTAACAGAAAAAGTAACAGCTACAGTGCTGCCGCAATAATTATCTTTCCTAGGTCAGGTGTTGATCCTGTTGTTTGATCCTTATGAGTGGTAAAACTTGCCTATTCTGAACCATTTGCAGAAAGAGAATAATTTTGTTTAACAGCTTGCTGTAAAATAAGCTCCCTGTGTTTTTTTCGGTTTAGTTTGCTTTGTTTTAAGTGATGAATAGTCAGTAAATGCACAAACTAAAATATACATGCTGATGTGTGATCGCATGGCTTTCCAAGATGGAAACAATGCAGAAATCTGCAGTGCCTGTGTCTCTCAAGCTTCATGAATTAACTTCAGAACCTCAAGGTGGTTTAGAATGCACTTTCTTTTCCACCACAATGTTTCATGAAGTGTGAGTTGTTGATATATTTTTTTTTCCTCTTCTGCATATATTGCTGGCAGTGCTTCACAACATTTTCTTATTGATATGATAGAGGTGATGGAAAAGGAATGTGGAAATGAAGTGGGTCACTGTTCTTCTGACACTGTTGCAAAAAGTTTACAAGACAAATATTGCAGACCCATTTCAAATGGTTACAGAACCAGTACTTTAATATACCTCTTAAGCCTGTGGCTCTGAAAAGAACACACATGAATAACAAGTCATGTAGCATACATTATTGTTAGTTCAGCCAGCATTGCCATTTTTTTAGTCATATCTTTATCACATATATATATGGCATATGGTACTTCTTGTGATGTGCTATGGACTCATCACAGTTTAGGGTCAGGGCAGACCACTACACCACTAGAGCAGATGCTCTCTGTTAATCCCTCTTCCTCCCCACATGGGAAGAGAAAGGATAAGGGTGAGAGACTTCTCAATTATGAAAGGAAACTAGGACAGCTTTAATAAAAATAATAATAATAAAAATGTAATATATACAAGTACATATAAAACCAGTACTACACCCACCCCCCAACACCCCTGATGGCAATTACATCACCGTCGCTACTGATGCTGTGGAGCAGGCACTGGAAAGTCCCAGACTGGGCCCAGTGACAGGTGAGAACTCTGTTTATGAGCCTTTCTTGAAGGGAAGAGTCTCCCACAGGTCCTGGGTCTGTATGTAGTAGCTCTGAGGAGTCCTTACAGCTCTGCAGTGGCAACAATGAAGCATGCCCTTGGGTGCTGAAAATGGACTTAAGAGTTTATGTTGAGGTGGACACTGTTGACATTCACACACCTGAGCTACATGTTGAAAATCCCATAAGAGAAAATGGGAAGAAATCAGCATTTCTCAGGGATAGTTCTCCAAAGCTATTCTAGATTCTATCTTGAAATTGTGCTATAAAGTAGTCTGAAGGAATTTATGTGCCTATTTCCACATTAAATGCCCAGAAGCATCCAGAACATCTGTATGAGACTGGTAGATATGACATAGGGAGACAGGAGACATGGAGTCTTTGCCCAGCTACCAGAGATCAGGGAGGTTGTCCTTGAGCACCTCAGTTACCTCTAGATGCCTCTGTCTTGGCACTGAACTTCCATTTCTCCTCTAATCTGCTGGGATGTAGCTCCTCCACTGTATAAAAAGTCACAGATGGGTGGGATGAATCCTGTGACAAAAACTGTTTTCAACAGTCAGATACTCAGTCTATAAGCAGTAAATTAATCTTCCTTCCCTGTTCCTGGTGCCTTGTTTGTTCATGGATTCTCCCAAGGCCATTCTGCTGGCATGGCATGCATGGGTCATGGAAGCAAGTGCTCAGTTTTGCTGAGACCCACCAGGCATGTGGTGCAACTCTGCCTTCTTTTACACCATTCCTTTCAATCTACACCACTGTCTAAGAAGCAGTCTTCCAGAGAGCAAAACCCATCTGGCAGCTTCCATTGGCTTTCCAGACAGTGAGTGGAAAAAAACAGGAGAAACTGAGTAGAAATCCAGACCTATGCAAACAGTTTCTCTGTAGCAAATCCTATTTCAAGCAGCTTAGTTGGGTGTTAAGGGACGGACTGAAAAGTAGGCTTAAATGGGAATGTAATTTTGTCCTTAGCTACAATGCGGCTAACCTCATGAATAATAGGAATGAAACTAATTTAGATATATTATACCACACAAAAACTATAATAAATTCTAGTTGTTGTAGGAGAATTAAAACAATACGGAAGCAATGAAATTAATGGCAATGAGACTGCAAGTCTACTGATAATGCAAAAGCAAAGGATGTTTATTTAAAAGAAAAATAGAAATACAATAATTCAAAGTACAAGAAAAGAAAATATTGAGGGTACACATAGGAAAAGGTAATAGAAAAATAAATATGAATTTTAGGGGAATTTGTTAGAAGTATGTTAATACTTAAAAAGAGGGATTACATTTCAGTCCCATTGAGTGATACTAACATATTCATACTGTAATTCAAGTTTTAAAAGTGCTGCCATCTTAAGCATTCCTGTTCACTATCTTTATGCTAATATGTGGATTTTTGATAAAGAGATTTGTTCATTAGAAACCAGAGTGATATGGTACTACTACTATAACAATTTTAAGTGCAGATCTCAGTTTATGAGGAAGCATTTTAAGGGTCAGGAATTTGCTGATCCCTGAAAAAAACCAATGTGGCATGTGATAATAATGTTCTCCAGCTACTGCTGAACTTGTCTATATTTTAGGGACAGATTCGGACATGAAAGAACTCAGATACTGACAGATCAAACTGTGATGCCAATATTATCACTTTGCCTCCTGATTCTCCTTTGTGGGATGGTATCTATTTTCTAGTGGTTTACACTTTGGACAAAACACAGCCCACCAGGTCTAATTCTCTAGTTAGGCACTTCAGCAATGGCTCACAGAAATGTAGGTACCTGACACTGGGTGGACGGAAAGAAGAGGGGAATGAAATGCCCACAGAGGTTTCATCCAGTTCAACTTTAGGACTTCTCTTCAATAACTGTATGAGAAAATCAGGCCCATTCAGAAGGTGAAGTTCATATAGTCCATAAATTTAATATTCCACTTCTTTGGCTGAAAGCCTAGGAACCTAATGTGAATGGGATTTACTGGAGAAAATACAGGGATGACCAAAAAAGATGATTAAGGGACTGGAGCATCTTCCATATAGGGAGAAGATGTCAGACATGGGACTTATCAGCCTAGAGAGAAGAAACTTCAGGAAGACTTCAACATATATAAATATATGAAGTATGGGAACAAATATGAGGGAGCCAGGCCCTTCTCAGTAGTTTCCAGTGACTAGACAAGAAGCAATGGGCACAACCTGAAACATGGGAGATTCTGTTGGAACATCAGGAAACACTTTTTTTCCTGTGAGGGTGATCAAAAGATGGGATAGGTTGCCCAGAGGGGTTGTGGACTCTCCATCCTGGGAGATATTCCAGCACCATTTGGACTAAGTCCTGGGCAGTTCTCTCTATCTGACCCTTCTAGAGCAGTGGGGTTGGACTAGATGATCTCACAAGCTTCTCCCAGCCTCTCCCATTCTGTAATTCTGTGATTTCTCACATCTCACGAGACCCATCAGACATGGAATATGTGGGTGGCAACTCCAGCACCCACTGCTGACATGATAAATCAGCAGTTAGGGCATTGCGCCAGGCCTGGACCCATCTTCCCAATGTCTCTAGTTAGGTCTCCCTAGTGTGTCTTTCCAATCCTTCACTTTGAAAATGAAGCAGGTTTCAAGCAAGAATAATGCTCAAGGCATTCAAATGGATAAGCCAGAACATATCTTTGCCCTCTAATCTTCAGTTTCTTTGGTTTTGTTCATAATGGTCTGGGTAAATACATACACCTTCAAGGCAGCAGGTCCTGGACCCCTGTGGATGCTGAAAAGCTGCTAGCAGAGGAATTTTCCTAGGTTCTCACAATATTCTGTGAGAATCCTGCCTTTCTCACACGTGTTATGAGAAACAGTAGGACGGTTTTGTAAACTAGACTAACACATGGTGTTTTGATAAGTTCTGTTTATGGTACATTGTAAAAATATTTTGAAATAGGTGCTGTAGGACTTTAACCAATCACCCTAGGAGATGGGTGATTACTGACCAATCGCCCTATGAGGCTGGGGTATAAAAATGGGGTTGTAAATTAATAAAGTGGCTTCTTTTGCCTGCTCTTGCTGAATTTATATGTTGCTGCGCCTCTCCGCTCCCGGCATAAACAGCGACAGACCCCCTGTTTGTGTCTTCTCTTGAGTTTATACTTTACCACCAGTATCAGGTTTTCATTTTATGCTTCTTGCATATGTGTCTATCTACTGGCTCCTGGTGAAATCAGAAGAAAGCAACCTTCTTCAGTTAGGAGGTCCATAGTCTTGTTGGTGTTCTGGACACTTGACAGAAGTGCAAGTCCTGCTGTCTCACACTGTCCAGACAATGAAGAGGGAGGTTGGTCTTTCCAGAGCAGGCCATTTCTACTGGGTAAGAAAATAATTTTCAGCTAAAAGCTGATAATGTCCCTGGGGCAAAGACAAAAGCTTTACTCTGTATTTGAACCATGCTTTCATACCACACGTCCTGCCTAGTCCAGAGCAAACACTCCCTTATGTTATTGTCAGTACAAGTGCAAATAACAAGCTGTGTCTGAATGCCAAGCAGGAGCAGAAAAGCAAAGAGAGAGAAGGAAGCCAAGCAAACCTTTACAACCCTTAATTTGCTACTAACTTTTTGAGCTACAAACTGACAGTGGTGTCAGTCAGCAATGAAAAAGGTACAAACACTGCAGTAGGGATGATATAGATACATTTTTGACAGTTGAAATGCTCTGACTCAATGGGGAAACGTCTTTTGTAACATTATACACTGCTGTAAATCAAAGTAAGTTTTGGGGACATCCTATAAATGATCAGCCTCTTTTCTGACTCAGTCTTTCCTTGTTTTTCTAAAAGCTCCAGATTGAGCCAGACAGTCTAAATCCTATTAAAGTCGGTAAATTAATGTAAAAAGGAATGTTCCTTGGACTACAATAAGGTTTCCTACCAATTTTCCTTTGATTATATTACAGATGACAGTTAATAATAGAACTTCAGTCTATGGTAACATGGAAAGAACCATAAAATTTAACATTTATATATTTCCAACTCCTTGTCAGACATCAGAGGGATTTAAAAAATTTAGCAAGGAATTTACAGCTTAACACAATCACATGTACAGTAGTAACAATATAAATATCAAATGTGATCTCTTCTATCCCATCCTTCCCTCACCCTTGAAAAGAAGCATTATTAGAGTAGTATTAAAAAATAACCTGGACTCCCAATGTGGGGTTGACAATAAATATAAAAAACTACAGGGAAACAATTTTCTCTCACTATGTGAGTAGGCTCAGTCAGTAAATTCTCTGTAAGTCAACGGAATAACTCTTTCTGACAAATCTGTGCATAATGTAAGTAACACCTTTATTTACTTTTTTTTCCAATGGGTAATTCCATACATAGGCAAACAGCTTTTAGTAGAACTTGGGTGCCTTCAAAAAGCAGCAAAATGCTTAAAACACAAACTTCAGTCAGGAGATTTTCTATGAATCACTCATTAAAAACTGTGGGTGTAATCACTCAATTATTTCTGAACAGGAGCTATTTTACACAGGTGAGTTATACAATAAGATTCCCTGAGAAGATTCACGTGAGTAAAGTAAATCTTTTGCAAAGCTGTGTGAAGGACTGGGCCTGGTAACTGAATCACCACATTTTCCATGGCACTGTCAGTGGCACAGGCAGTATTGCTGCATGGAGAATATGAATATTTCTTTGGTGTTGGTTCCTTCCCAGCTCTGCTTTACACATTCAACACACAGCCTCATTGTACCTTCACTTTTTGGTAAAGGATGTAGCACTGTTTCGCTATATATATTTTTTTTTCCACAGTTCAAAACTCAAGCAAAAGTATTTAAAATTCTCTTTGAGAATAAGATATTTTAAAAAGAAATTATTAATATATATTCAGAATACTTTTATATATATTTTATATAGTTGAAGGGAAAAAAACAGCTTGGCTCATGTTATAATAATAGACACATTATTTGTCTAAAAGAATAATATGACAATATATCAGCAATAGCTAAAAGCATGATCAAATTCTCAAGATTAGGACTACTGTGTATGGGTAAACATTAAGCTCAGGTAAGTATGGAGTCTGATCAGACTCCCTGTAAAAATAATTTTTAAGAGTAATAGAATTACCACAGAAATACAGTCTGGTTGTGGTAAAAAAGGCCTTTTCTTCTGATGAATCCCTCTTGATGTCCTAACCACAATGCAAGAGGAACGGGACTGCAATTTTTTTTAGTTTACAGAAATTCTTTTTTTCCAGCACTTCTGTAGCTGATTTTGAGCTGTGGCTATAAACATTAGGTTAAGAAAAGTTAGCCCCATCCAAGACTAGTCTCATTAAAATCTTGTAGAGACTTTCTGCCCCTGGAGAATTTTTGAGCATAAGTAAGAAGCTGGGATATGAAAAAAAAAAAAAAAACCCCAACCAAAAAAAAAAGCCCATAAGTCAGCCTCTTCCAACTTGCAATCCAGACAACGAGGAGCCTGATGACGATGTAGTGAATACTGCAGACAGGGAACTCAGTTTGAACTCTGTTTGCTTCATGCAAAAAAATCTCCACAGGTATGAGAGCAGCTTTAAACTCCAAGATACAAGCTATCTGAAAACCATTGGAAATATTAAGCAGTAGGGTTATGTGAATTCAGTTGAAGTCTCCTTCTGGGGAAGAAAATTTATGTTTATTGTACCTAGAGGGGCTGAGTGAGGTACCCCAAATTGCTCAGTAGTAAAAACAAATCAACAAAAACTCAGGGGAAAAGTTTAATTTGACAACAAACCCCAGAGCTCTCTGCCCTAAGTGTAGAATCCTACAGGGGCTGAGACAATGGAGGGAGTATGGAAAAGACTCCTCGAATTGGGTTTGAAAGATTAGGGGGCAAGTGTCTGCACAGGAAGGGGTTCAGTGAGAGGAAATGGAAGTCTTACAGAGAACGCAAAATAGGACCATGAATCCTTAAGGCACATTCTCAACTTTTGGGTGGATGATGGCTTCCACATTCACAAATGTGATAAAGCCAAAGGCAAGTAGTGAATTTAATTGTTCATCAATGGTGCCAGGATGCTGTGCCTTTCAGTGCCACAGTACTTAACACCTGATAAACTTGGCTGGTGACACCTTAACAGGGCAAGCAAAAGGCCCCTCTCTCCTGCACCATCATGGGTGTGAGTGCCAGAGCCATTGTGACACAGCCTGGTGACAGAAGCCCTGCAGGCTCCTTTTTCCTTGGGGTTGGGTGAGGACATTGATGGGAATAAGATGGGGAAGGCCCCTGAAGGTGTGTGAGCAGCATCTTCTTAGGCTGATACTACTGCTGAGCCTGTGGACCAGGCAGAGGTTCAAAGAGGAACAGAAGACAGAGCCCACATGCTCCCCATTCGAAGGCAGGCAAGGATGAGAGGGTTCAGGTGAGGCTGGTTGAGGTGTCTGTGGAACTGAATGCAAAGAGAACACCATGAATAGATCATATTCAGAATATTGCTTGGTCAGAAGAGCTCTCTTTCCATTCAGTGCCAATGCAAATGTTATTAGAACAGACCGTTCAGTGTTACGAGTATTACACAACATAAGTAAGCAACAGAAAAATCTGCTTCTTCTAAATGTCCTTAGTTTTTTTTGCCAAAGGGCTGTGGAAAGAAGGGCAGGAAAAATGATGAGTTAATTTCTTGTTGTGAGACTCAAGCACCTAATAAGCTATACCATCCTGTTCTACTCTGAAGAGGGTGCGTAGAATCATAGAATAGTTTCCAGGTATCCATTTATAAATCTATGTACTGAAGTTTAGGAAAAGCTTATCTAAACTGTCTTACAAAAACTAAGATTGTGTTTGATCATTTGTATTCATTGATAGTTGATCTGGAATTCCTTGGTGACTTTTCTTGCTTATTTTTAGGAGGAATAATATTTGTGTTTGTAAACATATGGACATAAAAAAACCAACCTCTACCTCTTTTAAAAATAAACATACAAAAAAACTTGATAGTTCTTTAGGCTGCCAAAGAGATGTCTGTCAGGTTCAGAAATTAACTCTGTTTTTGAAACCATACCTCTGATAATCTTGTATAATTAATTCTCTCTTGATTTGTTTCAAAAAGACTGCCAGATCACCATACTGTGCAATTATAATTTCCAGTTCTCTGTAGAAACCAACTTTTTGGTTGCTATTTAGAAATATTATTATAAAAGAGCAATTACAATACTGATGAAAATGTCTTGATAATACCTCTTCTCTTACTTAATTTTCAATGATTAGGAATAACTAACTTTATTGGTTTAGCTCGTCTAATATTTTATCATGGTTAGTGAATAGCATTACACAGCTGAATTACACTAGTTGGATACAAAGCTTATGTTAGCAAAGTATCATTAAATACACTATTGAATTAAAATTATAAGACACTTAAAAGCAAAAATTTCTTTACTTATATTAATGTGTTAAAAAGAATTTCCTCAATAAATGATGAATAAAGAAATACACAAACAATAAATGGTTAATTGACTTTGCTATTCAGTGTAAATACTTTAAATTCATGCTTCTAGAATTCATTTAATAGAATTTACTAAAAAAATTGATCTTGTTATTATGTTTTATTAGCTTGATTTTGCTAGAAAGAAGTTGTGAATTATACTCTGTGCTGATTTTATATTGATTCATACATCTCAGAGTCACTACAATCTTTTTTTTTACTTTTGTATTGTCATTATAATCCATAAAAAGTTAATCTAATATTGGAATAAAATTACTAAAGTAATCAATCTTTGTCCTTTTTTCAAACCTTCAAACACTTTCAAATTTAATTTTCCAAAGAAAAATCTGCTGCAAGATAAAGAAATAGAGGAATCACAAGTAGATGTCAAAAAGATCCACAAGGATGGTGAACTAGTCCCCTGGTCAATTATTCTGCCATTATGAACTGAGTGTGAACTGATGGTAATTGAAGTGAGAAAGGCACTAAAACACTTTCCAAAGCAACATCTGCAACAAATCAGAGGAATGAAGATTAAAATGACAACGTCATTTAATGACAGGATTGTTCCCCTGCCCGCCTTTCTGCTTAAAAAACGTCTGGCCAAATTCCAGTTAGAAATGATCCCAGCACAATGAGTATACCATTTCTGTGTGATGTGTAACTGAGTTTCACAGAGATATTTGAAGAATGCAGTTAAGTATCTCTCTGAAATCTGGACTGTTCCCAAACTTTCCAGTGCTCATGACACTCTGGGTTGAGCTCTTCTAGTTCCTTCTCATATTTTTTCCTACCCACAGTTTTTTTCTGAATTATTTGTGAGGGAGCATCACTGGCAATGAATGAACATTGGTATTACACCTTTTGAGGAAACAGAGTGCATGCGGGACCATCCTTGTCCCCATGACATTCCTCCCCTTCCTCACAGCCCTTCCTACTCAGTCCTCACCTAGTCATACCCTCCCATAAGACACAACAGACCCTTGCCTGCATCAGGTTCACATTTATGTTACAAATAAAGACTTCCAAGAAACACAGAACCCCTTTTGAGGGTAAGGTCTTCCAAAGTCCAATTACTTTCACTGCTAAAAATGCACATCTTATTTATAATCCTTTGATTTGTCTGTTCTCCAGAGTTTGTTTCTTATCACATTCCAGGCCATGATCCATTAATCTCTGAATGGCCAAATTCTGACATAAATACTGAATTTGATTTTCCATGTTTTCCAGACTTCGGCACTTCCTTTCAATTTCTCTCTGGTGTGGGCAAAGAGCTGAACAAAGAAACATACATTACTAGAATCATAAAACACAATGAAAAGTCAAACTAATAGCTAGAAGCAATGATAAAATGTTGCTAAAACTGTGATCCAAAAAATGACAGTTGAAGAAGTCTTTTTGTCTTTAATAGGTTTTGGGTTATGTTTAACAGAACCCTCACATTTTAATAAAATGAATAATTCTGAGATCTAAGCGTAATACACTTTCACAGGCAAAATATTGATTCTCTGTCTGTTATACAATTACCTAAAATTAGAATTGGAAAACATTCATAATCCTTTGCTGACAGGGAACAAGCAAACAAAATTATTCCAAATCATGGGAGGATGGAGTCTAGCTGGTGAAACCAGACTTTACAAGACGTTAAAGTGATGAGGTGTTTGATCTGCAGTTCCCACATTGCATGGGTGTTTTTGCATAAAAGGCTTTTGGCTTCCTATCAAAACTGAAAATATTTACGAGTTTGCAACTCTTGTTTTTCAAGCAAGAGTCTAAATTCCTTCTGCCCCCATAGGTATATTGTATGAGAAATTTGTTTTGCCTGAACTACCCTCCCACCTCCTCAATTGTCCATTCACAACAGTTACCACATAAAATTTTTATCTCCTGTTTTCTGTGTTAGTCCTGAATCAACATAGCTGATTAGTACTTTATGAAATGGAGGCCATGGAATTTAGTTTCTACAGTTGTATATATTTACTGTTAATTGAAAAATGCAAATTGTGTCTCTTTCAACCATTCTTAAACAATTTTGGTATCAAAAATCAAGAATATTCACTTGTATAAGGAGTACTTCCATTAAACATACTAAAAATACATGGTATGTACAAGACAAGTAATCTGTATAATACTGGTATCAATTTGACCTTTGCTACTCTTTTCAGTAGAAAGAAAATTTACAGCAAAAGAAAAGAAATATGCACGGCTTTAGTTCAGAGCCCTCTGAAGACACTGGAATATTTACCAGGCTAAAGTGAGAAGAGATTAGGTTTTTAAACTATTTAATTTCTACCAGTACTTTAGTAAAGTGAAGTGTATTTCTGTTTTAAAAAGCCACCTGTCATGTCATGCATAATCAGTGTGAAGGGTGAGATTATGAGGGGTTTTTCCATAGTAAATACAGCACTTATGGTCCTTTGGGGAAGACCAAAAGTATTTGCAAATTTTGAGGAAATTTGACAACCAGTTCCGAACACAAAAAAAAGGAAGAATAATTTGGATTAGGTTAAAACATTTTGTTTCATTTTCTTTTTTTTTTTTTTTTCATTATCTGGTTTGCTTTGTTTTGTTGTTTTTTTTTTTTTTTCAAAACAGTGAAATTTAATTAAGTCTTTTTCTGAATTACAGAAAAAACTGTTGTGAGCAACAAAGGGGATTTGTTAGAACAGGAGATGAACGTAATGAAAAGGGAAATGTGAAATGCAACTGCAAATGACAGAGAAGAAAAAAGTTTGAACAAGCAAGAAAACAATCTCCAGCTCAGGAAAAGGGTGTCGAGTCTCAGGATGTGTAGGTGAACAGAGCATGGGGAGCCTCCTGCCCAATTCTCACAATTACCCTGCCCACGGTGATTGGCAAGACCTCTTTCCATGTGGTGCCTCTTCTATATTAAGGCTAGGGAGTGGTGATGCAGAACAGAGACAGGCACATATTTAGCTTTGCTCCATGCCACTAATAGCAGATCTCTGAGACATTGCAGCTCCCCAGCAGTCCTTGTTATAGGATGTGCGTAAAGGCACAGTTGAGCCATAAGGAAATATGAAAGAGTAAGGTAGTAACTGTTTAAAATAGGCTGCCTTAATAGTCCTGTGAGCTCCTCAAGGGGAAAAATAAGATATTACAGCAGTCAAAAGTTACATATGTAATAAGTACATTTTTCCCATATTCACTTCTGTATTTTTGCATCTGAAATTAGCTAGTGTATTGGTAAATTAATTTATGCAGTTGGTTTCACAAAGGCAGTCTGTATATAGCTACCATCTGTACACCAAAACTTTTTGAAAGTACAATATCAGAAAAAAATTAGCTTTATAGACATTCTAAAACTGTGAGTGAGTATTCCAGGCTCTTGAACTTTTTTTTACTGTATTAGGTTTTTTATTAGAATTTGGTGTAGGGTGAGCAGGGTGACTTTCTAAACCTTAAAAAATCAGACAAAAGAAAAAATGATATCAAGTAAATCCATATAAAAGCAATATCACATCCAGAAGAAACATGTCATTTTGGGTCTTCCAAAAACTTCAAAAAGAATAAAATGTGGTTTGGAAAGAAATGTGGTATGCTTTGAAATTCCAGCTGAGAAACCAAGGAAGACCTATTTGTTTTCTTTTGTCTTTTCATACAACTCTTCTGGATCTTTTTTTAGTATCTGTAAAGCGTTTTCAGACCATTTTGTATGACAGGTTGAATATTCATCGTTATTTTTGTTGCTAGGACAAATGAGATAATCGTAAATGTTTTGTCTACAAAAAGGAAACTGCTATCAATTTTATGTGGGATATGCAATAAAGCCATGGGCAAGCAAAGCCAGTGCACGTGGTGATTGCTGGGTGGGGATTAGATGCTTTTGGTGATGGTTCACAGAAGAAACAAAACTAAGATTTCTGTGGAGGAAAGCAGTTGTTTACAGATTTCACTTGTGTCAGTGGCAGACTTGTTGCAACAGATATCTGAGCGTCTCTGTCTCTTCTCTAAGCATGACAGGCAGGAGGTAAATCACTAAGTCACACTTAGTTGTCAGTGGTTTTGTGCTTTTAAGTCACCAATGGCTCTGAAATTTCAGAGATAATACTGACTTAAGGGTGATCTGCAGCACTAGAAGTGAGGGGGGAGATACACTCATCCCCCTGACATCTGGACCATGATAAGACTGAAGGAATCCCTGAGGTCAAACTTGGCCCAAAGAATCTCTTCAAACACCTGCATCTTGAAAGTAATTTTCCATCTTTTCAGCTCTCAGTTTGCTGCCAGGGAAGTAAAATTAATGCAGGAACACGATTCAGTGAAAACTTTTCTTAAAGCTACACACATCTTTTTGTCTCTCTAGCCTTTCCTGGTGTTCAAAACACGGAAGAGTAAAAGATACTCTTTTATCTGAGTATCTTTTATCTGGGTGAGTACATGGCAATCCTTCCAAGATTCTGGATGTTGATGGTTGGGGGCATTCCTGCATTAAGGTTCAGTCATACTGTTATTATTAATGGTCATCAATAGATTTATTTCTGATTAATTTGTAGAATTCCTTCTGAATCTGTGTACATTTTTCCTTGACACCGTCTGACAGCAACAAATTTTTCATTGTATTCTGAGCTGTGTAAAAATATATTTTTTATTCAAAAGTCTTACCTTCAAATTTCACTGAGTGTTCTCATAAGACAAGGTATTAATATTATATTTTTAAATTGAGCTCTATGTCTTCTTCAGTATTATTTATACCAACTTGTCCAGTACATAATTCAGAAATACTGGCCTGTGTTTCCCTTGACTTATTAAACTCATGTTGCACTTCTGACCGACCATCTTCTCTGACTTGAGTGACCCTCATACTCTGCATCCTGAGAGACTCGGATGCCCTTTGCTGATGCTTTTGCTCATGGGAAGTAAAATAGAAAAACATCACCAACAACAAATGCAGTTATAAGTTGAAAATCTGCCTAGGTTCTTTAAGGTGACAGGCCCATCCATTCATTAGCTTTCGATTGACTCCTGTCTAATTAGACTGTAGACCCAATGGGGCAGGGAAACTGCTTTTTCTTACACTTTAGAAGTTATGTTAAAAGGGGAAAAATATGTAACATTCTACTTGTATACATCCTACTTCTTACTGAATTAAAACTATACATTTAAGAATCAAAAGGAAATTATTTTATAAGATTCTGGTCTGCTCGAAAACATATCCTTTAAATAGAATAGATAATCAGATTAGCATGCAAATGGATGATGAAAAGGAAGACTAAGTGATACGTCGCAAATGATCCATCTCAAACTCTACAAGACACAAAAAGTCCAGGTGGCACAATTTCTTGTTAATGTGGCACGTGGCTGTATTTTCCCATTTGTCACTTATTTACTTGTGCAATGAACTCTTGTCTGGGGGAAGGAGAGCATCGTGAATCTTGAGCTTTACTAGCAGGGACAGAGATTCTGGATGGCAGTAAACCAGCTGTGTTAGTCTGTACCTGCACTGTCTTAAATTGCCAGACATTGGCTTACATGGATAACAGGAACTGTAGCTTCTGTGCAATGGTTGTAGCTATAATTGAATTTCTAATGCAGTACTGGATTCAAAAAATGAACTTCAGGGAAACTGTGTATACTTTTTGCTTCTTTTCTGAGGTGGTATTGTTTAGTAAAGTAGTAAAAAGGGGTATAAAGCATGCTTTGCTCTACATTTGTGATGAGTTCTTGGATACTAGTAGTAGTATCTTATCTTAATGATAACTCTAATTAGAAAACTGACCCCAAGGTAGTTTCTGACCAAAATCACACAGTGTGCACCTGCCAAATGAAAAAACTTCTCAGCCTCTGTGGTTTATACTAAATCGGAACCAAAGTGCTTTATTGCTTCACAAATGATGCATAACTAACTGCCGACGAGTGAACTGAACCTTCATGATCAATATCAGCAATACAACAGATAAGCTACAATGCTAAACACTTGCAAAACATCAGCAAACAACTGCAAATTTCTAACCACCCTTGTTTAGCTAATGCAGAGAAGTTTTGCTTACAAGCAAACACTTTTACATGCATGCCCCACCCACTGTTTGGATTAAAAAGTCACTCCATACAACCTGCCAATGCACATATCAGTGGGAAAGGTCCCTGGGCTCACAAGTACAGACTTCAGGTGTGTATCCCCCTTTGCAGCATGATATGCTGTCACTCTGCTGCCTGCATGGTGGTGGGGGGGGGGCTGTGTGTGCATCCCTACACATAGCTTTTTTTGTCTTGTGAAAGCCTTTCCTCAATTCATGCTGTGCCAATGAGATCCGCACTCACTAACATGAAGAAATACATATTTATATTAAAAAAAAAAAAAAAGAAAAAAAAAGAAAAGACAAAAAAAGGATAAGCATTTCAGCCATGACACTTCTGCATAAACTGGTTTATTCCTCACAGGACCTTCAAAAGGGAGTTCTTTGCTAGGGAATTCCTATCAGAAGTCTTGGAAAACTTGTAAAAATTCCTTATACTTCAGCTGTCTGTTTTAGTCATTGGCATAGTCTTCTGCCAGTAAGTCCCATTAAATAGCAAAGGGAGCAGAAAGCTGGTGTCAATCCAAGTTTTGTGAGCTTGAAAACAATGTATTCAGTTTGCTATATATGTGGCTAAATTAAAAAAATCAGAAAGAACGCATTAAAAAAATTAACTAGAAATAAAGTCTTTGAAATATTTGGTTGTGTGTGATGTACCTGGAAACCAACCTTGTCACTCCCTGTGGACCAGGGCTTCACTACAGCAGGTTGGAGAGCATGACCTGATGTGTTTGCAGAGTGCATGGCTGGTTGTCACGGTTTAGGGTCAGGGCCGTTTGCTAGACCTATAACAGACACTCTCTGTTAACCCACCTCCCTCACCAAAGGGGAAGAGAGAGGGAATAAAGGAGAGAGACTTAGCGACTGGAAAAGAAAATTAGGACAGCTTTAATGAGAATGAAAATAATAATAATGGAGTATATATACAAAGCCAGTATTGAACCCAACCCCCTGATGGTAATTATGTCACCATCACCACTGATGCTGTGGAGCAGGCACTGGGAAAATCACAGACTGGGGCAGCAGCAGATAAGAACCAGATTCAGGAGATGGATTCTGGTACTGGATTCAGGAACACACAGACCAGGATCGAAAGCAAAATGGACAGAGTCCCCCCTCAGACGCCAGCCACTGTAGAAGCAAGAAGAATCCAGAAGAGCTAAGCCAAGAAGGGCTTCACCCTCAAGATCTCTCAGCTTTATACTGAATATGACGTATATGGGATGGATACCTCGTTGGTCACTGTAGGGTCACCTGTTCTGTCTGCTTCTCCCTGCAAGCATGGCCTTTTACTTTCTGCATCCTCAGCATGGCACACAAGATCCAGCGGTGGCCTTGGTCTGCACACCAATCCTTGACAGTAACTCTAAACATCAGGTGTTATTACTGCTAGAAGCAGACACTGTGAAAACATGCTGCTAATTCAGACAGTGCAGTTAGTCAGAAGAACTGGATTGAAAGGTAAAATCACTGAACAGAATTAATTCTTTTCTCAGTGAAACCAGGACACTGGTACAATCCTTTTTGTTTGCAGTGGAAGTTAAGAGAGTTAGGCAGAACTTTTAAAATGTTTAAAGACATGGAAACATGAAACAATAATGATAAACTTTGGCATACTGTTATCTGGAAGTATCAGTGCACAGAATATATTATTTACTTGTGGCAGTGCAGGTGATCTGACACATGCTGACCCACACCCTGCTCTCCAGACAGTTGCCTCACTACCTCTGTATACAGATTTTATTTTTTTTTTCTTTTTATATCATTTTCAAGTAATTTGGGAAAGATTGGTTTCTCAAACGCACATGCCAAGGAGTATTCATACCTTTTACTCCAGGGTTTGGTGACAGGGCTGATATTTGGAGGCCACAGGACAGGGAGTGCAGAGCTTTTCCAGTGGGTAGAGTACTTGCCTCTGCTTACCCACTGGAGGGGCCTGATATGAAACCATGGATGTGGTTGGGGGTTTGTCAGGGACTGAGAGAGTTGATAGTGGCCAAAAGGCCATGAAACAGTCTAGGTTAGGCAAGAAGTTGTGGAGAAGTATTTCCAAATCTCTTTATTCAGCATTTCTGTATAAAAGGGGACAAAGAGTTAAGATAAGGGTTTAATTTTGATTATAATTGCACTGGTATAAAACAGTGGGAAGCAGTGGGCTTACCCCATTGTAATGTCAGGGCAAGTAAGACTGGGCTCAGACAATGAGAAGGGGCGAGGACTCAGATTCCCTTTTGTATCCTTATTTCAACTGTGCTTCATTTTAGCAACTGTGTTTTCTTCCTCTATATTGTAAATATTTTATATTCTTTCAGCTGCTGAGTTCATCATTTAAACAGGAAGGCATTTAGCAGCGTTGTTCTCATTCAGTTTAAGGATATGCTTCAATATGAGATTAAATCCTCAACTGATGTAAAATAGTGCAGCCCCACTGGCTCTGTGGGAGCCACTTCACACTGTGCCAGTGGCGTTTCTCCTTCCATTACCTCCAGAAGAAGTCCCAGATCCTCCTGAGAGCTTCCTTCATCACACCGCCTCCTCCCAGACAAGCTCAGGGCTGAGTTGGGTTGTCACGCAATGGGCTTGAGCTGATTGCAGCCCAACGTTTAGCTCCCACAGCCCGAGGCGTCCCCATTACTGATACTACAGCATGAAACTGCCAAGCTGAGATGCAGAAACAGATGAAAATGGGCACCATGGTCATGGCAGCAGATTCCTTCCAAAACGGAAAGCTTTTCCACCACAGACAATGGGAACAACACCAGAGTCAGATTTATCTGTGACATCCCTCCCAAGTTAACAAGTGAACACAGGCTGAAAATCATCAGGAGCTACACCTTGTGACTATTATGGCAATGTAAAGCAGCTATGAGTCCATAGTACCTGTGACCCAAAGAAATCTAAAGTGTGTTTCTCTTGTGCATTCAGGTTTAGTTGGTCCAGTGTTTTTCCCGTGAAAGTTTGTGTAGCCATACATATTTCATCTGGATTACACTGGCTCATGTAGACTAACTGAAGCTTCCCTTTAGCATTACTTGAAAGGGAGACCATCCACATACAAAACAAAAAAAAGTTGCATGTGGCATTCACATTGAATGCAACAAATGCTTACCATAAGAAGAAAAGATGTACTCTTTAGGGATGTTTCTCTTTATCCTTTTTATTTTCTCTACTTTTCTCTACCTGACAAATTTAGGAAATCAGGGCTGCTAAACCTTATCCACATAAAAATTATAAATATTCAATCACTTTACAAATGTAAAATTTTGTATAGCAAAATGTGCCACATATCCTATCCTCCATATTAAAATATCTCTAGTCTTCCGAAAATATTGATCTATCTCAACGACTCCTGCAATGCATAGTTAAACCGAGCTCCTTTTGGAGCAACCATTTCTAGTTAAGTAACAACACAGCCCAGCCAGGTGAGAACTCACTAACTCATCAGTTAGACTGTGGTTAGGTCTAAACATTTGGGCTTGGTCTGCATCAACTCTGGAACAATGGGTTCTAAGCAGTGCCTGGAAAGCAGACCTTGTCCTGGGCTTGTCAGCCACGCAGACCATCCACCAGCCATGCAGCTGAATAAAAAGCATGATCCAGGTTTTTCTGGATTCTGGCAGAAACAAGAAATATCACTAACTTCATTCCTGCAAAACCAACCTGCTCTCTCAAGCCTGTGGGGAACTGGATTAACAGCATAACCCTACAACATCCCCTTCTCTCTAGTATGTCCATATTTCATGTCCTGCAATGTATTTGCTAGAAAGCCAGAGAAATGGCAAGCTTAGATTACATTTTGCCATACTATCAAATAATTCACAGTGAACTGGAAGCCATACAGGGAAGATGAAAATAAGAGCAGAAAGATAAATCACTTACAATCATGTAAGCATGTCACAGACAATCTTAGGTGAGGGAAAAGGGAGAATAAAAACTATTTTCAGAACTGGGTAAAAAAAAAAAAGGCAATAAACGAAGAAGAATTATTAGGTTTTGTTCTATAAGGTAGAATTACAAATAGGGAAAAAGAATACTTTTAATTTACTGCATCTGAAAAATGGAAACCAGCCACAGATTATGAAAGGCTTGAAAAAAATCTCCCTTAACAGCAGACTACAGGCTTTTTGAGTTCTGGACTTTTTTTTTTCCCCACTGTGTTTTCCGTTCCAATCCCCTTTTTTTTCTACTTTGTGTACTGATCCCAGCCTCACAAACCCAAGACATTTAAAGAGTATTTGAATTCAAAGGAGCATTCACATGAATACGGGTGGGTTGACAAGAGCTCAAAGAAGGGGGAAGAAGGCAGGGTAGGTTGCAAGCCTCTGAAGTCAGAAAATTAACTTCTGATCTATCTGTAGAGACTACTTTAGTATGGGAGATTGCAAGAACAATTGTGAATAGTTTGAAGGAAATATTCCAAATGTAAAAATGTGTCATTTGCCTCAGAGTGAGGCTTACACTCGGGGGAACGGGGTAGCAGTCTGTAAATGTGCAAAGTGAATAGACCCCAAGGACAGAATACAATTACTTAGGAGGTAATGAGATGAGATTAAGAAGGGAATATTTAGACAGAATGCCAGAAAAAGCTTGAGCTACTTTGAAGTGTTGAATAGTCTTGTGAGGAAAATGTGAAAGCACAATTACTTGAGACATTTAAATCTGTAAGTATGCTCACACTTGCTGCAGGGAACATGTCTCCCTTTGCAGGGAGACAGACTGAGTGATGTAACCAAGTTTCTACCCTTATGATTTTTCTTCCATGATCCAGAGCACAGGTTAGTCCAGATGCCCAGACACTGTAATAACAAGTAACACAAAGGACACTGCAGTGATGAGCAGCATGAGACAGGTGGTGGATAGGTTGCAATAAGCATTAGAGAATTTTTGTCTACTGTATCATCTAGTTGCAGAGACTGGTAGGGTGTCTCCATGCAAACACTCTGTTATCTGTGTACACATATATCACATTCTTAAAAGTGTGTGTCTACCACCGGTAGCATCAACTAGCACTGAGAAGTTCTATCTCTGTGCTTGATGTCTTAGCAGTAGCAACATGCTGCCCTAGGAAAATAAAAACAAAAAACAAGCAAACAAACAAACAAAAAAAACCAAACAAAAAACAAAAAAAAAAAAAAACCCAAAACCAAAACCAAAAAGAAGACAAGGTACCTCTAGAGTTGGGTCACAGCCCTTTACTCCCAGCTATAGCTCCTGTGAGCTTGCAGCAGTGTAAAAGAGGGAAGAGTGAGTTGCTTATTTTGAATCTTTCCTAGCCTAAGGATTAGCTCTATCTCAGTCCAGTCTGCCACAAACCCAATCCAGTCTACCAGTCTCAGCAGCTACCAACTTTTCTGCTCATCTGCCATGAATCCAAAGGAGTCTTAGAATCCTGTGACTCTCCTTGCTAATGGAGGTTGCAGATGCGAAAAGATGACATGGGAGACTGGACAAGTACTCAGAACAGAAGTCTGTTGAGGATTACTAAAGGGAAAAACTACATCAAGCTCAGGAAATTCCTAATCGAGAGATAGAGGTTGGAGAGCAGTTTGTAGATGTACCATGTACATTTGCTTTGCTCCTACTCTTCCCTGGGTAGCTGCTGATGGCATCTTTTGGAGACTGTGGGCTAGATGGAACCTTGTTCTGAAACAATGCATCTGTTAACACACTTTCATGGTCTTAACTTTTCCAGAAGCTGGATAAAAGACTGCCTGACTGTGGTCCTCCCTTGCTTAGCATTTTTGTGGATTAATGGTCAGGGAATTAGACTAAATAGGGTCATTCTGTATTCCTACATTATTCCTACAAATGATGGTTATTTTAACATCTTTTATGAAGCTAATCACTAAGAAGTAATTTTCTATAGTTTATATTGTCAGATAATATCTTTTTCTATCATGGATATGTCTTTGTCGTCAGCCTCTAACATTTGAACTGGTTCCATGGTATTAAAATAAACCAGCAAAATTTACTTGTTTTTATCTTAAAAAAGATGTTGGTGTAGACAACTTTGGGAGAAGAGTAGGTTCTTCTGTCTTCACCAAAAAAAAATGATTGAAATTATTATTCCTGTAGAACATTAAATAATCTGCAGACCATACCTGTGTGATTTCTGCAAAGGAAACTTACCAAGCTTTTAAAGTGATCTGAATGTAAAAAAAATACATAAAGGATAACTTGTTTAAAAATCTTAAACCAGGTCATTAGCAAGAGACTTCAAAATGAAAATGAACACTACTCATGTCTCAGAAAATTTAGCATTTCTAGAACCTCTATTCTGGGTTTAAAAATATGAACATTTCTTGAAAGGATTCTTCAAAATATGAGAGAACTAATTTTTTAGAAAGAAAGAATCACAAGCAGGAAATCATCACAACAGCCAGGAGCCACAAAGCTGGGGATCTGGGAAGCCTTCTGAGCAGCACACTAGTTGAATGGCCAGTGTGATGACTCTTTGCCAAATCACTGAGTCCTTTCCATCAGGAAAAAATTTCAGTCAGGTCTGATACTGAAGTGTGGTTCCAGTGAAGAAGACCCAGTGTAATTATGGTCCAGAAACTGTCTAGGAAACAGAAAAGAACAAAACACGTGGTGAATTTTCAAACTTAAACAGAAGGTACCTCAGAGGTCTCATACATATTTATGAATCAGGAAAATAATTACTGAATAAACCTGCAGTTAACATTGTGTTCATTAGGTTGAGTAAGACCAGAGGGTGCTGTAACAAACCTAAAAAAGAAAACCCTAATGATCCACGTGAATTGACTGTAAAGAAGAATAAATTTTAGTTTAGATGGGAAAATATAAATTACACTCACATTGGACGGGGATCTTGGCTAATAATGTCTGTTTGGAGAAGGGATCACAGCATGGAAGCAAACCAAGTAATAACAAAAAACAATTTGTTTGTTTGTTTGTTTTTCAGGGAGGTAAATTTTCATGTTGTCAAATTTTGTTTAAGCAGGAAGCACAAGAAAACTATTTGCGGATGGAAAGTTCTTAAAATACATGCTCAGAAAATGAGAAAAGTTGAAAGACTTTCTCAGGTGTGAATGTCCCTTCTTGTTTTGTGAAAGAAATGGAAAATTTCTTTTGGTTCAGCAGTGACTTAAGATACTTGTCAGAACTGTGATTTGGTCCACTCCACTCCTGTACTCTCCTCTCCAGGCTGACTTTGTAAGCTGGACTCATGAGCTATGATGGCTTGCACAACGAAGTGTCATGCTTCACTGCAAAGAGAAGAAATAGATGGGTACAGAAAAGAAAGATTTTGTAAGTCTGAACTAGATTAGAGGGTGTGTCCTATGAACAGCTTTCAGATGTATGTTGAGAAGATGCAGCTGCAATTTCTTGACCTTGGTTACTCCCTCCTTAGTCAAGTGCAGAACAGTATAGTTCCTGCTCCAATTTTTGTTGAAGGAGCAAATCTTTTAAGGCCTTGGCTAGAAAAGAAAGATGCAGAATGTAATTCAGGTCCTGTGCTTTTACGTATTTTTGGAACGTACTCACCTCATCTGATCCCCTGCTATGGCAATCTTCCATGGGTATAAGTTGTTGGAGAATGGTCCTACGCAGCCCAAAAGGGTATTACTGAGAATTATGATTCTGCTCAGTATTGAAGTCCTGTAGTCCATTGAAACAGGAGCTGCAATAATGGCATTTTCATAAGGCCAAATGCTACGGCCCAAATGGAATGTCTTATGAGGAAAATTGGTTACATCTGTCAGAAGGGATAGATGCATGGTGCAGTGTGTGCCACCACCCTGATCCACCATTCATCCTGAACAGTCTTATTAAAGTTCACCTCTTTTAGTATTGTATTACAAATAAGAAGTCTGAATTTGGAGTGGATCTCCCCATTTTCCCATTTAGAGAACCTTGGAGCAAAATGAACTGGGAGCACAAAAATGCAATTCCCTATCAGACTAGAGTAAGTGGGACCAGACTGGAGTCAGTACAAAATGTTTCCATCAAAAGTACAGGGAGTATAAAGGCTGGGTCTTCAGCCCAACTAGTTTGCTCTACAGATTCTCTCCTGCTGCTCCACATAGTTTGCTAAATATTAAGATTGCTGGAGTACACCAGCACTACTTTCTTGCCTCTCCAGCCTTCCCAAGGAAAAAAAAAAAAAAAAAAAAAAAGGAAAAAAAAAAAAAGAATCAAAAAAAAAAAAAAAAAAAACAGAAAGAAGTTTGTCTATAATGGTACCAAGTTGGTTATACAGCTCATTGAGTAACTTGGCCCTATTAAGTAACACTGATTTCCCTCCTCCCTCCCCACACCCTTCAATCTGCAATGTGCAATTATAAGACAATTTAACAGGAACAGCTCAGTGATTTCATGCAGTACAGCAACAGTTTCATTACATACACCTTATGACTCTAGGTTAAGGAGAGCCATTTTGAAGCAGTATTTAACCTAGAAGCTCTGTAAAAAAAAGGCTGGGATTTCAGTAAATACAGTGTGTGCGTTGTGTCTGGAACTGAGGCTGACATCAAGCCGGATTATTCTTTTCAGCTGTCACTGGCATTTGCTTCAAGCATGGGCCAAATTCTGCAAGGTGTTTTCAAGCTGATTTGTATAGTTCCTGAATTATATAGTTTAGGGAGTTTCCACTGAAGTCCCTGTGGCACTCTCTGGAATCAAATATTTCTCATGAGGAGAAGAAATTGCCAAACATTGTCATCTCCAAGAAAAAAGCTAGATTGTTTTAATATTTTTCAGATAAGAAAAGATTGCCATCATAGAGCCCTTGAGCAGTATAGAACAATTCTGTGTCACAGGTAGGCACATTAAGTTCTCTCTGAAGAGCCAAAGGCTCATTTACCATGCTAGAAAAAAATAGACACAGATAGACTGCTGCTTCCTCTGCTGTTTTCTGAACATATTCCATTCAGCATCTTGCTTAGTGCTTCAGCTTGAAATGCAATTAGTCCCAGAGTGATCATCTGAGTCTGACTCCAAGGAAAAGAAATCCATTTGGCTTCTGAGGAGCTCTCTCATCATAGAATGGTAGAGGTTGGCAGGGACCTCTGGAGATCATCGAGTCCTGCCTGCCTGCCAGACCTAGGTCAGGCCACACAGGAACATATCCAGGCAGGCTTTGAAAATCTCCAGAGAAGGAGACTCCACAACCTCTCTGGGCAGCCTGTTCCAGGGCTCCGTCACCCTCACTGCAAAGAAATCTCTCCTTATGTTGAGGTGGAACTTCCTATGTTCCAGTTGGTGCACATTGCCCCTCATCCTGTCACAGGGCACCACTGAAAAGAGACTGGCCCCTTCTACTTGACACCCACCCTTTGGATATTTGTAAGTATTAATAAGATCCCCTCTCAGTCTTCTCCAGGCTAAACAGCTGCAGGTCTCTCAGCCTTTCCTCGTAAGAGAGATGTTCCAGTCCCTTCATCATCCTCATAGTCTCCATTGGACTGTCTCTAGTATTTCCCTGGCGCTTTTGAACTGGGGAGCCTATAACTGGACACAATACTCCAGATGTGGTCTCACTAGTGCAGAGTGGAGGGGGAGAAGAACCTCCCTGGACCTTCTGGACACACTTTTTTTTTCCCTGCTGGACACACTCTTCTTTCTTCTTTGCCCCTCTCACTCTTCTCAGCACATGAGTTTCAGGGACTGGCCCCAGCTCCTCTCACACTCCCTCCAAGCAAGCAGACTTAGAGATACAAATGCAGGTTGTCTAACCAAAATTATATGGGTGCGTGGCTGGTGACTGTGAGGATGCTTACAGTGCTGCATGCTAAAACCTGCAAAATTCTGTCTTCCTTTCCCACACATACACCACTAATCTGCATCTCTTCTAGAGACAGGTGACACCTTTGATTAAATTGAAATAAGAATCTAGCTTATTAGAGACTTCTGTGTTGGTGAAGTGTGGCTGAAATCAGTCTATGAGTTCAAATGGTCTTACACAGACAGGCTCTCAGGTGAGCAATGGACAGACAGGTGAGCGATATAATGTCCCGCTGAACCTTGTTTCCTTTGGAAATCAAGCTGAAAAACAGACTGTCTTGGGAGAGCTGGGGTGTTTTGTGTTGGTTTTGTTTTAAATGAATTGAGGGATTTGGTTTAGAAGAAATATATGAAACAGTTTCTAGACATGAACAATTGAAAGTGTATGACTTTTCAGTCAGAAAAGGAGATGACTTTAAGAGGGGTGTGATAATGATCTACTTATTCATATAGTTGTTACCCTGTGGTTGTTAGTTGAACCTGTCTTTGCTCATAGCACAATGCCTTTTAATTTACTGGTCAATCAGTTAAATATTTCCCAGGGAATGTTTGAAGGTGTTAATGAGCCATACCCTTATAGACTAGGAAAAAATAAGAAAAAAAAAAGAAAAAAAAAAGGAGAAAATGGGAAACAGTGTCAGCCATAAAGTTAACCACCTAGCAGTTATCAACATAACCCCTCCCTGCTTTTCTTCTGCCATCTTAGTGTTGCCGAATCTCATGCTTCAATTTTCCCAAATCAACACCTTGCTAAAGAGAGAAGAGAAAAAGAATGACAGAGAATAAGGGAAATGGTAGAACACCGAGGCTATACAAAATAGGGATGAAAAGAACTCCACTGCACAGGAGCAGTAAAAAGGTTTCTGGTTCCTTGCAGGAAGGTCGGTGGTATGAGGGGCTATATAGAAAACAGGGAAATGGGGAAAGCAGTGTAGAAGAAAGGAGAAGAGAAAAAAGCGGAGAAAAAAATGGCTTAGGTGTGCATGAGGATGAGAAGTTTTGCAAGAAATTCCTAAATGCCTCAGGACTGTACAGCAGCAGAAGGGGAAAGTGAACCTCAAAGAAGCCTATGATGTGCACTGTACCTAGGAAAGCCATGAAGTGTTTATTTATTACAAAATTTACTAGGCTTGTAAAACCCAGACCAAACAATCTATCTGTTGCTACCTGCCTGCCATCTTCATGCTGCTTGTAGCATTGACAGCCCTGGCAGAAAGTCAGATGTGTTTCAGAGGAATTTGGTCCTTCCTCGAAACTCCACCTGTGGTTCTGGGTGAGAATGATTTGTGATTCTCTGAGAGGGAATATATTGATCTTTCTACTGCGATTACCAAGAACTCTTAGAATTTTAAAACAAATTGTTTAGGACTGACTTGTCCTTTCTGAGGAACCAGACAAAACCCATCCCCTTAGTGTGGGAGTGATTTGTACTGTAGCAGAGCAAACAAGGCTCCATCCATGACCAACATTTCCCACATGGGTATACTCATGAGGACCCTGTCTGCCTGCATGCCTGTGTTGGGTACCCGCGGCACAGCTTGTTTTGAATTTATGGATTTGTTTGGTTTATAGATTATTCCTGCTTCTGACACACAAGTGCTGCTACACACAGCCAAGGAGCAATTTTTACCCATCTTGTAAGTATGACTGCTCAGGCAATTTATAAGAGACTTAATTCATTCACTGCATGACTTACTCCAAATTTCAGTGAGAGTGTATGACTGAGCAACCAGCCACATGAAGTTGTTTCAGACACACCAACTCTGACTGGAAGCTGCTGAGAATTTTTTGAGGTAAGTTAAGACAAATCCAGTAGATGATTAGACATAAGACCTCCAAGGGATTCTTGGATATGACTGGAAGTGGTAGTGGTAATTCAAACAGACAATGTTTATTCCCAGTGAGAGAGTGCTCAAGCTCAAAACTATACATCACAGTGTCTTCTTTCTGGAGACAGAAAACAGTACCCTTACGCTTTGCCACTGTAAATGTCTTCTTTGCCAAGGTCCTCTATTGTGTTTCTGGCTTTCTGTGTCCATTTGTGACTGGCAGGAGATGGAGCAGCCTTTGCACTACTCTCCACCAGTATATGTGGAGAGGGCTCTTGAGTAGCTCCAGTGGGAACCTGTGATTTAGCTTCTGCAGTCTGCACCGTTCACAAGACATAGAGCCATGCAATCAACCTGTCTGAAGAAATTATGCTTTAGAAGTCACATTTCATGTTTTCTGAATGGCTGAAGGACTAACCAAACTTCTCTGAAGCTTTAATCACTTGAGCTTGGTCAACTAAAACAATTACATTGCCCAGTAGCACAGCCATCTTTTGTTTATGACCTGCAAAGTTCCCAAGGTCCATGGGCTAATTCTGAGGAGTTAGTGAAAGGTAGTAAAGACAAGGCATTTTTTGCTTTACAAACTTATTTTTGTTCACTGGAAATTTTTCAGGTGACCGCAAGTGGAAACCGTGTTTTGAAACAATTTTTGTATCACATTCTTTAAGACTTTAAAGCTACTATATGCTATCAGTGTACCTTTACTGCAGACTGCTCAAACCCTAAGTGTTCCCAACTGTAGAATAAAAAAGAAGCCGTATCTCAGTGACTCAATACTGAATCATTATAACCCAGATAAGAATATCAATGAAGGCATTTGTAATTTTTCAGATCTTTGTCATCATGCTGTCTGATTTCTCCACAAATATTTTCATTGCTAGAAGAAATACAAGGCACTAAGCTTAATGGAACAGCTTATTTTGTATAATAACAAATTCTTTTAAGTCAATATTTAAAACAAAACTAATATGTTGGTCTGTTTTGGTTTTTTTTTCAAAATGGATTGTATGAAATGAAACTAGAAAAGATCTCAGCATAGGACCTATTAAAATGAAACTCTTTGACTGTTTACTCTATGCAGTTCTCAGTCTCCTCTGTGCCCAGAGTGTTTGTGTGTGTGTGTGTGTGTGTGTGTGTGTGCATGCGTGCACAAACATGTGGAAAGCAGCTAGCACAGATCATCTCTCACTGTGAGAATTTTAGCTTCCAGCCTCCTGGGGCTACAGTAGTAAAAGTGATAAGTCAAAAACCAAACAATAGACCAAAGGTGAGAGAGACACAAAAAACATGTGATTCTTTTCTTTTGTACATAGGTACCATCTGAGGTCACTCATCGCTTAGCCATATTAGCTAGCTGATGTTTTTCAGATATCTTGGTTGAAGCAGGACTTTGATAGACTGAAGTGAAGATAGGGCAGTGGTCAGGGACATCAATTTTCATGAGGCTGTTTCTCAGCTAGTGAACACCATGGGCATGAGGCAGAGACAACATATGTTTACTATTATACGTAATACTTCAATTTATTCAAGCTGCAACAGTGTTGAAAACAAACCTGATATTTTCCATATGCAGACAAAGACATCGTCTCTTTTCCTGAGAGCTTATGGTCTAGGAGGAGATTTAGTGGAAGGAGAGCAGCAAATCCTGGTTAACTGAACTGGAACTGTCAGTCAGCGCCCATCCACAATAGACCTCCACATTCCTCCTGGAGTGAATTGCATCTGACCACTGCTTCCCCCCTCCTCTCAGAACCTGTGTGCCAAAGCTTGGCCTTTCCAGCCAGCTGTGGCTGAAGCATCATCTACAAATGTCATGTGACAGTTTTAATATGTGCCTCCAGGTAGGATTGGACATGGAGCCGTCCTGGAAGGCTGTTCTGTTCATCTTTGTGGTGTGGCATGCCTTCTGCCTTCTACATGAGCTGATGATTGAGGTGTGCCCAATGCTGGGACTGATGTCTGTGTCTCAAATCCGGGCAGAGGAATTTTCCAAGGCTCCTCAGTCAGAGTTTTACCTTGCATTTTTCTTAAATAAGGAAGATCTAGCAATATGAAATAGCAATTGTGTAATTAATAATTAGTCGTATTTTTCCCCCTACACTCAGTTGTTGACTTTTTTTTTTTTCACAAGTAGATTGGGTTTTTATTTCATGTGACTAGCTCTGATTAGGAAAACCTTTTCCTAGTTCTTCAGCTGCACAACACCCAGCCAGATTTTACTCTCTGGAGCCCATTTCTTCCACCCATAGTCTAGCAATTCCTGTTATTTTGCGTATGTCAATTAGAACAGATGCTGTGATGAAAAGAACAAGAAGAGAAAGATAATAATCCAGAACCAAAGACATGGGAGAGCTCTGTTTCTCAGTATCAGGACACCAAGTCCCACTGCTCTGACTCAGAAATCTTTTGAGCAGGGGAAGTATGAATAGCCGTTAGGATAGGAGCCCTCCCACACTGCTTTGCACAGATACACATCTGATCTTATCTTTTATCTAAAAAGATCTCCAAGGCAAAAGGAAATAGAAATTTGGTTTTATAGCTAAAGCAGTAACAGCAAAGTAAAGCTGAAATGCAGTCTGATCCCACTAGAGGGTGGTCTGGTAACCCTCAAGTTACAGCTGAGGTGTGCCGGCAAAGCCTTTTCAGAAAGCCTGTGTCCGCATTATTTAGACTAAGCAACATCAAAGTATTCCTGTTCTGAGTTATTCCAAGTGCCTCATGTCCCATCATCAACATTGAACCTACCCTCTCGTTTAAACAAATAAACACATTGCACCTTTCACTGAATACCTGACACTCTACAAATACTAGCATGCTCTGAAGTCTTCTACCAATGCTACAACTGTGTGTGTGAAAGAGAAAAGTGAGGCTCGCTACTAAAGAGGAATGCGCTTGGTTTGATACCACTCTGAAACCTTTTAAAACTGTTTATGTGGTTGGTATTTTCTCCACACCATTTTCACAGGAAGATGGATTATTACAAGTAAAAGAAGGCAAATTCTTTCTTATGAGCTTGCCTGTGTTTTGACTGCCTGTTACAGTGAACCAAAAAGGCCTGTACCACAAGAAAGGAACTGGAGGCTCTTCTATCAGGTTTGGGAGAGATGGCAGTTAATCTCATAGCCATTTCTTGCACCAGTTGTATGAGATTCACCAAAAACACTCTGCCAAGCCATCCCTCTTCCTTGGGAGCCATGTTGGCCCCTGCTGCCCTTCCTAGGACAGCCTACTCATCAACCTCTTTCTCCTCCTTGATCTCCTCAGACTCAAATGCACACACAACTCACCTCCATGCTTCACGGCTCAATCTTCAAAACTCATTGTCTAGTTCCTCCTTCTGAGATGCACATTATAATCATCACAAAAAGGTAATTTCAGCCTCGTTTCTGGTTCATGTAACAAACTGATGATCAGAAATCCTTTAGGACCCTTAGAAGGAAAATAACACTACAGCATTACACCACTGAACTGAAGCTGCATCAAGCATCATCCCAAACACCATGAAGTTCAATCTGAATTTCAAAGAGATTTCAGAGAATTTAATCCAACATCTTGCCTCCTACTTCAATGTCTACCCACATGGGAATCCTCTCTTTTACTCTCATGAGAGAGGGAGGAAAGACACAGCACCACAAAGGATATACTGTGTTTGTGTGAGTATGCAAAACTTTCTGTTTTGTGCAAAAATGTGTTAGACTTTGGATCCTGTTGCTCTTATCAGGTTTCACTTTATTGACTCACTTTCCTGAGTGTTGTTTTCAGACTTAGTATTGGATAAATGAAATAATATCCCAAAAACATATGTCAGGTATTTTCAGACACAAAAATTGGTCATGTCTAAGGATGTTCCAAAGTGGATGCAAACTCACTGGAAAAATGCAAAGGTTGTATGAGCAAAGCAGGGCACCATTCACCATTACTTAAAAAATACATATATACTTGAAGTTTGGATGATACAGAAACAAATGTAAAGTCATTGGGGAAAACATGCTTAATTTGCACAAATTCACTTTCTCCTCAATTTTAGAAGACGTTATTTGCCTATTTAGTTTTGTTTGCTTCACATAGTTCAGGCAGCAAAAATGTTAAAAGATTAAAGAATTCATTACTAACCTCATGGCATCTGAATCATGTCAACAGATATGACCCAGCTGCCAATGATAATCAAGAGTACCTTCAGCTGTGAATTTGGATTCAAATCACAACAAAAAAGGATGATCTGTTCTGATGCGATATAATGAATTATTGCATCATTCATCTGCTCTGTATAAACACAACATGGCAAAGAAATGAAGCCCTTTCTTTTCATAAATTCTTTACACTTCAATGTCTTGAGAGTTATATAGGATGTGGCATATTGTTTGTCTCCTGTAGTAAGGGAGGAAGTGATATGGATGGGAAGAATGACACTCGGGGCTTACAAAGAGTTTTTGCCTCCCTGTGCTCATTTTTGCTGGAAACAAAGTTTTGGATGGATGGTATTATCTCTAATAAGTAAGTGTTATGTACTTAACTATTAGGATACATAAGTAGATCTGTCCTCCATAATTGGTCCCAACATCTGCATACCATTGTTAAATAGTTTTGGGGAGGAACATGTGGTCCTTATTTAGAACACTGCAAACACTATTATGATGTTGACTGTGAAATTTTATGTAAGACTACTGCTGTTTCGATTATACTGAGACAAAAAATAAAGGTGAACAGCACTCGAAATGGTACTAAACTGCAAGAACACCAGCATCCTTTAAGAAGCAACTCTACAGCAAATAAAGCAGCAACTTTTATAACAGAACTTATCAAAGCATGGAACTGATGTCTTTCTGTTTCTGATGAGGTAAGGGAAAGGGGGAAAAGGGAAGGGAAGCGGAAGGGGAAGGGAGAGGGAGAGAGAGAGGAAGAGGGAGAGGGAGAGGAAAAGGGAAAAATCACAAACCAATTCCAAATATAGCTAAAATTAGCATGGCTGTCCTTTGAATGCCGTGTCTCAGAATCCAGGGCTCTGCATTGCCATTCTTCCGTAACCCCACTTAATTAGGTATTGACTTGTTTTTTCATTCAATTAAAGTATAATTAAATGGCAGTGGTCTGTCTCTGAAAAACAGATGAAAAGGTTCTGGTAAGAATCTCTAGGTTAATCCAGCTGCTTAAAATGTGTGTTGTATTTGACCATTTGCCAAGAGACTCTGAATACATAAGCCAGCTGGCACTAGGAAGGCTGGTGGGAACCTGTCAGCTGTTTAGGACAATGGCTGAAGCTTTTTTAACCAAATCTGCTTTTAAAATACCTAAAAATGAGGCACCCTACCTTGGCAGCTCAGGAATTCTGTCAGCAATGAAATCCTAAGATTTTTTTTCCTCTTAAAATATGAGGTTTGATTCAAATTCTGTGAAACTCTGAACGAAGCCATTTATTTAGATTACTGTTAAATGTCTGGCAAAGAGACATAACACATCAAAGCCTTATTTTTTGCATTGATGGAGACCAAGTTCGCTATTTTGACAAATATGGCTATTCAGGAGGGAATAACTGTGTTAATGTGCTGAATGGAGTTGCATCACCAGTTGCTCTTTGAACCAGACAGGGCTCCAGCCTTGGGTCCAGCTTTCAGGGCATCACCTCTCACTCCACAGGACCTCAGGAGGATGTGCAAGTCCTCGTTTGGCCAAACTGTGAGCCACAAGCACACCCTGGTGAGCAGTTGCTCCTACACATCCTGCCGTCGGCTCCAGCTGTACTTCTCATGGGAATAACTGCTTATCAGCCTAAGCGAGATCTTCACAAGCAAACCTTTAATGCACTGTTTCCCACTAAGTATTTTAGACAGAAAAATTAGCCAATATGACCTTGGCATTTAAAAAACTCTTTTGCTCCCTGTGTTTTCGCTGTTGAATTAAACAAAATTATTACAGACAGGAGTGATTTCTGGAGCACAGAGGCGACAGCGAATAGCCGAACAGCTCTTTAAAAGCCAGGCTGGGTGCATGCGTTTGGAGGCTGGGGGTGTCTGCACGCCAGGTGTCGATATGAAACTTGCCATGCTAACAAGAGCCTTGCAACAGCCTGTTACTTTGATTTCTTCCACCTGGTGCTTGCTGCAGCAACATGTCTGCCTCACCATGTGAGTTATCTGAGAAGCTGTCAAAAGGCAGGGAAGATATGGGAAGTTTTGAAAAACCTGGCTGGGCCTGCCTTCTCAAGGGTAACACTTTATGACACTTTTATTTTCAAACCCAAACTTCAGTTGCTTCATTTTCTTTCCACTGAGGGAGACAAGCTATCAAAGAAAGCCCTCCAGCCCCTGGAGATGCTCTGTCTATGTGCTCCGTGTCGTATCCCAGCACACCATCCAGAGCTTCTCCTTGCTTCCAGGCTCCTGCCCACAAGTTCAGAATGACATTGCTGTTTGTGCACCAAAAGAGAAATGTAAAATGTAAATGTCTCCATAAGCATTTGAAAGATGAGAAAAGGCAGAACTCCTTAATCCATTTCTGAGAGCTTCAGGTGAGCATCCGAATCACTTCATACCTACCACTTCTGCTGAGCTGTGGCTTTTGGTGTTCCCAGAAAACACGAAAATCTGAAGAGCAAATACTAGGTAGGGAATTAACAGGAAAGGGACAATTCTGAAGGCACAAAGGCAATGAAGGAAAACTGGGAAAAGCCAGATGTTGCATGGCATTATCTTTTACATTCACGGAAGGACTTGCATGCCTGAAATCCTGGCTGCTCATGCAAACTGGACCAGCAAGTGTGTGTAAGAAAAGGTTATTCCCCTGCTGTACCAACCCCACTTTCTTTATTCCTATTGACCAGCAGAGCTGTACAGTGTTACTACTGTGTGTATCGGAGACTGTTCTTGATGATGCAGGCACTGGGTTGCTCTCCTTTTCCTAGTGCACAAGATTTTTAATTTTTTTTTTATTATTATTATTCTATCAGAAAATTCAGTTTCTAAAATAAAATTTCCTTATTCAGAACCCAGGCTGAAAGATATTCTGGGAAGGAGGAAGCAGGTTAACATTTCTTTTTCTTACCATTATTGAAACCTGTTTTATTTGCTGTATGTTGTACTCTGATTGCAAAACCACTTGCTGGTTTAAATGATCCTTAGCAAAAGTAATTTGGGAGGCCCCAAAACACTGGTGACATTTATTCTTTTTTTCTACCAGCACTGTCATCTGTCAGTGAGAACAATTCTCATGGTCACATTTCTGAGCAGCAGGGCTCGAAGATAGGCTCGACCAGAGATGTGAGGGCATCCAGAGGCCTCTGAAGTTGCTCATACAGTTCAGCTCCTTTAACATACTCATGTCCCTCTGCTCCTGAATCCAGAAACATAGGACTGTGCAGCTCCTGGCTCATCTCAGCATCCCACACTGCTCATGGTGCAGAACATATGGACAGGATGGGAAGATGAAGGTACCCCACTCAATTCAGGAAATGTCTTCAAGCCAGTAAGTGGTAACATGATGACAGGAGCAAGGGTACCACACCCAGATCCATTCAGGAGGCTTTGGAACTCCAGAAGCTCACGACTCTCTTAAACGGATGTTGCAACCTGCATTCAGGTCACTAGGTCTTATCTCCCACCTTTACAGAAGGAACCAGAAATTCAGGGTGATCCCAGGACTTTCAATGGAGTTATGGTCCAGAGAGCTCTGGCTCAGGAGAGCCGTAGGAGAATGCAACAGGGAGAGATAGAAAGAGAGATAAAGAAAAAAGAAAAAGTGAGTTTTGTTCCAGTTTGGACCAAAAATCCTTTTATTTTTTTAGTAGATTTTCCATGAATCAGAAGCCTGTTTTTTTTTTTTTTCACAGCACAGCTTTCTGCACAACAAATTTACTAGTTCAACTCATGTGATGGTATCTTATAATAAACAACTAAAAAATATTAATACTTGAGAAAACATAATGCTATTAGCTAAAGATATTCCACAAAGTAGCATTTATTTTTAATGATTTATTATTCAAGAAAGACACCAAATCAATTGCATTCCATTTGTATTGTTTTTAAAAATATTTTTATGACAGCAATGTCAAGTCCAAATGAAGAGCAAGGAAAGAAGCAAGGAGCAAAAATCACCCCTGCTCTGAGTTTAAAAAGTAATCCAGGATAGAATAAAGAGGAGTAGCTGAAATATCCAATGATGGAGTTGCAGGCTGTATAAAGGTTAATGGCAACAGTAGTATGGGATGGTATACATAAGATGAGAGTAAAGTCATAACAGATTTATTCCCCCTGTGTCTCCAGTGCTGTGTTTGCTACAGAGTGTCCTGGGGAGATCAGTCCCTTCTCTTGTGGCCTGTGTTCCTGAAGACTGGGTGTTTGCTGCTGATCTCAGTATCAAGGTGATTCAGGGTCTGGTTTAAGAGCACATTTCTTACTGAGACCTCCTTTGCAAGACTACTGATTCACTTCAGACTGGCCATCACTATGAAAGTTATTTATGGCGTGGTTACAGGAGGACATTCCTTTTACCTCTGAGTCTCGGAAGTTGAGTGAAACCCACCAAACTTGAGCAATAGTCAGGGACTGACCTTACAGAGATCCAGCAGAGGAAAATATTTGGAGTCACTGCAGTAATGAATGGACAGACATTAATCTAAACCAAACCACATTGTTTCTTTTACTCAGCACAGGTAATGAAATAATGAAAGGAACCCACAAGCTTTCAAAACAGCAGAATTAGCCGGATTTCCACTGCCACAAGATCAAAGCAAGAGGCTTTGTTAGTTATAGTCAGACAGTATCAGACAAAGAAAATCTCTACCAGCCTAGCAGAACTGAATTAGTCCCCCAGACCACCCCTGCCTCTGCACTCCTTCCCTCCAGCACACTCAGGCACACATACTCTTGGTCACAGGGTCAGTACTTATATCATTTTCCTCTCTTGCTCCATCATCTGAACCATCAGGCATAGTAAAGTCTGCGGCATCCTTTTTTATTTACAAAAATCAGCACTTTTCCTTTATTATTTGATCAATGCAAAAAGAAGCAACAGTGAATTTTCTGGCAATTTCTGTGGCCCTCACTTTGGCAGCTCATTTAGGCACCATCTGAAAGCTGTGTTTCTGGAAGCACCTATAGCTTGTGCTGAGCTGTTTCGATCTGAAAATAGAATTTATGTCTGATGGGCAATATTCTTCCAGAACTGTCCAAGAAAAGAGATGATCTGGAAAAATTCAGAGCCCACTTTCTTACAGTCAAGGTCTTTTGGGAATTTGCATCTAAAACACACATAAAATGGATAACATCCAATTAATCAATTCTTTTCAATTCTGACAATCAGGTCCCACCACACTGTTGATTTCCCACGTACAAGTGACACTAGGCTGTTGCTCTCAAAGTGTTTCTTGCTTTCAGGTTTCAAGCAGAAAAACAAAAGTGCTGGTTTTGGACTACTATGGAAACATTATTTACATTGCACTTAGGTCTGCCCATGGCTCTTCTTAGTTTGAGTCTTACATGGTCATGGCAGTTTTCTTCTCACCTTCCACCTTCTTTTTAGGCTACCTTCAGCACAATACCAGAAAAACTGAAGGGTACACTTGTCTATTTTGCAACTGTTGTGAACTTTACATGTCATCCTCAAAAGTAGAAAAAAAAACCCCAAAGAACCCATTTTAAGCCAGGAAGATTAATATATGTTTTTACCATCATTTTACAGAACAATTCATACTGAAGCCCCTAAGTTCAAGACACCTTAATTTTTCCCACTGCAGGCAAACACAAGGTGCAGATTCTCAGTCAGTGCAAGTCTGAGTCTCACCAGACCAGAGCTCAGCAGGGACAAAGTACCTGTGAGAAAGGTGAAACAAAACACCTTGTCAAGCACTTTGTGGGAATCTTACTAGGGTATCACCTGAAAAATGAAGTAAAAGATAAACTAGACATCCAAAAGAAATGTAATTTACAGCCAAAAATGTCACTGCTGATGTGGAACTTTCAAAGGTAAGAAGAAATGAAAGATTTATGTTTTGTTTTACATAGGCATGGAGGACAATATGAAAAGTGCTAGATTTCAGACTCCAAAGAGCAAGTAAATATTTATCTGGCAAATAAGACACAAAGAGAGGAGAGGCAAGTACAGGTGTCCATAAGCTGTCCATATTGCTGCAGCATTTTAGTTGGTTATGAAAATTCAGTATGAAAACCTATAAGAGGCAACATAAAAGTTACTGAGATAATTGTGTTACATCACAGCTTACTGCCAACACAAGCAAAGAGAAAAAATATATATTTATTTGAAGTTTTTATTGAAAATACATGTTAGTCTGCCCAGTGATTTAGTTCCCTGAAAACCTAAATTAGAGAATAATGTATTTCTTTGCAACTAATTAGTGGACAGTAGTGAGTCCTTAGTTTTGAGGCTGGGAACTGAAGAGTACTGAGTGGGAAGCATAGACGAGTTGACGGCATGATTGGTATTGCGTTTTGCAGTGAGGAGGTTGCTGGTTTGTTTCTTAGGTTATTTTTGCAGTTGTGTTCCTTTTCTTTAACAGGGGTTTCTGTAGAAAGGAACTGCATGCTCACATGCATTGTCTGGGAAGGTGCTGCAAATCCCCAGAAAGAATTTACCATTATTGTAGCAAATGTAACATCTGCCATGTGTGGATCCACTAAACCAGTTTCTTCAAAACCAGTGCTGCCAGATGAATGCATTTTATGATTACAAAGCGGAAAGGCAAACTATTTTACGTGGCCACTAATTGTCAGTGGTTTCCTTATGTTTCCCAGACATTCTTAAAGAGAGTGGGAAATGGTTTCTTCACATATGGATGTCTTTGAGTTTTTCATTCACAGTTCCTTTCACCGTGGGAAGAATAATCATGTTCTCAAAAATCTTCATGATCTGGAACTTTGCAAAGACTATTCAGAGAAACTGTATGCATTACTTCTAGGTTTGGTATTTTCTTCAGTAATTTCACAATATTTCAAATTTTTGCTGAAACCATTAAACAAGCAGTATGCATAGCTATACTATAGGTAACATTTTGAAACAAAAGGTTGTTTCAAATATGACGATATTTTTTGCTTAAAAATGTCAAAATGGAACTTTTATATCATTAAAAAAAAAGCAACATAAAATTTGTTCTACTCTAAAATTTCACAGACATTTCTCATGCATTGTTTTAGTTTTGATGAATTGGCATTTTCAGATAAAGAATGCTTAGCTTCAGAATTCCCAGTCATCCTTAAACTAAATTTATCATATCATTGTACCATTGCCAGAAGAACAGTTCAAGGTGCACAGCTGTCAGCACCCTTCAGTCCCAAGGTGCCATATAAGGACAATTCATTTTCTCTTATTCTCCATCTTGCAAATCTTTTTATAATCACATCATTTCTGCAGCAGAAGAGATCTTTTGGGACATCCAAGAAGCACGCAGATGGCTTTAAGGTAAAGGCAGAAAAAGCAAACAACATGCATCAAAACAGATTTGCTTGTACCTGCAAATAACTTGTTTTAAAGGATATTTTGCCTTTGTATTACAGATGCAGGGGCTGTGAATATGTGCAAAGAGGTCAAACGAGGTTGTCCACAGTCTTCTGCTATACCTCCAACATCCCCATGAAGTAGGTGACCTGCTGTACAGTTATATCACTAGAGAAATATCCACACCCTGCCTTGTGAAATCTGTGCAAAGACTATACTTGCAAAAAAACCCCTTTCCAGACTGCACCAGTTCCCAGTGGTCTCTCATGATCTCTCCACTTTGCCTCCTTCCCTCTCCCTTTCTCTTAAACCCACAGCATCCCCAGCTGCTAAGCAAGTAGGGCTGCATGGCTGCTGCAACAAGGTGAGCCAGTGCTGTGACCCGGGAAACCAGGAAAGGCCTGATGGGATGAACTTTGAACATTGAACCAGAGTCTCTCACTATGATCTCCTGTCCTGATCTGTTTTAGCTTTGTGGTTGAGTGTGTTACTGCACCACAGGCATGAGGCTCCTGTGTTAGTCTGGCTGCTGCAATTCATCCTTTGCAGGTTGCGTAAAACACAGCTGAGGCCAAGGTGTTCACTGACAACAAAGTCATGACACTCCGATGAGCTTTGAATTTCAACTCTGAGAAGTAGGAGGATTGAGCTGATATGCTGGTGCCAGCTGGGGTTACCCAGAGGAGATGTGCCTGGAGTTCCCTAAGCATCAATATCTTTCTGACTGTTGTTGCAGCCTATAGAGGAAGGTATATCTGAAGTCTCAGCACTTGGTAAGTTGGGATGAGGTCTTCCAAAAAACCAGAGATTTAAACAGTGTTAGTGCTGCATTGAAAGAGATTAACACCTGAGAGGAAACCCAAATTATTCCAGTTTTATAGACAGGAAGGGAAATGTGCTTTCTCCAGGCCTGCTGTGTGGTTTTATTTCCCCTACAGCTTCATTTCTGTGCTGCTTCAGTCTCAGATCATTGTAGTCCATTTGCTACTAGTTGATTTCCCCCATACTTGTTGACAAGATCTGCATCCGTCTTGGTGGTAACAGAGTGACAGAGAAGAGTGACCAGCGGATCTTCAGTTCATTGCATCAGTCTGCATTGTCTGATCATCTCATTTTATAACCTCCTGCAGATTTTGGGTGATCTATAATGGCTAGAAGTGGTGGTGTTCCCAGACATTACATGCTGTATATGCTCCACATTTATGCACTCAGATGTCCACATTGAAACAGTAATATTTTGTCCTGAGCCTTCTTTTTACCTTCCTCCCTGCCTGTGGACAGGCAGCCTTCCTTCCCTCTTCCTCCATCACTTCCCAGCTCATCCTCTCATAGCCTTATGCACTCCCCAGGTCAGCAGCCTGTCATATTTCTTTCTCCTACCTGCAAAACCATATTCTTCTACCTTTTATTCATCAAAGCCATTGATGCACCAAAGCCTGGAGTCAGTAAAAGGTCAGTTTATTTTTATGAATGTTTACATTAAATACAACCTGCCCAAACACAGCCTCTTCTTAGTGAGGCTAACAAAACAAAACATATTCAGTGCCTGTGGGCCAAGTCATTTTGAAGGTATGACAAGCCAAAAAAAGTTAGGAAAGCATTCCAGAAGTGAAGGATGGAATGTTTTGACACACCGTGTGTTCAGATCTGATCGATCAGACATCCAGAGGGAAAAACTCTGCTTAACATAAGGCAAAGCAGACAAAACTTCAGAAGATAGGGCTTATTTGGGGCAATTGTTTGAGGCATAGGGATGAAACTGGGGATCCTGCCTGGAAGCCAGGTTCAAGTCCAACTATGGAGCAGCTACTGCTGTTTCATGAAAGTGTAAGTTTTGGCAACAAAAGCTATTAGAAGAGAGGGACTAAATGGATCTCCACATGGAGTAACGAAGAAAACATGTGTTTTTATTTTCAAAGAACAGCTGAGATTGGGTCAGCTGTTTGTGATAAAGAAGGCTTCAGTGTTTCTGAACTGATATATGGAGAAGGATTATGGAGTGCTCCAGAAGTCAATGGAAAAGCAATTCCAAAATAACTTAGCAATTCTAAGTTCCTTTGGTATTTGTTGTAATAATATTTGTTACTGGAAATTTATTTGGTACAAAACATAAATGTTATCTATCATGCTTCCTTTGGTATTCAGCATTGTAAAATTAATGTGCTGGGGTTTTTTGCACTGTAAACTGCAGTGCTTTCTAGCAGTGAGAACACTGTGAAACAGAAGGATTAAGAGCTCACTGGGGGCACATCAAGTTTTTGTGCCGTCACAGTTGTATCTCCAGGCTATCATGACTATATTAATATATTACAGCACAGGAGGGCTGTCAGAGTGAGCTCAGTAGGAACCAAGACCACTCTTACCAAACTGTTCAGATGCTAATTTACAGCCTAAACCTAGGGAGGATGTAGCTGTCTGTGATAGCATGTAGGTTATGTTCTGGTGTGATAGTCACTCTAAGGAGGACAATTACTTGAAGATTATTTTCTTGATCTAAGGTATTTCTGTTTTATTACCCCATATTTGCCCCCTTAAATTCTATCCTACATCCTCTCTTTCCTGCTTTCTTCCTCTCTCTTCTGCTAACTTTCCCTCCAGTATTGTCCTTTTCTTCACACTAAATTCCAGGACATTAACCCACTTTTTAGAGTAGTAGCCTAGAAATTAGAGATGTGTACTGGGATGTGAAATGAATGCACTACAGGTACCTCTAATTAAAAGTTTCAGGAATTTTCACTCTGGTGCAGCTTTCCAAAAACACTGTCTACCTGTGCTTTCTAGTCCATAGGGGAAATTTCCCTTGTCTCTGAAACCACTTCTTGTAAGCTGTATGGCTTGATTTCATGCTACATCTTCTGCAACCTTCTTTTTTGCCTCTGCTTTCCCCCAGCTCTGAGGTGGACTCTGTCACTGCTCCAACAGATAAACCAGCAGACTGAAAGTGTTTCTCTGCAATACAGGAACTTTCTTTCCTCTCTCTTAGTAATCCAGTTTTTCTTGGTTTAAAACACCAATCCATAAAGAGGGCAGCTCTTGGGCATTTCTTCAGGACTCATCTTTAGACACTGGTATAGTTCCCACCAGCATTTTCTTCTCGGGACACCTGTCTTGCTGTGTACACTCTGCATGTGCCTTCCTGAACCTTCAGGTTTCAGCCAAGGTGCAAAGGGCACTGAGAACACCAAAGGCTCTGGCTAGGAAGACCAGCAACTTTTTGAAAAAGTCCTACCAAAATCCCAAAGTAGACACAAAACCAAAAATCAGCCTCTCAAAACTCTATTACTTTCAGAGACTGAGGATTTACCTATTTTATTCTAATGCACTTATAATGTAAAATGGTTTAATTATGTGTTATAACACCCTAGCAAAAATCCCTTTACTTTAACCTTTTCTATGGTGCTTGGCCTTAGCATGGAGTTTATAAGAGCTAGCTGCCAGTGCCACCTGTTTTGTTCTAGATGAACTGTGCTTTATTTCTACTGAGGTGGAAACGCCTAATTTGCTTCTCTTTTCTCAACTAGAATAGGATTGCCAGGAAGGTGATATCAAAGGACAAAGACAATCTTTAAGCAGGTCAAGAGAATAAGCAAATAAGCTGTGGCAGTGGACACTTTTTGACAGTGGGATTCCAAATGACCTTGAAAAACCATCTCAAAGTTTGAAATTATGAGAGTCTGATCCTGCATGAAGCATCCTCCATTCCCATGATTAGGTCAATGAAAGACTGAGTAGTCTAAAGTTCTCTGTGCATCATATCCAGTGGATGGGAAACAAAAATCTGAAAGTACCAAAGAAAATGGAAGGTGAAGATGAATATTTAAATCCTATGCAAACACAGATAAAAACTTCAGAAAAACATGATACACCACCTTAATAAAGTCCCCTGTTGTGACATTAGAAATGAGGATCTCTTCACCCAGAAGCATTAATTTTTGAATAGGAGAAAAAAAAAAAAAAAAAAAGAAAAAAAAAAGAAAAAAAGATAGAAGTAATAATCTTTGTTGCTTTATCAGTGAAACCCAGGTGAAGAGCTTGCTGCTTGCAGTTGCTAAATATTTGGATTTTATGTGAGCTGCAGGAAATGAAACAAGTCACCTGAAAAGATTAACTATCCATTTTCTAGGGTTGACAAGTTGACAGCTCCACAGTGTTTCCCAGATCAGGTTAGTGACAGCACAATAGTACTTTATTGAGGAGGAAGTACCACCAACTAATGAGAGAAAATTGAAAAGTTGCTATAGTATGTCACAAAGGAGGATTCTGTTGGATGTTCCTCTCAATACAAAGAAATGCACCTGCAGCTTGCCCAGGAATTTAAGCAGAATTTCCCCTCCTCCTCCATTTTCTTAACAGCAACTGGAATGGTCTGAAAAGGTGCATTTACAGGAAAAAGAAAATTAGGGTTGTTTGTAATTTAATAGCAGGCCAATTTTAAAGGAAAATCTATGAGTTAGGGTATGAGACAAGTAAAATGTGACTTAAAGCAGTACTTTAAAATGCTATGTTAAAAGGTATGTTTTTTAGAAATAAAATCAAACTTCAGAACAAAGACCTTGCAATTTCAGTAGTATCCAGACACGTAAATTAACCTACTGCTGTTTGGTTTGAATGACCCTTTAAGTTTAGGTGTGCTACGGAGTGGGAGTCAGCTTATAACACCAAGACTTTAGTGGTTAGAAAGGTAAAATAAAGGTTCCCAGAAATGCCATTCTGAATTCCCAGAAAAGTGACAACCATTCTGCAAGAATGAGTGTTTAAAAAACTCAAGCTTATAAAATTATATTTAAAGACTTATTTCTGTCTCTAAGCATTTATTTGCCAGCAAGTAAGGAAAATCAATGGCATCCAAGATTATGGCTGTATTTGTAATTTTTGCATTTGTATTTTACTTGCCTAGGATGTGCTGATAGTCAGTAAGCGGGTCTGGTGGTCAGGTGGTGATTTAATGCACAAACATGACCTTTCATGGAATCAATTGTAGGTCTGTAACTTTCACTAAAGCTTTTTTTTTCTTCCTTGTTTGTTAAAGAGAAATGGCAAAAACTAACAACTGTTTGCCCATTCACTTTCCCTGACATCCGTCTCCCATGGCAGGTGGGAAATCCAGTGAATGTTGGCATGACATCATCAGTGCACAGCTACAGTGCCATGATAGTTGGTCATTTTTAATCTCTGAATGTGTTTCTGAGACATGTGTGACATGTCACAGCAAATTACTTTGGTGTGAAGGAGGCTTCAAAACACAGTTCCTTAAATGTCATGGCTCTGGTCCCATTTTACTTCATTAAGTTACTGCAGTGTAAAACAGAAGTAAAGCTGTTCTTCCAAGGACTATAATTGCTCCACAGTTTAGCAGGGACCTTCCAGATATAGTACAGTGACTGTCTAAAAGACCCTTCACAATTATCCAGGCTCAATTTTCATGTGCAACGCACCATTTCTTTCTTGTTTCAAATTCACCATTGCTAAACATGAAGGATCATTTCTCTTCAGAGCCAAGGAAGTATGTACAAACTTGTTCAAAGAAATGTAAGGATTAAAACCAAATATTGTCAAATAATTCAAGAGCAAGTTCTCCTGTAGTATGTATTAACACATCTCTTTTAACGGACCAGAAAAGGTTTCAAATAGCAGTAAATGACATAACAGATTAAAAATGCAATTTTTGAATGCAAGTGGTAATAGACTCTGCTAAAGTTAAGGTCTGCTAGATGTGTTTACTGTAGAAATCTGAATATATTTTTCTTCACCCTCTGGCTATGAAGTCAAATTCAGCTGCCAAAATCCAGGGCCATATTTCACAAGGGTCTCAATGTGCCCTGCAGATTTGCACCTCTAACTCTTTGCATGCTCCCTTTCTGGTGCCAAAGTATTTGCACATTCAATATTCAGAGTCAGATATGTCATTTTTATGCAGTGTGGCACCAATTCAGCAAAACATGTATGTGCATGACTAAACCTCAGTGGCCTGATTGGGGTTTAACACACCAAAGCTAGACTAGCAATTCCCAGTAACCATGGCCACTGGAGCATATACCACAGATCATTGCCATGCTTTTCTATTTTTCAGATTACGGTGTAGATATTTTCTGTAAACACTCTTGGATAGCTCATGGATGGTGTCCAGTGCCTGCAGAGTGGAATATTAATGGGAGAGGGATCTGGTTCATCAGCAGGCACCTAGATTGTCTGTGCTTAATGCAGCAGCCTTCCTGATTTTGGAGCTTTCACCTAATTCAATTGTAATGCACCCAAAAGCTCAAGAGCTGAAAGAGACAAAAATGTTTGGAAGCTGCCTCTGAAAATTTGGCTCTAAAGCTATCTCCTTGTTATTTCTCCACCAGGGAAGCAAGAGAACATTTAGGCTTAGTACTTTAGGGCAGAACTGCTGTGGTGATAAATCAGATACTGATCTGAGGGTATGAGGTAAGCCCAATTACAACAGCAATGGAGCTGCCTCCCACTGGTGGCTTTAGGTCAACATTTTGGGCTAATCACCTTAGCTGGGTAAATGCTCATAAATCAAGAGCTGCTTGGAAATTATCTGTTTTTCTCTTTGCATGGCAGAGATGCTCAGGGCAGCCCGGCTGTGCTTCAGCAGAGCCTCCCACTGCAGGATGGAAAGTGCTGTGGGGAGGATGGGAACCAGGGACTCCTCCTGGGGAAAAAGCACAAGTTAGCAGCTGTAATGATACTTTAAAAAGGAGGCCATGGGAAACAGTATCACATCTCATGTAACTACAGCCAGACTGGAAAGCCAGGCCTACACCCTCATCTTTCCCTTGCAGAGCAGGGAAATATCTCTGCAGATGGAGAAAAGAAGGGAGGGAAGAGCTCATTTTGTTGGAAAACCCTTCATACCCTTCTGCTGTGATGGCCCATCACAGGCAGATTAGTGCAGTCCAATCAGCCTTGAAGAGACATACTCTTTCCCAGCTTTCCCAGCACAATGACCCCATATAGTGGTGGGGAGAGAAGAAGCCTGGCTGGTGGTGGTCCCTGCAGCCCTGCAGGGATGCTGAGGACAGTTGGTGGTGATGCCCTGAAACAAGAACCATTTCACTCCTTCCTTTGTAACCACCCACTTCCCTGGGGACCCATCGTACCAGATCTTGTAAGAGGAACACGAAACAGAAGAGATAATTATACTGTTTTTTACAAGGATTTGTTTTTGTTTTAAGCATATGTGAACAGAATCAAATATATAGAAGTTATAAACAGGCAGAAGATAGGGGAAGTAGTAGAACGTGGTGTACTCGTATTTTAATTCCTGTAGAGTGACTCTATTTGAATCAGTGTATAACAGAGAGGACAAGAGAGATGCATAGCAGTTTTCAGAAAGTAAGCATTTTCTGTTTCATTAAGGGAAACTGGATCTCTAAAATGAGCCGGCATCAAGAGTTCGAGCAATGGACAGTCGTTCGCTATTTTTAACTATTCAGGAACTAGGACACCTAGTGAAATTACCTAGAACTGGATTCAAAACAGATGCAAGGAAGATCCTTCTAACACATGGCATAATTCAACCCAAGGGTTCATTGTCACAGGATTCTGCAGAGGACAAAAGTATAACTTGGTTCAAAAAAGGATTAGTCAAGTTTACAGAAGATATGTCCTTACTGGTGGCTATTAAAAACAACATTCCAGATGCAGTGTCTGGCATTAAGGAGTCCCTAAACTGTTGACTGCCAGGATCTGGGGGATTATAGAAGGGGAAGGAATGCTCCATACATGCTGTATTTCTTTTCGTTTCCAAAGTATCTGCCACTCACCACTGCTGAAGGCAGGATATTGTTCTGAACAGATGTGTGGTCACAGCTCACAGCAGTTCCCATGTTCCTCACAGAACCAGGAACTGGTGTTGCCTCATTTCAAGCTTCTATTTGCTTTCAAGTAAGCTCTTAAGCCATACTCAGCACAAGTATCTGACTACCTGCCAGTCAAGCATTAAGCAACAACATTAACATCTGTCACTAACACTTGGACTTTCTTTGGTGAAATGTTTTGGAAGGTTTTCAGATATTTTTTTTCTTAACCCCAGAGATTTTTTTCCTACTCTAGATATCAGCTGTCCCCTGTGTCTGGCAGAAAGCTGTTTCTACCATGTTTTCATACTCTTCTTCAAACTGCAGATTCTTCACTCAACATTTTGTCTATGGTCAGAGCTGTACTGATTTTCAGTTATGACATTTTAAATATTGCTTCAAACTTCAAGTGCTCTGAATTCACTTTAAAGGTAAAATTATTTTAAATTACTCTTAGCTTGACTTCCTCAAAGCTTAAAATAAACCTCACTGTATCTGTGCTGCTGCAAATTGGAAATGCAAAGGGACCTTTGAACAGATAGGGAGACTTCCCAAGAGTTATCTGCTTTGATGCATGAAGCAGAACTGTGCTGGGTGATGGCCAAAAATGCTTGTGCGCATGGGAGGGGGAACACTTGGCTGTGGACATGCTGTCAAGCTAGGCAGCAACTGGGATTTGTGACTTCTGGCTGTGCTTTATGTGTGTGGGATGTGGCTGCAGCTGGAAGTAGCGCCTGAGCCTTGTGACCTGTGTGTGAGACCCAATGACTCTGCATGTAGGCTGAGTGTAACCTCTGTCAAAGTCACATAAAGACATTTTCTAGTAAATGAGAATAATTTCTTGGAATTCAGCTCCAAACCTTATTTATCCACTGCGCTTCAATTCCAGTCCATGAAAATCCAGCTTAGATCTTCCATATTACTGTAGGCACCTCAGCATATGTTCCACGGAAAGATCTGCAAAGGGCATCTGTACAAGAACCTGCACTTTATATGAAAATAAAGACATCAAGATCCATTCTACCTCTGCTCAAAACTGAAAACCCAGCTTTTATTAGTTCAGACAGAGCAAGTGCTGATTTTCACTGCAGCTCTTCTCAATTTTGATCTTTCCAGAAATGCACAGGTGGTAAATAGTATCAGACTTCCTCAAAAGCATTGCATATATTTAATTCTGTGGTGGCACATCAACTCCACTTTTAACAGCGATAGGACACAGCAGGCAAATGACAATAATGTCTAATATGTCAAAATTTCTCGCAGTTATCAAGAAAACCCAGGAAAAAAAAATGTATCCTTGGTATAGGCCAGGGGAAGCTCTACCCTTCCAAAGATGCTATCCATTTACATCAGCACTCAAGCCATGGTGAACATCAGTTAGTAGATGCTGAAAATGAAAAGGAATGTACCAGTGAAAGACTACACCATTCAGGTGTAGCATGTGAGGCTGATTTTGCAGGCATTACAGATGGAAAATGAAGTGAGGGACCCTTGCATGAAGCCTTCAGCCATGGAGAAAAACTGCATGGGAACACTAGTCTTCGAGCCTGAGAGAAATATTGATGCAAAGGGAAATGGTGATAAGGATTTCAAGGGTAGTTAAGTCAGGCACAATGTACACTAAAGAAAGCTCCTGCTCCAGAGTTCAGTCATCCACACGATGCTCAGGTGTTGCCACCTGATGCTCATCTGCATGAGTGAGGCGAGTGTTGCTCAGCTGTAGGCTTTGAAAATGTTGTCCAAGCTCTAGCAGAAACACCAGATCCCACCACAGTAGGATATTCATAGCTCAAGACACTCCAGTAAAAAAAAAGTTGTAATGTTAACAATTTGGAAAACAGAATGATGTAATCAGCAAAGGGACACCACTTCATCACACGTTTCCTGGGCACCTTAGGGTGAACCCACTGCCTCCCAGGAGTTTATGTCCTCTCTCCACTGAAGTGGAGAGCCTGTGGGTGGGGTTAGAAATGTAGCATATGGATGACTACAGCTAGTGAAACAGATGTAATCCTAAAAGCTTAACCCCATTCCCAGTGATGTTAACTGGAGTTACTCTGGTGCTCTGAGTAAAATCCAAATTGGACATGTGCCTGTTATTTAGTTTATCTCCGACTAAATCCACAAATCTTTCTTTTCTCCCCCAAGAAATGAAACCAAGTTAATATAACAATAATACTCATTGTTCACAGAGTACTAACAACGTGCCCTGCTTGGCTACCGTACAGATGACAGAAAGAGGCTAAGCCTAGCACTTTTCCAAGAAGTTGTGCTGGCAGCATTTATGCTGTTTATATAAAAATAAATAAATAATTTGAATGCCACCAATGGTAAGCTGAAAAAACAACAATCTCTGCCAAGCAAAAGAAAGATGAGGTTGGTGTAGGAAAATAAGTTAGGGACATTTAAGAAAAAATTACAAGTAACAGAAAATACGTAAATTAAATAAAACTAAAAGCATATGATAGTAGAAATAAATTATCATGTGTGTAACCACCGGGTTGTTTAATTAGAATTTATTATGTACATATCACAGGTATGTATAAATTCTAAGTCTTCATCACTTGCTGTTGCTCAAGGTTTGCAGTAATTGCATCTATTCATATTCAACAAACTACAAATGACAGAGACAGAAGCTTTGAATAATCTGTGTTCACACTTTAGGCATTTGTTCTGGTTTTCCCTGTTAGTACTTTTCTATTTATGCAGAAGGAGCAGTCTCTCATAACACACACTAGTATTTCTGACACCCTCAGTGAATGACTCACGCAATGACCCACAAATGCCCCTCAAGACTCTCATGAATATACACACGGGGACACATAACTACCAAATGAAGTGTATTGCAGTCGCTGTTAGATGAGTATTTGTTCTTTTGAAGAACTCTGTCAGACCTGGCATACTCCAGTCAGAGGCAAAGGCTGTCCAGGAAAAGAATGTAGTAGATTCATGGTACACCAACACTAACACCACAGGGCATTACAATTTTAATTCATATCAGAAGTGTGCTTTTGAAGCCAATATCCCATTTGTCTCCATTTACTGCATTCTGGCCTGCCTGATGCAGTCCAGCTGCCCTTGGTTATTTGGTCTGTGGAATCAGATTAGCACAAGTCCAGAGTAAATCACCTTAAAAGATGTATGGAGTACCCTCAACACCAACTGTTTAGCTCTATTGAGTTGGTCTTACTGCCCTGTACTTGTTGCTGACATAACCACAGCCTTTCTACACTGAAAACTATAAAAAGATTGGGTTTGCACCATGTTTCTGTTTAGCTTCAGGGAAATGAGACCTAATCTCTGTCCTAAGATATAAAACCTGTGGATAAACATATACCTGTTCCAGGAAGAAATCCTGGACAGGTTAATGTGACTTGATCTTACCTGAACAAAATTAAGTATGTTGCAAGAGAGTCATTACACAACTATTGCAATCTGTAGCTTTTCTGAGTACTATCTCTCGGTCTTATTTTTCACTTACGATGGTATTTAAAACAACTGCATTTTATTGTATCCCATCTTCCATTTTCAGTTACCAGAAAATACACATGTGCTTCAGATCTAGGCTGCTGTAATGCCACAAGACCTGTGCTCACCATGCAATATAGTGATTATATCAGCTTCTCCTCTTTCTGGGCAACATCTGGAAAAGGGCAACATCTGCTGGCATTTTCAAGTAGGTAAGGGCAGTGAGGTTAGGTCTCACCTATGAATCTCTGCAGGCTGGTAATCCCAATGCATCAGAGCATGGAGTGTTGTAAGGCCTTTTCGGCATGGGCAGTTTTAGCCTTGCCTGACATACTTCTAAACCCAAGGACAGGCAGATCCTGAGGCAATGCAGGCTTTTCATTTAGAGTGGGCATGGTTTATGTGCTCAAATCACTGCCAGCCTCATCCTGCCATGCTTTAATTTTCCTGGCAGAGGACAAGTGCAGCATGGGTGTGCTCAGCACAGCAGCACAGCTTCCCATGATGCCTGAAGAAGTCCCCCTGCGCTGCTTGGCAGAACACGCCCATCTCCACACTACAGCATGGCTGCAGTTCCAGCACGTTGGCTCCCACAAAGGCATATCTGATGCTTTCATACTGCAAAACAAACAGTAACTCTTGAACCTTTTCTGGAAGGAATTAAAAGAGCAGATAAATGTGAGCTGATGGCAATAATTTAGCTAGTCTTGTGAATGTCTTGATTATACTACAAGTCAAGGCATAGCCCAGCGTGGAAGACCTGCACGTGTGTATGGTAAAGTTTCTGGGAAATAACTGCAGGAGCTGCTGACATAAAACTAGCAGATTTGGCTCTACCCTGACCAGAATGAAGTGTCCCCTTTTGCTAATGATCTGCCATGGTTTGGAGGATCAGCCCATCATTCTCAGCTCTGGCAGCAGCAATGTGTAATGGCTGCCTTTCCACACAAGGGGTAGGATGTTATGTTTCTCCAGATTGGAAATTCTTGTATATGTTTTGCCAACAAGTGAAGAAAGAAACTAAAAGATGTTTTGATTCACATATCAATTTATTTGCACTAAACAAGAACGCCTAACTTCTTATGTCAGTGCCTTATCAAACAAGTTCCTGCCATTGCAGGTATGTAATAAAGGAAAAAAATGTGTTCAGACAAATCTGCATCAAAAGGTTAAAAAGATATAAATGATCTTAGGAGAGGTATTCTTCCCCACTGCTACAGAGGTTGGCATGAAGTAATGCAGTTGCTCCCTTTGAAGCACTGCCAGCATAAATAGCTCAGAGTAAGAATTTTGGTTTTCATAACAAATACTGAAATGCAAGAGAACTACACATTGATGAATATACTGTATGGTTCAGTGGGACTAGAAAACTTAGGCAGAGTTTAGCTACAGTATAAACAAAATATCTTCCAAACTGCTTTTTTGTTTTTCTTTTTTTTGTAAAAGGTGTCAATTATGTAAAATTATTCCATGATAATAACAATAGAATTCAAAGGCAGATGTGTGTCTTTCAAACCCATCCAGTCTTTAGACTTCCTCAGCTTTAGAAGGCAAAGATCTCACCTGCAAAAACAATGGTGAAGCACAGGACCCCAGTTTCTCTCAGCAACTACCTGTATAGGTCATTCATTCTCCTATTTTCTCTGATCTATCCCTGATTCCTACCTTAATGCCTTTGAAACATTTTGTTTCATTTCTTTTTTTTACTTGGAGAGAATGAAGAGACCTAAACCAGGTAAGTATTTTATTTTTCTAGCTTATCAAGCTTTCCAAACCTCCCAGAAGGCACCAAACAATTACCATGAGAGAAGTTAGAGAAATTCTCAAACAGAAAAATAAGAGTATCGTTAACGCTGGGACAGATGTGGATTGAAACTTACAGGGGATAATCCTTTGATTTAAATCTTGTTGCTCAACTAAAAGGTGCCTTACAGGGATCATGAAAAGAAGCTGGGTGCAAATTTGTCCCACCTACTTTTATCTGCCCAAAGTACAGACATTTTGTCTCAATGTTAGGCTCCTTTCCTGAAATTAATGGAAAATGATGGGTATCTCCACAGGAGGGTTCACTTTATGTATGCCCTACATCTGTCTTAAGATGAATTACACTCTTGTCCTAGGTTTGGTTTGGGTTAGCTATCACAAACAGCTGCTGGCCCAAGCAGTTGGGAAGGGCTGCAGCTGGGAGAGGCCACAGCCAGGATAAACAACTGAACCAGCCAATGGAATATTCGATACCATGCTGAGTCATGCCCCTATATATAAGGGAAGCACTGGCTTGGGGTGGGAGTGCCTGTTTTCAACTTGCTTTGGTGTGGCCAGAGCAGGGAAAGTTGGCATTCTGGGCACAGGTACAGCCTTCCTGGCTTCTATTACTCACTTTGTCTATCATTGCATCAGTACTATCATTACTACTATTTTTTTTTTCTCTCTCTTTTTTGTTTTATTAAGCTGTCCTTATATATCAACCCCTGCGGTCTCACTTCTTATCTTCCTCCTGATTCCCCTTTCCATCCCACAGGAGGGGGTAGGGGGAAGCAGTGGGTGAACGGCCACGTGGTTGTGTAGTTGCCAACAGAGATTAAGCCATGACAACACTGAAGGTGTATATCTCTGCTCACTGATTGCAGGAGGGACTCCAGATTACCTGGCCAGAGGACCAAGTACTAGGTGACTAACTTCTTGATGGTTTAAAGAATGCGCTTCAATGATATGGACACCCTGAAAGATTCACACAGTGCCCTGTAGATGACAGGGCAGTTGTACTTGGATTTCTTCTACATCTCTTAGACATCAAGATGATTTAGCAAGATCATCTCATATCCAAAGACTACGGTCCAAACTAAATAAAGCCTCTGTGTGGGTTTTCAAAACCCAAAACACTGCAGAAGCAAGAGGTTTCTGTTGCATTTCTCTGTATGGGTGTATGTGTTGCATGTGTCTGTGAGGCCCAGAGATACAAGAGAGGGCAGATTATATATAGAACCAAGCTGCAAAAAGCCCACACAAGGAATTGCACTGTATATCCCATCCCTACAAGCTGTGTCAGGAGGGAGATGGATATGTGTGTGTTGCCTTACAGGCAGAGAGAGGCAACAGTGGGGCCCAAGAAAGAGGTTATGGACAGTAGAAACTCCTGGCCCCAAGCTCTGCACCAGCTGCTAAACTTCATCCCTACTGGTGCCTGCAGTCCTGGCTCTGGGTCAGGGTCTCTGCAGTGCTCAAAGTGAAGCAACCAGTTCCTGCTTGATAGAGTATGTCCATGTGTTCTAACTGCAATGCCCCTTTACTCTTTAGGTCCTCTAAAAACACCTCCTTTTTTTTTCAGGTAGGGATTTAATTTCATGTCAGGAAAATTGTCCATTGGAGTCAGTAGCACTAGGCTGAAAATGAAAAGACACCAATACCGTTGAGTGTGTAGGAGAATAACAGAGGAGACTGTTTAAAGGTCATAGTAGGATTGTTATTGTTTATGCACATAGCAGCACATAAACTGATTGCATCATGATCCCCCACGCATTCAATTGCTTGGCTTTCCTGACCTCTGTGATTCTACAACTGCATCCAAACAGGTGAGTAAAATGTTTGCAGGTTCAGGCCCATCTACTTACAGCAGGCAACTAAACATCTATTAAAAGGCTGCACTGGAACTAAAAAAGAAAGTCTGCTGCCAAACTCAAATAGCAGAGTTAAAAAAAAAAAAACCAAAACAAAAACCAAACTCTTGAAAATAGAAGGAACAAGTTTCTACATGCACTTGTTTTCCTAGGAGTGCACCATTTGTGAATTCATATTTCATGACGACCACTCTGCTGACAGCTCCTTTGGAAAGGTAAACAGATTGTCCTGCTCCAGAACAGGGGGAAAAAAACTGTCTTTACATTTACTCATTCTTGTTTGCGAAATTTTAGGCTGCTTACTCAGGTCTGAAGTATTTGAAGAGCCAGATGAAAAGGAGATTGATGGAACACATTTGCACTACATAACGTTCCTGCTCTTTATTTTAATCACTGCTTTGACGGACATATCAGAGGAGGTCAGCAGAAGTGAAAAGAGCCATGATGACTTGGGTGGTCTCTCTCAACTGAACCTCCAGCATACAATCCCTCTTATCTCCATTGAAGTGGGACAAGAAAGATTTACAAGGTGGCCAGAATCTGAATGGGCTGAAGCATGGAGATCCCAACTGAGGCAAAATGTTCCCTATACCTCAGCATTTAACAGCTGGGCCTGTGATGTGCTTTGCATTCTCCTAAGGAAAAAAAGTGTTGACAGGTGATGTGCTGCCAAAACACCTCAGCACCTCTGCAAGAGTTAACTATCCACAGAAAGGGGCCAGAGAGACAACAAGTGTGAATCAGGAGAGCTCCTCTCATCTCAGTAAAGCTATGCACTACTGAGGACATTGTCTAATTCAACTCTTATTCTGAATTTAATTTCTAAAAATAAAGTAGACAAAAAACCCCAAACAACTCATATCCAAGCTGTCTTGTTTATCAAAAGAAACAATAACTTAGAAGAACAAAAGCATGACCGTTAAGGAGGTGTAGCAGATCTGCTTAGTATTTGGATGTCAATAGGAGGACCTATCACACAGACCATTTCCCTGAGTGTGTTTCTCTGTAGGCTGCTCTCATTGTAAACGCACCAGGTTGAATCACTCCCACATTGCTGCACTGTTATTGTGGTACTGGGGCAAAAATATTTGGCAGGCATTTCAAAGTAAATGCTTCAGATGGAATGACGGCAGCTGAGGAGCTAAATGCCAAGATTAGGGAAAGTGTATGCTCTGCTATGCAGGAAAGCTTCTCTGAACAACATACTACAAAGAAATTTAGTCAAATTTTAATATAATTGTTAGTAACTTTTACTGTAAATAAGACAGCAAAGTGGCCAATACTTAATATGCCATATTTAAAAGGTTGTCAGAACATTAAAATACGTAAACAAGAATAAAAAAATATCCATCTGAATGAAACTGGGGTTTTAATTCATCAATACTATAAAGAATATACATTCTACTGGGAAATTCTACTCTGGTAATATAAATTCCTCTCAAAAAGATTGTGGTGAGGCTCAGAGTATAGAAAAAAAATGGTATTTTGTGTTATTATAGTGGTATGTTTACTTCTCCACAGCTTGGGCAACTCGAGCTTTTGCATTATAAGTTGCTGTTTTCAGGGATTTGGATATTGGAATTGGCTTCCAGCTATGACTTGGTAAATAAAAGCTCAGCCTGAGACCCACTTATAATACCAAAGTTTTAAAAAAAGTATTAGTTTGGACACCTTTAGCTATAGAAGAGAAAGAAAAGAAAACTTTTCTGGTCTTGCACCATTTAAAAATGACTGGTTTACAAAGGCAATTTGTTAAGCAATTAGTCCAATGGCTCTAATTCCCTTTGCAGTCCTAAAAAGAAAATGGTTGAGACTGTAGATGTGAAAATGACTTTGCCATATGCAGTGACTACTTTTCATAAAAATTATTAAACTGATCTTTTAATCTGCTTTGCACATACGTACAGTGGAGCTGTTCACCTGCTTATGCCAGAAAGAGTGAGTTTGACTTGTGGTGCAGACTGAAATGTGCTTTCTGCACCTCCAGGAGTCTGCAAAGCAGTTGGAGACTCTCCAATGGGCACTCCATGCAAACGTGTGTATTTTCCATGGCTCCTAGTGCATCCCTCAGCAGTGCCCTGGGAAGCCTCTTGCTTGCATGCATACCACGGGGGTAATAATTCTGTTTCTGTTTTCAAAATGCAAGGTTTGACTCTCAATTTGCTCATGCATTTAAATAAATAAAATATAAATGAATTTCAAAACCACACAAAAAAAAAAAAAGCCCCAAACCCAAAAACCGACAAAATACCAGTGTGCTAAAATGTCCCACACTGTAATCCATCAGTGTATTGAGCTAAGGAAGTGCTATTTCTTCTATAGCTTTTCCTTTTCCCTCTGACTTCTGTGTTCACCTGAACTTCTGATAGATCCATCTGTCCTGCAGAATATCACTGAAGCTTGTCCTCTCCTCTCCCCCATGGGACTAAAAGCATTGAGTACTTCCCTGGGGCTCTGGGCAGTGGCGGGAGCAGAGGACAGTGAGCCACCATGCTGTAGAGTGGGTGGGAGCCCTGCAGTTCTTCCCAACTCAGCCATTTGCTGGAGTACCCGTCCCACTGCAGGGCACTGTCATTGCCATAGCGAACTGTTCCACACCTGCCAAACTGCCATTTGTCACAACCTTTTTCTTCAAGACAGAAGAAAATGAACAGAGGAATAATGTCTAGGTGAATCAGAAGAAAAACACTTGTCTATTGCTCCCATAATTCTGCCCAGGTGTTCCCACACAGAAAAACAAATGGACACATGCATCACATTTTGTATGCACAGTAAATCTAATGCTTCTGGGAAGCAGCAAATACTTCCCTTATGGTCTGCAGATAGCACCTCTGGACAAGTACAACTGGCTGTACATGTGCAAATCTATATTGCAGAGTATGTGCTGTAGTTCTAGCGCTTTTTGGAAGCACTGCAACTAGTATGCAAGTGCTGTGTCATTGATACATCCATGTACCATAAGTCCATCCAGTTTTTTCTGGAAACTGCACAACTCTAACGAGTGTCTCACAACTGTATGGTAGAATTTCTCTGTGAGTGCACGTCAGATGGATCTGAGGTTTCTGGATATGCAGAAATAGCTATGTGTTGCTTGCAATACATGGGGAAGCCTCTGAAAAACAGAGAATGTTCTCAAAATCTGTCTGCACACAATAGCTGAGTGGAAAAGAAGCATGTGAGATCCAGCATACAGATTATCCCTCAATCTCCAAAGCTTCAGCCTTCAGATCTGATTTCTTTTCATCTTCCAGGTGCTGCTAATAGTTCTGCCATGCTGTCCTTCTCAAACCTGTGCTTTTATCTGCATCAGGGCCCCAGCTTGGAGACAGAATTGCCCCCCTGTTTCTGGAAAGTGAGTGCACCAAGAGACACTGAAAGGTTTCCAATTTTTAAAGCAAGATTTTATTAGAATGCAAACTCATAAACTAGAACAAGGCATTTCTTTAAATTCAGTTAGCTCAGACTACTGGATGAAGTAGACTGCATGAAATTGTTTGAACACAAATCTCCTCTCTCCCCAGCACGCTCTTTCCTACATTCCACCTCTATAGTCCTGCAACTCTTAGTGGCTTCTTAGATTTGAACAAGCACTGCCATCTCCTTTGTCTCTCAGATAAAGACTTCAACTTTCTAGCACCTTTCAGACTTGGCTTGGCTCTGTTGTTGGAAGCAACTCCCCTGCTGCTCTCAGGAACCTCCTGCTTCATGCAGCAGTATCCCAGCTTGCTTCACCCATTTCCCACTTCTTCACCCTACCCACTATCAGCATGGTTCTTCTACCACACACAGTTACTTTTGGGGTGGGAAAAATTTCCTGGTTCCTCAGAAGGGTGATGGCTGGTGCAGCAAACAGGACAACATAAACTCTCACCCCTCCATTGCTGTGACACCCCCCCAAAAAAGGACAAGCTCTGAGAAGATGAATCACACCACACTGCACCCAGCCCCAGCATCTTCCCCACTATCATCTTCTCCTGTGCCACCCCGCACCGAGACATACCTTCCTGTTCCTGTGAATCATATGAAAACACTTCTCCGTAAAAACCTCCTTGAAAATGCTCTTTCTCAAGGAAACCTATTAGAAACATTAGTGGGGAAAAAATTTGCATGTGAGGTACAGATTAGTCTGGTGGGTGGAATCCAGACTGCTTTGGAATCCCATCCAGTTCTGCCATTCTAAGAAGAGCCACAGATATTCAGTGTTGCTTCAGATGAACAGAAATATTTAGGAAGTTGTCAAGCATCATTGCATATTCCAAAAACACAAGTCATGGCAAATGAAAGTTGATAGCACAGGAAGAAAACGAACCCTTGGAGACAAGTGAGAGTAGATGTCTTCAGTTTATTTATCCTGCTTATTCAAGGTTCATGTTCTCACTTCCCTGAAACACCAAAAAATATGAGAACTAAATGAGTAGCAGTGCCATCCATGCTAAGCCATGGCACCTGGAAGAGCAGGTAGGACACTGATGTGATCTGGCTTCTCAGTGCAATCAGATCAGGAAAAAAAAAAAAAAAAAAAAAAAAGAAAAGAAATCTGACAGTTATTATAATCACTGGCGTTGGGATACATATCACTTGTTTGCAGCCATTGGAAAACTGGCTGAATGATGTGGACTGGTTCATGATTCTTCTACATATAAAGGGTCATGGTCACATGCATTGATCACAGACAGTGATCCTTAGACTGGACACCCTCTGACTACAATTTTGCGAGCTGATTCCCATCTTGAACATTCAATGTGTTCCCCATAACTCATCACCTCTCCATTGTCCCCTTCATAGCCCAGAATTCCTCACACTTCCTGAGATTCATCTGACAGGTAGCAAGTGAATAAAGCAACAGAAAGAGGAGCATAAGGTGAGGAAAAGAACAGCAGACAAGTATGTTTGCTCAAATTATTTTTTTTTTTAAGATTTGCTGTAATTTCAACAGTATTAAGTTCATTTTGTTCTCTAAAATGCTTTGCATTACACAGTCCATAGATCTCCAGTTATTCTGAAGAAATGTCCTTTTCTTACATGTGTGAACTAGATGATGCAATGCAGCCAGAGGAAGGCAAAAAATGGATGTAGAGAATGTTGAAATACAGACACAAAATTGACCCAAGTAATGCAGCCTGGAAAAGACTCACTTCAAGGATGATAGCTGAGATGCCCTGGTATCAGTTTTACTCTCAGACAGAAAGTATGTTAAATCTATTGGGCAGCTGATAAAAGTCAGTTCGATGATATCTGTTAAAATTGTTCATCTGGCAAAGCTGGTATTAAGTATTATCATTTGCTAAAATAACTACTCAGTTAAGGTTAATCACATTTGATGGGCTTGGAAATCCTTGTAGCTTTTCTGTATGCAATGTCACTGCCCATCTTTTTCTGAGTCTGCAAAGACTGGTGGAATGAAAGCAGTGGATGAAGAGGAAAATCATCATGCTACAAGATAAGACAGAAAAGTCTAAAAAAGCCAAGGATATATTCATGTTGTTTTGAAGGCAAATGACCTGTCAACCTATGGAAAAGCCCAGATAGAAGAACAGCTGGGTAGATTTCCTAGGGATGATTTAGTGTGTGTATCTGGAGGAATGCTCTTACCTAAGCAAACCACTGGAGGAATGAGCTGCTGCACAAATACTGTGCAGTTACCTGCATTGTACCTCTCCACATATACCTGTGTGGCTCACAGGAAATTCCTTCCACATATTCATTGTGTGCTATTCTAAGATCCCCTCATGAAGAAAAAATTCTACATCCTTATCAGTCTCTGACCAAAGCTGTGGATCCTCTTTAGTGCTTAATGTGCCTTTTCTTCTACCTGCCTATCCTTTTTCTCCTTACTCTGAAGAATGTGACAACGTACAGTTTAGGAACAGCTTGTCAGTCTGGGGAAATGAACCCAGGGGCAATATGCACCACCAGCAAGTCCTCCTCTGGGATCAGGCCAGTGCTTGACTCACTGCCCTCGTTTGTACTCCTTACTTAAAGCCATTGTCAAAGTTTCCATCTCTTTTCACAGACGTGGCCAGCTCTTTGGGAAGGGATGGGCAAAAGTAGTGCAAGCTGCCACTAGCCCTTTGTTTCTTTATGCCTCTAAAAAGATCTCCAAAGATCTTAAAACTTTTTAAACCTGGAGGAGAAAAGGACTAGGAGGAGAGCCAAGAGAACAATTTGGTCCCACTCTAGAGGATGGTTTGCTAACATGGATAGGACCTGTCAGAGAGTTGCCAGCGAGGTCTTCTCACAAACCATTTTGTAACATGGCATGCAGAAAGGAGCTAAATACAGAGAAGCGTCAAACACCTGAAATCACATTTGATGTCACAGGGAGCTGGAGATGCTTTGAAGCTCCCACAGTTTGTCCCAAGAAAATCTGTCCTTCAGAAATGGAGGGTTTCCTCTAAACACTTATTTTCAGGAGAGTCATAAACAACCATTTCCTTTTCATCTTCTCCTGAGCTTTTCTGTATTTTAAGGAAGAAATAAACTTTGACTCTTCCTCTCTTGTGAGAGCATGTCTATCTCACATGACCACTGATTGTTTCTTCAAATCTCCATTTTCTCCAGTTCTCCATTTTGTGTATATTCTGCAAATTCAGAGATTGTTTTGCCTTAAGTTCCCTGATGTACTCTATTATTACAAGTACCTCAGAAGAGGAAAAGTTTAGGTTACCCTAATCTACCCACTGAAAAAGCAGAAATTTTATTTCAACATTAAGGCATAATAATTCACCTCAGCAGAAATCTAAAGGCTTTGTAAACTATGAAAATGCCATAGGAAAAAAAAGACTGAATGAACTCTCAGCCCTCCTGCAGTCAGTGCTGGAAGTCCCAGGCACGTGGCTGGGCCCACAAGCACTTCTTTCAGAGGCTTTCATCTCTAGTCACCAGCTGCTGAAGGTATGCTACATAAAATGCCAATTGATAAAAGATTTTTGGGACAGGATTTATCTAGCCTAATTTACCCACTTAAAAGATAAGCAGTTTAACCTAAGTAATCAATAGCTCCTGGGAAAAGAGGGGATAAATCCAGAGATGCAAGTTCCTCTCTGCTGCTAGACCTGACACACGGAGCTCAGGGCTGTTGCCCAACTGTAAGTGACCAAACTTATGTGAGATGAATCCTACCCTAAGACATTTTCTTCCAGAGTCCTAATGTGTTTGTTGATTCTTTCTACTTAAATTGATCAGAGCAAATTAACATCATAATCCTACACTAAGCTCAAGTAAACTAATTCCCCTATCCACAAGCCCCATCTGGCTTCCACAGCATTCTGAATTCGTTTCTGAACGTTTTTACCATGTTTGGACTTTTGTCCTTGAATTAAGGCTTTTTTGATAAAGGGATCCTCTTTATTTATGAGCTTCCTGGCTTTCTTGTTGTATCCTTAGCACCAACCCCTTGACTATGGTTTAACATAGTCTCAGGTTTAATATTATTACTATAAATGGGAACAGTATAAAAAGCTGTATCAGTCATTTACTAGAGTGAGTAAAGCTGAAATTTGTTGGAGTGACCTGGAATTTTTCTCTTCTTGCAAAGAAACTTTTTCATTTCAAAAGTGATAGATCTCAACTAATCTCAGCAATAAAATGGTTGCTATTGAATGCCATGGTAGCTTTTGAAACAAGAAAACCTCTTTCTGTGTTCATTGCAGAAGATTAAAAGACTGTCAAGTTTAAAAAACTGTTGGCTCTGCTTAACACTTGCTAAGCACACTATAGGCTGTTTTATCCATTTGTACTCCCTCACTTGTCTCCTTCATGTGTGTTATATAATAATTTCCAAAGTCAGGAAAAAAAAAAAAAAAAGGGGAATAGCTAAGATAAAATGGCACAAGATTAAAAACTCTTAGCAGTCATAGAACCTGGCGAGAAAGAACAAAGAGGTTTTAAGATCATCATATTTTATAGCATTAGAATGCCACACATTAAATATAGATTTTGCTGCTGATTATATTGTTACGCATTCCATTGTTCCCATGCCATTGGCCTTCAGGACTTTATTACTTATGTAATTCCAAGATCTGACACAGCTAGAGTGAAATGCATCTGATCTCAATGAATGGCATCAGATGAAAAAAGTGGATTTTAGGAAAAAAATACCAATTTAATTTTACTGCGAGTCCATTGATTGGTGACAGATGTTACCATTCTCATTTAATTATTCTTGATTCACTTTCCAAATAAAAATATAGATAGATGTCAAAGTATTTGAAGTCATCCAGATAAAGAGTTCATTTAAACAAGTTTTCTTTATGGTTTGGTGGGGTTTTTTTCTGGTTTTTTTTTTTTTTTTCCTGTCTTTTTTTTTTTTTTTTTTTTCCCCCCGGAATTTTCCATATTAAGGGAAACCTGATTCAGAGTGGTACATACAGCCTTACCTGTATACATTAAAGTTCTCAAACAATACAGCATATGATTATTAAATAAGGGCTAAGATACCACGGGGCTGTGGGAATAGGAGAGGGTAATTCAGTAGGAATTGTATAGCAAGTGTTGGCATGAAACTACAGGATGGTACTCTGTCAACAGAAACATCTCAAACTGACATTTCATGACCACTGTGTATTCAGAGCTATAGATATGGATCTACTTAATTGGCATTATTTAATAGAAAAACATATCTAAATCCCAAGGAACTGCTAATTTAAACTAAATATGTAAAACTTGACATTTTTTTCCTCACCCTGGAATATGAGCACATACGTTACACCTTCTGGATAAAAGTCCAATAAAGAACAAGAATGTATCTCTCACTTTCTCATCTTACCTGTGCCACTGGAAAGAAACCTCTATCCTACAGGGATCCAGCTAATAAGCTGTAAGGCTTTTGAGGAGGAAATAGAAAACATGTTTATTACCATCTCTATCCTCTTTATTTTAAAGTATTAACTTAAAAAATATATTATTAGTAGTATTATAATTAAAAATCTTACTTTAGTTTCTTGCTTCTCCTACATGTTATTTTTACAGGAAATATATTTTCTACTCTTCATTATAGAGTGACATTGTGATCAAAAAGGAAGGTTTCTTTTGTTTCCCCTCTAAAAGTGTAGCAACATATGCACCTGAATATTAGAGATTCAGTATTTTAGAAGCATGAGACAGACAAGAAAAACTTCATTACAATGGCACTACATGTATATGATTTTTTTATATGATTCATAGTATGTTTAATTAATTTAATAGAAAAAAATGCTTAAATAAGCAAGTTAATTCTTCCTAATCCTTGGAAACCTAGCAACATTTTATTGTGATCCACAGGCAGATGCCTGGTGAATCTCAGGCATTTGAGGCACTGTGGAAGAGATTGATGCAAGCCTTGAGGAAGATAACCGAATGCAGGCACTCAACACAGGTGCTCAAATTATCAGCCTGAAAAGGGTCATGCCTCAACTTTAACTTTGCTGACAACTTTACATGGCCCACTGTATATCTGATTTCCAGTCTATTCCCTATTTTATTTGTGCTTGCCATTAAAATGAATCTTTCATTGATGTGTGTGGTTTGGATTTTAGAATAAAACCACTCATATGGCAGAGCACAGACTCGGAGAGCCACTGGCTGTGGCAGAGCCCTTATGGACCTCTAGCTGTGCGGGGACTCTCCGTGGGGGAGGCACAGCTGGAATGACCACCCAGCTTCCCAGGTTGCTGATTTGCAGCCTGACACTTGCAGAGGATGAAATGCTGCTGTACGGCCAAGAATACCTCAGCCACTGCTGCATCAACCCACACAGATGATAGGAGCCTTTGAAACAAATTGCACAAGTACATGAATGCTAAATGAATTACTACTCCATTTCAGGACATCCAGATGACTTTTCACATTGTTTGGGTGAGCCCTGTTAGCTCTGAGCTCTTCAATCCATTTTTCATTGGATCAACTTGTGCAAGTAGTGGATGGCCTGGTAGTGCTTCAAGGGAAACCAGCTTTGGACCCGTAAAGACTGCAGTGTAACACTGCAATTCCATGACTGCTGCTTATCAAGTGTCATATTTACTCTGTATAGTCTTGCTGTCCACCTGAAAAATATCTAGTAGGATACGCTGACATTTCTCAAAATGTAGCCTCAGATCCTGGTTATGGTCCTGTTCTAAATAACTTATTCAAGCTGTCTTGTGGATTTTGTTCCTGGGTTACCTTTGATGTGGTACACTGTAATTTGTACTACACTTCCTGTCTTTTTTTAAATACTATGCCTAATTATGTTCCATTCTCAGAGTCTTGATGTAGTTATGGATCAAAAAATTGGGTGCAGATTTTTTTTTTTTTTTTTTTATTTGCTTCTAAAGTTGTCTCCATATAATGCAGCAGGGGAACTTTATGTTGTTACATAAAGTATTGCTATGTACAAATAAAACTCTGTGTTGGGAAAATTTCTCTTTGCAACAATCTCTACAGAAATGTATCTTGCCATTCTGATAAAACATGAACAGTTGAGGAGCATGACAGATTGCTTGGCATTCTTAGAATTGACTTTGCCCTGCACAACATATTTCTATTGCTGCAAGAAATAGTGTTACACCTTCAAACCCCCTATTACTGTAATTAAGAAAGTCACCCTTCTCAATGTGTTCCTATTCTGTTATGCTGACAAGAATGCAAATAAATTTACCACTGCAGGCTTCAGTCTTAATGCAAGCAAAAAGTGAAATGGGAGAGAAAAATATATAAAAAACAAACAAAAAAAAAAACAACAAAAAAAACCCACCCCAAAAACAAAACAAAAAAAAACCCAAAACAAAACAAAAAAAAAAGGGAGGGGGGGAGTGAGGGGGGAAGGGAGGAAAAGTAACTACACATCTCTGGACTCCTGGGAAAGCTGGGCTGAAATATATAGCATGAAAAAAAAGTGTCTGTGCTATCTGACTACTGCACATGCTAGCCAGAGCTCAGACCTTCTCTGGGGAGGTGCCCCTTGGGTAGAAGCTAAGCTTATTTCTAAGCTCTCCTCAGAGAATTTGTCCTATAGCTCTTCATGGAATAGTGCCCATTTTTACCTGTGATAAGTCACAACCTCTCTCATGTGCAGAGGATTGGTATGGAAGGAGAGGGAGCCCTGGTTTTGCCTCCCACCACTGACTCCAGGCCCCTGCACTACAGGAGTGCAATAAAGTAATAAAATGCCCCTACATAAGTGCTTTATCACCTGAGCATATTTCTAGTCTAGTAAATAACTCCATTCATGTGTTCCTATTCCACTTTTCCTGGGGTCCATGCACTACATGAGTATGCTCCTGCACTGTTTGGAGAGTGAATCCATTATTTCTCTCCAAATCAAAGTCTGTGTCCAGTTCTGGAGACAGTTCAGTCCAGCAGCTGCTTCCAGAAGCAGTAGGTAAGACACTGCCCTAGCTTTATCCCTCTGCTTTTTACAGTCCTTCAGCACCATGACAGCAGGCTTTCCGTCTTCATACATCTTTTGCCCTGCTGTCATGTCCCAGAACATGAAACACTTGCCCTTAGATTTCTGGTGTAAAAGAACCACTAAGTTGCAGCACAACCTTCATATTATTGCAGGCATGCTGAACTAAATAATTATATTTTAGGATCATGGGGACATCATATTGGTCACAAGGGAGACCTAATGGAATCACCTGTTTGGTAGGGATGTAGCATGAGACCAGTTTTCATGAAGTGATTTCCATGCTACTTGCATTGTGCCTGAGGAGATGAACGTGTAAACATCCATCTCCTTGAGGTTACATGGAACATACACACTGTTCCACGCACCTAGGTCCTCTGAGCAGCCTTGCCCAGTGGGCTTGTTCAGAGCATGCCTAACATCACCCCAACACAATTAATTAAGCGCAAGACATATCAGTCACATTCAGATGATCATAGCATTTCTGTGGTCTTTGCATCATGGTTAATGGCTAGAGCAATCATGCAGGAAGAGTGAGACTAAGATCAGAATTCTTCCTTGGCCTGGGGATTCAAAGCTAATCTTCCAAAAAGAATGACATAAACTACAGAATAGGGTACCGTCCACCTCCCATTCCCCTTATTAAGTGTAATTGGATGAAAAAGAAAAGAATAATCCTGAATGCAGACCCTAGGGTTGCCTGTTGCATTACAGTATAATGCTCCCTTGTAATTGTTCTTCTACCTGCATGACTATATTTAGAGAGCTTATCCATCAAATCATAGGAATAAGACTTCTCTTTTGGCAAACTCCTATGAACTTCCAGAGGATGAGTTGGAATGGGGTCTGGACTAATGTTTTAGACTCAGGTAACTGACAGCCAGCAATCTTGTATTTCGGTCTCTTTAAAGCTTTTTGAAATCTCACCTTGTATAACGTTAGGGAAGAAAGGAGAGCACAGTCCCTGTATTTACTTCTTTGAATGTAAAGATTGTATTTATGCAAGGCTCTGGTGTGTAATACAGCAGGCAGGAGGAGGGAGAAGAATGCATCTGTGACCTTGGCTGCTATTTCAGGATAACCTGTAGCAAAAGCACAGCTTGGCCCCCCAAAAAATCCACTACGTTTTTTTCTTAAGAGAATAGTTGCATTCAAGCATGGCTTTTACTGTAGATGCGAAAGAAAAATGAATTCGGTTGTGTTTGGTTGCACATTTTTCCTGGTGTCGTTCTAAGAAAAGCAAAATTAGTCTGTGAGATGGATAGAGATTCAATTAATAAAGACATGCATGAATTGTTTGCTAATGGATATAACACTGAATTCACAGGCATCCTCGGTTGCTAATGGAACCTGAAAGTTGTCAGGAAGATGTTGCAGTTCCATTTGGCGCGACGCCCACCCTCCTTGTGCTGACAGCTCTGCAAAGTTACATTTTTTAAAACATATTTTCTTAATGCATTTTTTGGCTAACCCAGTTGTCCCCATTACCTCTGAAATGCTTTAGTCTAGTCCATATTAACTGGCTTACTGAGATACGAACAACATTCTTTTAATCCAGGATCAATTGACCAGACTTACATGGAACTGCTGGTATTTAAATAAATTTCAAGCCCTTTCCTCACTGCTGTAGGGCTCTGAATTTCTCACTTATCTGGCCCATTAAGAATATTCCATTTATTCACAAACAGGCAAATAGCTTTAATATTTCAAAAAATGGTCTCTTTTCACCTGTTAAAGCTGATGGTACTGAAAGAGAGCAGTGGCTCCTAAGATGGAAACCAAGGACATACTAGCAGTCCTCAGCCTTTCTCAAAAATCTTCTTATGGTGTGAACATTTCAAATGAATAGACCATGAATGTTTAAGTTAAATATACTTGAATCTGAAGTGCTGACTGCCTAATGGCAGATAAAAAGTGGTTCACCCCATTTTAGCAGTCATTGCTACAGACTCAACCAAAAGAGGATTTCTTGATTTGAGGTCTCACAAACTTTATGGCAGATCAGATTTCCAGGCAGAGACACCAAAAAGCCACAGATTAATGTATAATTACAAAGATATAATGCCATAATCAAATATCTTTCTAATTTATTTTCCTGGAATTTAGTTTAATATTCTTCTATTTTTCTAAGAATTTCTTATAGAAAATTTCTAATTATCTTAAAATTGCGTTTTAAATTTAATGGTTTCTTTCAATAATTTTAGTTGCTTGATGTCACAGTGAAAACATTTTATTAAAAAAAATTCCCAGGAGATAACTATGTGAAAGATCATTGTTTTTCACAAAATTAAAATTTAATCAAAATTTAATATTTCAAAATCCTTTGTAAAAAGGCACCCCAGGCTTCTGAAGATCCCTCCTTTCTGTGTGGTTTCTATATTTTTTTTTCATTCAGGGTAGCAAGGTAAACAATCTAGCATTGGAATGATACTACAAAATCAATGTATCTGCAACCACATTCGACCAGTATCTCCGATGTAACACAGCATTATTATTTTGTGATAGTTTGGTCACCACAAAATTAATTGTGTTGTGTATGTGTCATGGTAGTGGATTTTTCCATTGAAATAATTGAAGTAATTGGCTGAATTATTCTGAGGGAACTCTTTTTTTCTTCTCTGAAAGACCCTAGCACAAGACCCTCTAAATGTGTCTTTCTGGACTCATGGTATTTTTGTGCTAAGGTAGATTATAGACTTCAGTGGTGATGTCTCTCGTATACATCATATTGACATTAAAGCAAATCATGTTTCTTATTCCCAGTAAACTAATATACACATATATAGCCCAATTGTTGTGTCAGATTGACACAGATGACTGCTAAATTTTCCCAGACAGATGTCAAACACCAACAAAGTGCAAGTTTAAACAAAGTTACAAAAGAGGCATTTTTAAGATAAATCACCTGTAAATCTCTTAATTCAGCTCCCTTATTTCAAATAGTCATCACTGTATGTTTATTGCATAAGAACAATCATGCTAAAGTACGAAAACATCTCTCATTTGGGAATTCAATTTTATGGTGAAGACATTAAAATTAAAACATTAAGATATGCAGTGCCTTCCTACACATAAATCCATGGAATTTCTTCCTACACGAATTCAGGAAACCTCATAGATTCAGAGTGTAAAGGATTCATCTCTCCAGTTATTTTGGAGAGGAATTTTCAGTACACGCCAAATAGTGGCTGTTCTGTGTTATCCATCTCTGCTTCACATGGGCTTCCCTGTCCTCTGTCTGCCTTACACCACAGCTGCTGGCATTCCACACCATCCTAATCTTTCCTACATACGAATCACTCATATGTACAAGGAAACCAAGACTAGCACCACATAACAGTAAAAAACTGACCAAAAATTTGCCTCCATAAACATGAACACTCACTACTGTATTTCTAAATTGTCCAGAAAAACCCTACACTGTGATGTGATACGTCACAGAAAGACTTGGGTGGATTTTTATGTTTTGTCAGAAGCTTAAGCAGAGAATTAAATATTAACTTTACTCTGGGAACTTGGGCATAGATATCAGGCTGTAGGCT
>JANVCC010000021.1:52575604-52859844 GCA_025345505.1 Todiramphus chloris collaris
CTCTCCTCTCCTCTCCTCTCCTCTCCTCTCCTCTCCTCTCCTCTCCTGCCAAAATGTGTATACTCATTTACTGCATTCCACATTTTCTTCAATCATTGGGCATTAATTTAGTAAAGATCAAATGCACCAATCTGACAGCTCTGGAAATTTGCTAATAAAACAAGAACTGTAACCAAAAGGGGGTTTATAACCTCAGTGGTTTGTTCTCAAGAGGTTTTGAGGATGGGATTTCTTTTATTGGGATGGTAGGCTTTTGGTAGTCCTCGTTCTTGTTTCAAAACATGTGAAGCTTAGAACCACTAGACAGGCAGGCAAGGGTCAGATCCACAGGACTCTGTGTGTGTGTGTGATGGTTAGGGTCAAGTCAGAGGGCACACTCCTCAGAAAAGAAAAGAGACTTTCAGATGTAATTTCTGAACAGGTGGATCATGACTCCTTACACCTTCAAATTCCTGAAAAAAAACTGCAGCCTTGAAACCCCCATTGTCTTCAATGGGAACATTGACCAAACCTCTCACGCTGCCTGAATGCTTGATGATATGGTGCAAGAAGGCAACAACAGTCCCTCCACTCTGCTTACCTCAGCTCCAATTTTGCCTGTACATCTCTCTTCTCCTTTGTATAATATACAGTTTTTCCCTCACCCATTATTTCCCTTAGTTTTACTTTTTCTGCTATCACCTCACTTACGAATTAAGCATTTATTATTCTTACTTATTTTCTTAATCATTCATATCTCCAATTAACTACCAGAAATTTGTGATTCCTTCCATTGCAGATTTAATGCTTCTCTTTACAGATGTAGTGTTATGCTGGGATGTGCTTCCCTCCTAAAATTGCTCCTCCCACATGGCAGAGTTTATACTCTTTCTCCACTAATCTGTAGACAGCAGCTTAATGACCTGGTACATTTTTGCTTATACACTTCTCCACTGATCTGTAGACTTTCTTCTGTTTTAAATATGGTGCATACCCCATTGAACTTTCTCATGTCTGAATCTGTTTTTCATTATTACAAAAACTGTTGATCATGGTGTGATTTTAAACTGCAGGCATGAGGACTGCAGAACAGGGACTTATTCAACTCAACAGCTTGATGCCATTCTGGAAGGAAGGAAAGGTGTTTTGGTCAGAGTGCCTATGCAGCTCAAATAAAATAGCTTGAGGGAAGATACAGCACTCCCAGCCCTGGTTTGCTGCACTGAAATAAAGGTCCAGACATGAATGAGCAAAAGAAGAAAAAATCAAGGCTCAATGTTCAAACTAATTTTCATATTTCCGTAATGATCGTGTGGCTGTTCTGGGGAAAAAAAATACCCACCTCATATGAAAAATTGTCCTTCATTGTAAAGTTATACAGTGCCATGGAGATTTAACAACTGTGGAAATCCTTCATTTCTTAACACCATCTCAGCAATGTAAGGGAGCAGGAGCTCCCCTCCACAGCTGTCTTCATTGTTTGGTTCTATGCTGCCAATTTTGACTGGCATTCCAGCTATACGGACTCAAATCAAGGAACAGTCCTTCTGACCTTTTATGTCTTAGTCTGGGTTTTGCTCTAGTGTTCGACAGAGATCTTAACCATTTTGCACTTGCTTTTCATGGCATTTCAACTATTGCTGCCAACCTCTAAATTAGTCCTTATTCAGACCAGGAAAGAACAATTCGTGCTGATGATGGCACTAATGCATGTCCCATCACAGCCATGCTTGTCCCCAGTGTAATTTGTCTTAGTGGAAGTGTTAAGAGAGGACCCTTTTGCTGCCTGCCTAGTAGCACTGCATGGCTGCTCTGGTAGCAGGTTCTGAGCAGACCTGCCTGCTCTTCCCTGGTTCAGCAGCACTGATCCACACAGACCCCAAACAGCACTGGAGGAAGTTCAGTACGTGGCTCACAGAGACGTATCCTGCAGCAAAGGGTGGTGACCGAGAACATTTTTTTTTTCTTCAGAAATTGAACACAGAAAACATCTGTGCCTTTCTTCTGTCCAGGTTTATTTTTCCAATACTTCACATACCACAAATAGTTCAGTATGACTCCTCCATCAGAACAGAAGAAAAGAAAAATAAAAACATGTAATATTTCATTAAAAGTATATTTTTATTGACAGGACAAATTTGATCAAACAGCCTGTACCCCCACACACATCCCATCCCCTTTCTCCACCTCATCTTTCTGTTTCCCTTTCTTTTTAAAAAGCATTTTCCTGTCCTATTGGGCTGCTCAGCCTGTCAGCCTCTTGCTGCTTCTGGGATGTTTGGCTGCCCTCAGAGAATCATATGACCTCAGTTACCTCAGGGAGGAGGGGGGCTCCAGCTGTGCTCTTAAATGTCATGGACAGAGGTAACAAAAGGGGAGAGGGTTAAGAGAATCAAATACGTTATTAGACATTGCTTTTAAATCCTCTTGCAGAAGATGTAAATCACATGCTTGGCAGGAAGATTTGGGGATGTCACATGGGGGTTTGTTTGGTTTTTCGTTTATTATATCCCCAAACATTTGCTATTTCTTACATTTTTTTGCCTTGTTTGTCTTACTCATTCCTCATTTATTTCTATTTAAGTCCAAGGGGTCGGAACCTAGGATAAAATTTTGACAGTTCCTGCAGCTGATACAAGAGCTTTCTCATCCAAGCTATTTGGGAACCTATTTGGGATTGCTCACCATTGAAATATATCCTGGCCCTTTTCTCTCTTGGCCCATAAAGTACAGCTGCTTGCCCTTGATTGACAGAAACCACCACTCAGGACAAATTGCCAGTTGTCAGAGCACAGCAGCACACAATTATCTCAAAATACATTCAGATATCCAACGGAACTTTAACTCAGAGTGCCTAAATTAACCTGAACTCAAGTTCATTAATTAACGAATGAGCAAGAAGATCCAGGCATCATCTCTTGACTGAATTCTTCACTGATTTACCTGGGGCAGCGAATGGGGATCCACCATCTAGTAAGTTGAAGAGTACATGCAAACTATCTGATATATATCTTCCTCGGGACTATTTGCTCTTCCAGAGTTGGTTCCTTCTGACTATAGAGAGAATGGTTGGGAAATTCTCCCAATTTTCAGAACACAATAGTCAGGATAAGTTCCAGAGATGTGGGGAAGTGAGAAGGACTGACCAGCAAGTAAATTTCACCAAGATTAAATACTCAAAGGAAAAATGGAAGGTCTTGTACACCCCTCCTCTTCCTCACAGGTCTTTCCCAGAACTGACAATGCCACTCAGGAAGAAAGTACAACCATGTGACCCTTTTCTTGCACAAGTCCCCCATCCCAACCAAAAGCCAAGGAATGGAAAAAAAAGAAATAACATTTTCTGCACATCTTTCCTTCAAGCTGGAATAGATGTTGCAGGTGCTTTGTACAGAGAAGTTTACGGAGCTGTGAAGACATACATCAGATATCCAATTCTCACCTTTCCTTGACCTGAGTGCCTTTCACTGTTCCCAAACAGTGCTGTCACAACAGCAGGGAGGACAAGATGACCTTTAGGTCATCCAGAGGTCCATTCCAGCCTCATCCATTCTGAAACTATTGAGCATGGGTCTGAAGCTTCTCTCCTTGCCTGGGACTGTTCAGCAGGTTTATGGCCACTGTGTCTGTGGGGGTTTGCTATGCTGATTCCCGACAGATGATAGACCTCTTACACTGTGTCATAGAAAACACTGGTTTTCATACACTCATCACTTTTGAGGATTAAAAAGTCAATCAACTTTGGTGAGCAAAATCAGAAAAATTTTCAACAAAAGCTCAATTTCTTTCTTTTGGAAACTGTGAACTCTTAAAAAATTAAAAGCTAAGATGAAGCCGAAGAAGAAAAATCATGAGGATTTCCTTTGACAAGTTTGCCATAAAAAGATTTGACATTTGCCATCTGGCTCCAATTACACTTCAATCAGGTTGTGCTGGAATGGTAAAGAAAGATATAGGGAAAAATTGCTTAATTATCCTTTTGCAAGTTTAGGGGTACATAAAAAAAATCGGATTTTAATAAAGAAATTAATACATAGCTGTGCTGATGGAAAATGTCACACTATCTGTGGGTATGAATGCTGAAATTTTGGTTAATAATTTTGTAATTCTTTAAATACACATCAATTTTAATGATCCAGGCTGTAGTTTGTGAGTACATCATGCAACTGCAGTCAATAGACATGCATGGTTTATTTCAGCTTCTAAGATTATGTTCCTAGGTGACAGATAATGCTGCTTCTTTGGGCCTTTCTGGGCATGATTTTGCTATAGTAACTGTGTAAAGTAGATTTTTAATTTAACAACATGCTTAAATTTAATGTAATATCTCTGGGCCCATGAGTATGGTTTGGAGGGTAACTGGAAGGATGGAGGATTATGTATGCACATGCACAACACTGGGATCATGTGAACCACTTTTATGTGAATACAAACAATCAGGTACCGATCTCACTGCAGCCTTTACCATTGACTTCAGAAGAATAGGAATAGGAAACTTCACATATAGCAGTTCCCAAATCACTGTAGCCGTTTTCTTGCTACAGTGACCACTCAAAGAGCACTGCTGACAAACTTCCTCATTGTTGCAAGTAGAGTCTCCAGTTTTCGACAAACTCACGGAAAGTGATTCCACGCCACAAAAGGGAACATGTTAGTTGTCACTATGATATTATCTTTATTCATAACTGTTGTTTGATATATATGTAATGAAATTAGAAAGACAGCACATGTGTTCACCACCTGAGCAGATGAAAACATCATTGTGAAAGGGTAAGATGTTAAAATATGTTCCTCCACAGTTCCAAGGTGCAGCCCTGCATCTGTTAAATATTTACTTTTATAAAACTAACTTACGAGACATTTGAGTTTCTGAGATCAGGTAAGGGTCTCTATGAACAGAAGACTGCAAAATGGGTGAGTTTATCTAGGAAAATAAGATTTGAAATATTGGAAAAAGAAACCACACTGCTTTTAGCAACTGTTTTTAAAATTGATTTGATTTCATAAGCTCAAGAGAGCTTTGTTAAAGTACATAATGAGAAACCTGAAAAACAAGTAAGAATTTAAATGCAACATCTGAAATATGCAATGCTTTGTTACATAAACATTCATCGTCTCTTTCTGCCCTTGTATTTCTGTATCTCTGTCTGTAACACTTTCCTGTCATAAGATGAATGAAGAGGAGAGAGTAACAAAACAAAAACAGAAGTACATGAACTTATTAGTTTCCTTCTCATATGACCTCAAAAAGGAATTTGTTCTCCCCTATCTCTCCAGCATCAGAGAGAACAAAAGAAAACTTAACATCTGCAAATGCCTAATGTCTCAGGGAAGGGAAACTGGATGAAAGACTTGCTAGAGTATGTTCCCAGGCTCAGCATCATGTCTACACCAGCCAGGAACAATTGTCATCGCTTCTGTGATGCCAGTGGAGTTGTGGCAGTTCATACCAGCAGAGCATTGGGCCAAACATATTTGTGTTATTACAACTGGTTTAGTGCAATCCTACTAGTACTGGTGCAAACAGGTGATTTATACTAGTGGAGTTTGTTCACTTACACAATAAAAGTCTCATCTTCACAAACACAAACAAGCACAGGGAAGGATGGTAGTTGGGGTAACCCCAATAGCCCTCTCAGGGACATGAGCACCAGCCCAGATGCTCCCAGGGCTGTCCTGGGGAACCTTCAGCCCCACTGTCCAGGATACACTTTGCAGTAGATCTCTGGAACATCTTTTGGTCTGAGGGAGGGTTACTGACTGTGGAGCTATGAGATTTATTATGGGATGCAGGAAAAGGCATTTTGAGACTGTAGATTTATTATGGGATGGTTAGAGGAGAAAGCAGTGGCAGGGGATGAGGGGGATCAAGGTATTTTTGAGGACAAGCAAGCTTGAGAATATAGAAGTGTATAGAAAAAGCTGGTTGTGTATAAGTACTTTGCAGCTCAGTATGCTTGTCAGGCAATGCCCTCTGCCTGATCAGCAGTCTGTCCTATCTTCATATTCAATTCCTTTCTACTTCTTTCCTGTGTGAGGAACTATCTCTTCTGTGTACACAAGTGTGTATAGGAGTCTGAATGCAGCCACAAGTCTGGGACCAGGGGTCAGAACCCCTGTGTCTGTGGTTCAGCACCTGGTTCAGCTGCAGATGTGCATATGAGCACCTGTATGTGCTAGTGGCGATCAAGTGGTATGAACTGTCAAGTAGGTGAGGTGACCTAGGAGACAGAGAAATTGTGTGTTTGGGAGTGAGGAATGTGAAGAAGGTGGCTACTAGGGGGACCAGGAGGTCCCAGACATCTGCTGAAGATGCTATACGGTATGGTTGTTTATTGAAAGTGCGTGTGTGTGGGTCTTGGTGTGTGCAAAGAGGTCTGTAGAAGCAAATAGAGTGGGACTGTGACCCCAAGGACTCATATGCCCAGGTGCCAACTACTGGGAAGACTGGGGTCCAGGGGCAGCTACTGGGCAGACTGAGTTTCTGAGCTTAGCTGCTAGAGGGATACACACTGTACATACATATGTATATGAAATATTTATATTTCCTCTAATGGACCTTCATCCTGCTCAGAGAGGGGAGCAGAATGCTCCAGTGGTGCTGTCTGTGTGTGAGTGCTCTGGGTGTACACCTGTGATCTGTGTGGCCAGCACTCTATGTACAGATGCATGTGGTGTATACATGAACTCTGTATGCATGTGCCTACTGGGAATACATGCTGAGGCTCATGACAAGTTGGACCAGGGGCATGGAGCTATGGTGGCCTCACCCTTATCAGGCTACAGGATTGAGCAACTCCCTAGAAGTATTTATTTTAAAAAATCAAAACAAAACAACAAAACCAACAATAATCAGTGTAAAGTGTATTATTGCATCATGATTTAAATCAGTGCTGCTAATTTACTTGGGGTGGTTTCACAAATGACCATCCCTCACTGCAAATCTCCACTATAGGCAAGACCAGATGTGGCCTTTGCCCATGAAGAAGGCTCTTACATTACTCATGCCCAAGAAAATCAAACTGACAAAATTCTATATCAGAAGAATGACATCAGACATAGTTAATGTTTTCAGAGTGATTTAAAGTCTTCATCTTAAAGAGGATAAATAAATGCTAAGTCCATCTGTTTCCAATGTACAATGGCTGCATGATAGGCAAAGGACTCTAAGGCTTTATTTCCCTGTGAGATACATATAATCGTAGAATTATAGAGTCATTTGGGTTGAAAGAGACAGATACTTACAGAAGCATGGATCACTGTATTTTATGCATACTGGACAAAACACTATCTGGTGTGAAAACGTCAGCTATGTTTTGCAAACATCTGTATGGGATTTCTAAGTGGGACCTAAACACTCCTACTTGTAGGTGAGTTGTAGGTGAGAGTTAAAAGAAAAACAACTGGAAGTGGAGTAATTTGTTAGGAATCTATTATCTTCTTTAATGATTATAATATGAACATTTAAATTCATTCCTCCTTTGCCCAAAATGATGTGGAAATGTGAGGATTTTGCTTTTCCTTTGTCTGAAGTTAGTTTCATGTGTAACTGTAAAGAAACCCACTTGAAGTAATTTTAGATGTTGCCCTTGTGGTCTGTCCAATCTACTCTCTGCCTCAGCAGTTACAGGAGAAAGCAATACCACAATGGCCCTGTGGTACCAAACCCTGGCACCAGGCTCTCCTCCCCTCCGTGCTACCAAGAGCCATGGCTTATCTTACACACACAGTGCCACACTTAAAAAGAGGTAGAACTTCACACTCCCAGCACCACTGACTGCACTGGAGGAGCAGTGTAAATCTTAGTTGAACAGGGAAAAAAATACAAAGTTTAGCCTTTCCAGAAAGCTAATTTTGCAAAATTCAGGACCGGTGAGTGTTATCTTCTTTGTGTGAACACAAGACTTTGACAGATCCAGAACACAAAAATACTAACTTATATATCTGTATTCTGTGCTGTGTTAATAGGCAGGTAGACATGACCAACCTTAAAGATATTGGAGTCCAAGGGAAAAATAGGAACTTCACAGACATTTTGGAAATCAGCCGGCCTGGACTATTTGCTGATGGGGGAACACTTTCCTAGTCAGTCTCTGAGATGCAAGACACTGCTGCCTTTAGTCAAATGTATGAAGAGCCAGCCACATCCTGTGTCTCTGCAGCCATCAAGAACAACTTTGTGAAATGCCACCAGCCCTTCATTTCCCCCAACCCAGGCTCTTTACGCTCTTTAGACAGAGACAAATGAAAAATCACACTTCTGAAGTGAGTGGAGGTAAGCATCACAGTTTTCACACAGAAACCATCAGGGATAGGGAATTAAACAGGACAAAGAGTCAGATACATAAAAAACCAAGTTCCTAAGATCTTATGAGGCTCATGTGAGTCAGGACATCAGTGTCATCTACAGCAGAGGAAGACATGGGAATATATAATCTGCAAATCCTACTATGTCTCCTGTGTTGCACTAGACTTCCAAAGATGCCTGGCAGTATCGTGCCCATCAGAAGAAACAGATACCTGCAGGATGACACAGGATATGAATGGCTCTTCATACATCTGACTAAAGACATTTTGAGAATGTCTTCATTAAGTATAGCCATCTCCAGTGGTGTTGTGTTATGGGTTTAGCTCTCATTCCATCCATTTTATTAAGTTTATGAAGAAAAAGAAATATCACTTTTCCCCAATCATATTATCAATGATCATAGCATTGTGCTGAATGAACGTTAAAAAAGTTGGATTAAAGCACTATCACTGACACATGCAACACAATTTTTGTAAATACATTCCAAGTAACTCCACAGAAACATTTATTTTTTTAAAAAACTAGATTATTTATTATTGTTTTTAAAATTAATTTTAACTTGCTGTGCCAAGTAACAGCACTTGGGAGAGGAAGACAAGAGCTCTGTAGTCCTTGAGGGGCAATCAAATTTGCTATTTAAAACATTGTTTAAGTTTCTGCTGAAGAAAATTGGCAGCAGGCAAAGGTCACTTGGCTTGTCCAGAATCATATTTAACATTTTTTTTTTCCTTGAGAATAACCACACTTGTTGCTTCTTCAGTGACCCTCTTCCTGTCTTTTTTGTTTTTCAAAGATCTAAGTAGATTATTTTCTAGGGAAAAGTTACGTTTTCAGAAGGACATATCTTCCTGTTCTGTGCCTGAACTTCTCCAGGCTTTGTTTATGATAGTATGATTGTTTGAATGAATAACTCTGATGAAAGCCAGTGTTATGAATGCAGTTAGGAGTTTATGAACTTCACCTTAATACCCTCATGCAAATCTTCTCCTCCCTGATCCATGCCTATATTTAAATCCCTTTTTTTATGACTCTTTTGTGCTAGTGCAGTCACATCTTGTCCGGTATTTCCTACATACCAGAGATCTCAGCTGTGTTACACCATCCTAAATCCATGACCCAACAACAGCAAGTTCCTCCAGAAGGGAACCCTGGGTCATTCCTTAGCCTCAGGGAGACTAAATTCTTCCTGAAATGCCTTGAGATGTGACAGAAGCGCAACTATCCGTCTTCCAAATTTTAAAATTATACTGGTCTGTGTGTAAAAGCTCTGCCTGTGGCTGTTCTGTGATCCCAGGAACACCTGCAGGATGTATGTGAAAGGTCAGTAGTAATTTTTCCAAGAAGAGAGCAGCAGAGGAGATGTTCACAATTTAGTCATTAACAAATCATTCATCAAAATGCATTGAATGTCCCATATTGATGCATATGTAAAAGCCACACACTCCTGATAGAATTTCTTCCTGGCACACAGGGGACATCAGAGTATTCCTATGATAATGGACCACCCAGATTCATCCCGCACATGTAGGGATCTGCCACAGAAATGCTCTATTCCTGTTAGGCTAACCTGGATTCTTTCTTCAGTGAAAAGAGATCTCCTTCACAACAGCAGGTGTTTCATCTGGTGAAGAAAGAAACAAAAAATTCCTCAAAAGTCCACTGAACCTCCAAATAACTCAAGAAAGTAGAGTATGCTTTTTTTTCTTCTTTTTTTTTTTTTCCTTTTACTCAGAGTAAAAGATGTGCTTAAATTTAGGCAAAGACATTTCCTCACACAGGAAACCCACATAGGACATAAGTGTTAGCCTTCATAAACAAAGTGAGATGCAAAGGGCTCAAAGCAATATGACATGCTGTCATCCAAACAGTAAGGGGAAAGGACCCTTCATTCATCTGTTTCTCACTCTGAAAGTTGTAGAAGAAATCAGTCCAGCTTCATGTCCTCAACTTCCCTGATCCTCAGATTCCCTTTACTAAGAGTTGCCTTGTCTTTATTTATAGCAGGAGCTGCCTATAGCCTAAAGCCAGGTTTCTTCTGTCATGCACTTCCAGAAGTCAGTCCTCACTGCCTTGTTCATAGACTCACATCCCACTGAGACAAAGGCCAGAAGGAGCTGTTAAGTCATACAATGTGGTATTACAGATGCATTTGCAGGAAGTCCAATAGACACAGAGGTTTCTAGCTCAGTTTGAAAATGCCCAAAGATGGAGAATTTACTATTCTCCTTGTCCTGGTTTGAGTGAAAACAGAACTAATTCTGTTCAGTAATTTTACTTTTCAGCTCAGTTCTTCTAATTAACTGCACTTTCTGAAGTCAGCAGCCTGTTTTCACAGACAGTGTCTGCTACTAGCAGTGATAACACCTCATGGTTAGAGTTACTACCAAGGATTGGTGTGCAGACCAAGGTCACTGCTGGGTCTTGTGTACCATGCTGGGGGGTGCAGAAAGTGAAAGGCTGCACCTGCAGGGAGGAGCGGACAGGACGGGTGACTCTAAACTGACCAATGAGGGATTCCATCCCCTATACACTGTATTTGGTCTAGAGCTGAGGGACCCGAAGGGTCTCTGGGCTCTTCTCCCCTCTTGGACTGCTTTGCCAGCTTTTGCTTGGCTTGGCTTGGGTCCTCTTTTGGTTCCTTCCTCGGAGCACCCAAGGAGGACTCTGTCCGTTCTGCCTTCGATCCGGTCTGTGTGTTCCTGAACCCAGTACCAGAATCCAGCTCCCAAACACAGCTCCCGTCTGCTGCGGGGCCCAGTCTGGGACTGCCCCGGTGCCTGCACAACATCAGTGGTGACGGTGATGTAATTACCATCAGGGGGGTTGGGTTCCATACTGGTTTTGTATATATTTGTATATATTCCATTTTTATAATTATTAATTTCATTTTCATGAAAGCTGTTCTAGTTTCCTTTTCTAATCGCTAAGTCTCTCTCCCTTATTCCCTTTCTCTTCCCCTCTGGGGAGGGAGGGGGGTTAACAGAGAGCATCTGTTATAGGTCTAAGGGGCTGCCCTGACCCTAAACCATGACACTCCTTGATAATGTTACCCTAGATTTAATCTTCTTCCTCCTTAAAAAAAATTGTGTGTCTCATTTCTGGTTTAATTCAACTAACTTCAGCATTCCACCTATCCTTGTTATCCTCTCTGCAGTGCATGAAAGAGCCCTGCAACACTCTGCATTTGCTCCCCATGAAAAATCTGAGCCATTGGATCATCACATGAGAAAGATCTACTATGGTGGTACTGAAGTCAACTAACTTTAGTCCATCTGAGCATAGCTCCCATGAAGTTATCTGTACCTCTGTCACTATCAGAATTTAAAACTTTAACTCATATATTCTATATTATTATATTTAAAAAATACCCTCTGACACTACCATTCATCTCTTCAACTCGTCTGAAACACAGCAGGTCAGTGTATGTATATTATTTTATACCAGGTGGGGAACTGGACCGCTGATTCTCACCCTCCTTGCTTCTCATACTGTAATATCTGTGTTCAGAACCTACTGAATGAACCTAAAAGGTCTTCAAGCATCACATTATATGATTCATCTGATTAAAAATACTTCCTTTTACACCACTTAACCCACCTCCCTTCTTTACAGGAATTCTAAACTGTAGCAGCAAGAAAACAAACATGTTTTTGCTCTGCTGACTGAAGTGGAAAATGTTTTATGGTTCAAATGTACAGCTGCAGCACCTCAAAACTTCCTTGATGGCTGCAGTGGACTAAAGTCTTGATCTGACTTGAGTTTCTCGTACTCAGCTTCAGGGTTAGGCTGTAGAGCTTGTTCATATCCTCACATTGGATTCCCTCCAAACCTGGTCGACCTCTCTTTTTAGGACTGGGCTGCAGCTGCAAACAGAATGTACATCTGCAGAGCCCTCTCTGAAAATAGTAATCTTTGTTGTGACTAAGATATTTAGATCTTTTTTCAGTAGCACCCTTATTTGATTGACTGATGTGCCTGCAAGCTATTTCTGAATCTGGGTTATTTCTATTTCTGATGTAAGATTCTAGATGCTGTGTAATTGCTAAGCCCACTCTTTTATTTGATAATACTTTTTAATCTAAAATTGGGAGCAAACTGTTTTGTTGTGTAAAGTCTGTATTTGTGTCAGAAATATTGATGGTCACAACCAGACTAAGGGCGTCTTTCTCATGTATTAAATTATATTGCTTAGAAACATAACAAGCTAACATCATGCCCTCCTGCACTGTTACTTAGAGATCTTTTTTAGGTCCCTTCTTCCTTTCCTGTTAGAAAAACACAGAGCTGTTCAGTAAATCTTTCCATTCCAGACTAACAAAAAGAGGAAGAATGATGTGAATTCGCCTATGTTGTTTCACGTTGACTGTTTGATCAGCTCTGCTAAAATTGATCAGACATTTTGCATTCGGATTAGAAATGGCTGACATGTAGAATTCAAGGGTGAAATACAAAATTAGCTACAAAGGCATGTGAAAATCATTGTTTATGGGTAAATACATGAAATTTCAACAAGAATCCATGGAGCTTCCTGAGATAACCTTGATAATTAAAGGTTAACAATGTGTGAAGATAAGTGACACTTACTATCAGAGAGTTTCTGAAACCATGGAGGAATGCGTGTGGACCTGTGTGTATGTTCATGTGTGCACCCATTCATGAAACTCTGAAATGATTATAAAGCCAGTTTAAATGGGCCTGCTTTAAATGGAAAAGCTGCGAAGATCAGCCTAAAATATTACCCTCAGCCACATCAGCTGACTAATCAAAATAATGTGCTTCATGATCCCAAATGTAGGAAAAAATTTAAATAAACCTTTGGGTTTATATGCAACTTTTTTTGGCACTGAAAACATATATTAGAGAAGCTACTTTCCACGCAAACACAGCTGCTGTGTTAATAATTACCGTGCTTTCACACAGATCACTTGGAACCAAGAAAGAGCAATCCAACTTTCAAGGAGTAATTTGTGTTCTACGTGTTAGAGCTTTATAATATATTATGGTTTTTATAGTCTACCTTCTTGATATTCTTTCAATGCTTAAGAAACATCTTTCTATAGTAAAGGTAAACATTTTGTTTTGTGTGCACTGGGTTTATGTTGGAGTTGTGATTTTAACTGTTGCTATAGAAACAGATGCCATGATGTAGCAAATTTACAATGTTTTGAGAAATTAGTCTTCCTTCGTGCGGATCCAGTGAGGAGTTTAGAGCTGGGTATCTCAAGTCTCCAAAGTTCCTATCCACATGCTCCAGACACATGGATTGAGTGAGGCACTTACTATATAACTGTTCTTCACACTCTCAGTGGCCTTTGTGGCACCACATGCTCATCCCAAGACTCCAAAACCAAGGCAAGGACAGGGGCTGGAAGAGGGACAATTCTATAAGCTAAATTAAATAGAACCATCAATGTATTTTTTCGTGTTATATAGATAATTACCTTTTTTAAAGAGAAGTATTTTTCTTTCACTTTCATTTTTAAGAGGTTAATTCTAGAATATGTATTAAAGCTAGTTTTGAACTACAGTAGTTCTCTTTTTCTTTCAATTACTGACACTGGATGAACATCCTTTGTACTGGACTTGTAAGAATGCCCAGATATCCCCATGAGGAGTGGTGTCTATGTGAAATGCATTGTTCAAGATAATCATAATTTCCTGATCCAAATATCTTGCAGTGTAACAGGATACAAGAGAGCAAAATATGGAAAGCTATTAGCATAACAATATAGCACATATATATTTAGCTCCTTTTTTTACCCTCAAAACAAGTCACACAGAAAACAACACAAGAGGAAAAAAGACTTGAATATTCAGAAATTTCATTTTTGTGTTCTAAAGAAATAGAAAGCTCTAAGAAAAGTTGGAGGAGATACTATAGCTCTGTTTGATTTGTCTCTGTTTCTCAAAACATAAACATATATCCACTGTATCCAGCAAAGTCTCAAACAATTATGAGTTGACTTATTTCTTTTGGGCAAAGCAATGGGATCTGAAGCATACAGTAAATAACTATACAAGGTTTCATTCATGAAGCTAACACTTGAAGCCTAGGGTACTTCAATTAAGGAAAGCTAAATTGCTTAATACAAACTACATCACAAGATCTGGTAGAGTGCATAATAGATCAACATGGCACACAGTAATTAGAACCTTGTCTAAATGATGACAAGAGGTTATAGGATCTATTTCAGTCTCCAGTCCATAGAGGAAATCATTATAAGATATTCTTTTACTCATGCTTTTCCAAAGGCATTTTTTTCCAGCAGTATCACATGTTTATGTTACCATTTTTTTTGTGGTCTTACTTCACCAATTTTCATACCTTTTAATGATTAAACAGAAAACTTGCTTTTATCAACTTATAAATTTAAACATATCCCACATAAAATGCAGACAAGCAACACCAGCATAGTAATTACCTGGGGGGGCGGGGGGAGGAAAAAAAGGAAAAGGAAAAAAAGGACTTTTTAAGATTCCTTGCACCCTGCTAGGAACAAAAATAGCTTTCATACGAATCTGTGAGTTAAGTAATAAAATCTGATTGAATGGGGGTGGGGAGCTTGTTCTGCAGTGAGACAGACTCTGCTGAATTGGAACATAGTGAAAAACATACTCATCAAGAGCAAAGGAGATTAGAAGCATCTTTCACATTGACCAAGCCTGCCTACATCCAGACGTAATAAATGTTTCAGTAGCAGAGGCTGACCATAATAAGTATTTTTGCAGGCTTAATGCCAAATCTGAAACAGGGTTCTGTAGGACTTTGTCCAATTTCTTAATTTAAAAATGCAGTATTCATTTAAAAATATATTTTTAGCTGTAGCGGTACAGCTTTGTTGCACTGAAATGTTTTTTCTAACTTTCCTAACTGTTTGATAAACTTCCAGGTTTATTGAAACAATTTTACAGAAGCATGAAGTGACTGTAAATCTCCCTCCAGCTCCTTGATAGAGGTTGCTTTAGTGTAGGTCTTCTACTTCGTGAAGTTCTACTTAAAGAAGTTGTTTCTTGGTTAAATATGTAAGGTCTGACCATGCCATTAACCTTTCAGTAGAGCTCCCTCTCTTCTGCTTTGGGGCACAACATGAAGACACCGTGATAGCACAGTGGCCCCACAGTATGGACCAGCCATTAACTTCTCATTCCTTCTCCTTGCTTTCACCCTGAGCTCCTTGAGGAGAGGCTAGGGCAGCTGAGCTTGTTCAGCCTGGAGCAGAGACGGCTTCAGGGGACCCAGCAACAGTCCCCAGTGCTTATGGGGAGGCCTTGAGAGTAATGGTGACAGTCTCTTCACAGTGGTGCATGGTGGGAAGAAGAAACACAATGGGCATGAGTTGAAACATGAGAGTTTCAGCTGGGATATAAGGATATAATTTTTTTTCCCCGTGAGGACAGTCAGGCAGAGGCACAGATTGCCCAGGGAGGTGGTGAAGTCCCCATCCTTGGAGTCTTCAAACATCAAATGGATGAAGCCCTGAGCAGCCTGTTCTGACCTCAGAGCTGACCTGCTATGAGGAGGAGGTTGCAGCAGAGACCTCCTGAGCTGCATCCCAGCCTGACCTGTGTGAACCCCCATGTAGTCTCGTAGAGAAAGTAGATTCTCTTCCTGGGACTTTCAATTTTCTCTGTTGTCAGAAAGGGCATCCACATCTTTTGTAAGTCTCATGGTTTCATAGCTGTAATGTGAACACCTAAAATTTATCTGCACTTATGTAAGGTGTTGTTAAGGTGAGTGCTATGCAAAAGATTGCAAACACTTTTGGACAAGGTGATTTAGCACAAAATGCAGTCAGAACTATGGCTTATTCTGAAAGCTATCTCAGAAAGAAAAAAAGCAAAAAAGCATGAGAATGAAGAATGTTTATCAGTGAATGAATAAATGCAACTATAAAGTGTAATTTCTGGGTTTCCCATTGCACGTGAATTTCTATGTGATACTAAGCTGGAGAAGCTGTCTTGTTGCCACTTCTTCCCCAACCTATCTCTGGCTAATGAAGTACCACACAAGGTTCCAGATCAATTTTTCTTCAACCATGCTGCAATGAAAACCGAGGAGCAGGCACACGGCAAGCAGAGTACTTGTGAGTTCTCTGGAAATCCACTTCAACTAAATGGGAAGTACCTGCTTTCTGTTAAAACAAGGGACAGGTTGTCACCATCTGCATTATATTCTCTCTCTGTCTTTGTTTTTATCTGTTTACACCACAGTACCTGAGCATCTAGACAAGCAGGAGATATTTCACAAGTAAGTCCCAGCACTGACTTTGAGAGATTTATGATCTTTCCAAGTACTCACTTGAATTCTATTCTGCTCAGGAAACTTAAAGAAGTCATATTTTGTTTTGTTTTAATGTTGATAATCTGTAGACTTGTGAATAGCTGAGATACTGTCTGTTCAGATAGCCATTATATTTACTGCAAGTTGTTATAATGAGTACATTAATACTTTAAAGTAGTAATATTTTAAAAGTGGAAATATGCATCCCTGACTTTTGTCCAAAAATAACTAAAATGGAAATATATATTATTGACTCATTCTGTGGAAAAGTCTTCAGGAAATACTGAAAAATCTCTGTAGAGAAAGGCTCTGTGGGTTTTACTTGTGGAGCTGTTGCCTGAGGTAGCCAAGCACACTCCTTTGGCTATATGGAGAATTTAAACTTTCAGTGAGTGGCTCATTAGGAATCATTTTGCTGATGCATCCCAGGCTAAAGATGAGGATGTGGTTGAGCTCTCTCAGCCAAATTTGGTCAGGAACTGCTATGCATCATGACACTGAGAAGGACTGAACTAAGCCACAATTCCAGAGATGTGACCATGTTAGAAGGAGCAGCCTCTGGCATCTGGGGCCCACTGTAGCACCAGCTAAGAGGAATTTAAGGTGCCATACAAAAACCATTTGGTACCACAGGCCTCAGGCAAAGCAGCCATGGGCCTGAGGCAAAACATACAGGTGAACTTGGACCTGTTACAAAATGTAGGGAATAGCCTCTCTGAGGTTTCATTTTCCATGATCTTCCTCTGTTTCTCTCCAATAAGAGAAGATATTCATACCAAGGCTAATGGTTAATGCCTTACACAACTCCAACCTTCACATGAAAACATGGTAAATCAATAGCCCATACCATCCCTGTTTATGGGTTTGCTCTGTCAAGGGAAGAAACCATGGGTAACACCCACCAGCACCTATACCCAGATCCTTGACATTTTTAGGGCTCCCTGTTCTGGTACTTTCTAACTAGTGACACCATCATTTAGAGCTGTATAATACAAATTGTTTTTAAAAGACCAATGGTTAAGTAACACCTTAATATCAGTGTTGCTGTTTCTCTGTGTGTCTTGGAATGATTGCACAAAATGCCCTTCACAGGATAAAAAGTAACTCAGTGCTCACTTTTCCTAGACATTGAACCTATTTATAGGAAACCTGGTAGATTTAGGGTAAGCAAATCAAGGCAGAACGTGGTTGTTAGCCAAGTATTGATGTATAAATAGCTTTCTGGGGGTTTAATGTAAGCTTTGTTATGAAACTGCACAGCAAAAACAGTGAGTGGCAGGAACAGATGAACACTTAAGAGACAAAGCTCCTGTTCTCATCCTAATGTGTCTACCCCAAAGAAAACAAAAATACTTAAATGCATGTAGAACACTGCCTTAGACCATGAGGCTTTTTTGACATTGTCTTTAAAGAGCCAACGTGACTTCTTCAGTTTTTACTATAATAAAAGGTGACTTTTTACGTAATACTGCAATAGCAGCTAAAACTAAATTATTCCATTTCCTCAATGCTTGCAACTTCTTACATTTATAAAGATATAAAATATTGTTTGGAAACAGTGCAAATTTATTTAAAAAGAACAATTCTCATGGAAGAAAAAAGGATCTATTCATGTTATCCAGCCACATTAGTATCATGTAATGGTACCTTTACATTTAGGTGACTTCTGAGCCTATGATCTCTAAATAAAGGACCCTCCTGTTATAGCTTTCACTTGTGAAGGGTCTGCTTTTGTCCACAGTTTTCAGTCCCTCATGAGTGAACCAAAATATCTCAAGATATCTCCCCTGGCATTTCAAACAGTATAACCTGAAGTAGGCCACAAACAATCAGGTAAACAGCTAAACAGCCACAGTAATCAATATTAGGTACTGCATTGGAATGGGCTTTGCAGAATAAATCACTCTTAATTTCTGAGGACTGTATTATCATCGACCTGTCTGAGTCAAATATCAGAGATGTTGTCCTAAGAGTCTTTTCATAGAATCACAGAATCATAGAATGTTAGGGGTTGGAAGGGACCTCTGGAGATCACCGAGTCCAACCCTGATGCCAAAGCAGGATCACCTAGGACAAGTTATACAGGAACGTATCCAGATGGGTTTTGAAAGTCTCTAGAGAAGAAGCCTACACAACCTCTCTGGACAGCCTGTTCCAATGGTCCATCACCCTCATAGTAAAGAAGTTCCTCCTCATGTTGTAGTACTGGAGTCTATCTTGAGGCCATCACAGTTATCTGCTGTCCTAGAGTTTCCACCCTGTGTATCACTGTGAAAGCACTAGTTATGGTGAGTGGAGATTAGCACCAGCCTGTACATTTAAATCACACATGTATGTTGGGCTCCTAGTCCTGCTCATGTAGAGAAAAACACAGGCCCTTGAAAACCTCCAGAGGGAAAACCTGCTTGCAGAACCAAGTGCTTAAACACAGGTTCATCAGATAACTAAAATACTAATGAAGCAATTACATTCATTGGACTAAAACTCACTGCAGGTTTCCTACTTAGTAGTCTAGAAGTTTATTTGGTTTTCATACTCTCAAATTCTATGCTTTCAGTCAGAAGAACCCAACAATCAGTGTAAAGAGTGGTTTTTCCCACTCTCCTAAATGAGTTTATGGCTTAATTAACATTACTATGTTCAGTAGGATAAAATTTCCAACCAATGCAAGTAATATTACATGGCTCTAGCAAATCAGAATTACAACAATATGACAAATAAAACTATATCTTGTGATAAGACAAAAATTAGCCTGTATCATATCTGCACATTAACATCTTGATATTTTGTTATCTTCACTAATTTTTTTAAAGGTTTCATTAAGGGATAAAATACTACTTAATGTATCGGTGTGGAGCTACTTAAGTATGTTTATGTTTCACACAAATTTTATATTAATTTTAAAAAGACTGAGAGATGATGTGTGTGGCCACTGAAAACAGTTTAAGTCAAGTTCTTTGTAAAATGAATGTAAGTAGATTTGCCTTTCTTGAAGGTCTGTGAGAAAAAGATGCAGAATATGAGATGTTATTTGCTGACACCAATGGTAAGTCATTATTCCTGCTGGCATACTCAGGTTTTTTCTCTGTGGTGGAGGAATGCTGAAGTACTGCTGACTGAAGACACAAACACAGCCCATGTGCCTAGCACATTGATTCTGTAATTTGTTTTTTTCTGTTGAAAATCCCTTTTCATTTATCAGGCTAGTTGCAATGCAAGGGTGCAGATGTCCCTGCTCCTTCAGTGACAGTGTGCATGTCCCCAGGGTGTGGCTATTCATAGCTCTCCATGCTGTTTAGTGCAGAGTCCTGACGATGATGCATTGATTGCCATGAGGAAAACTGACAATTTAAAGCAAAACCACAGACAGACTGAGACACATAGACACATGTGGGTGGCAGTGACATGGACAGAAACAGAATTCTCAGGATTCAAAGCTGGTCTCAGACTTCAAAGGCTCAGTCTCTCATTGAATCATCAATAGCACTGCACATACTGAAGCCTTTATTTATCTGTTTTGGTGAAAGAATTAGCTCCTGCTTGATAACCATCTAAGATGCTAAACCTGTCCTAGGTAATATTTCTGTATTCTAAAGAAATTTAAGTGTATGAGTTTGCATGTTTCTGTCGTCAAAACATCTCTTTGGCTGCTGAAGTCTGTCTACCAGTTTTTAACTGTGGTTTTGAAAGTGCTGTTGGGCACAGTCCTGAGCTGGCAGCAGTAATGAATTGTTCCCACTAAAAGACTGTTCCCCAGAACTGAATCCCTCAGGGATGTTCTAGAGGAAGCATATGTGTGTTTACAGCCTTGCAGGGGACCCATTGTAACTCCCCATAATCCCAACCATCTCTGGCAGGAGCACATATGGAGCAGCTAGGTCGATTTCATGCCACTTGCTGTGACTTGGGAGTGCCTCAAAGAGCAAGGACATGATCTGTGGCCATGCCCTGCTCCTGCTTTCAGGGCCTGTCCCTTGATATGCACCCACCTGCTGCAAATGACAGCAACTCTGCCAAGGTTCTGAATACAGAATTTGGAAAGATTTCATTTGTGGCACTGCCTCTTCCCATGCATGAATCCTTTTTCTTTAGAGAAGTTTTCTTTATTTTCACATTTCCTTTGAGAGGTTTTATATCTTTCTCTCATTGACTAATTAAGTTAAATGTCATGTTGCTATTGTGGAAACCTCTTTCCCTCTTTCTTTCCAGAAACAGCATCCCAGCTTTTACAATTTCCAAAAATTGCAACCTCCACCACAGCCATCATTGACTCTTTTATGCTTTTGGAATCAAGATGAGTTTTCTTTTGAACCTGGCATAAGACAAGGCAAAAGATACTGCGTAGGACTTTCTTACAATTAACTTATACTGTTCAGTATGGACAGTACTGGGGTGCAAGGCTAAATGTTCACTTGTGATACATGGTTGTGCAGAACAGCAGTTTCCTCTGCATCCATGCCTGGCTTCTCTCAGCCTTAGGGTCAGATAAACAAGACAGTGTGTCCTGGTGTGTAGGATCACAGTGTGACCAGATTGCAGTGAATGGGTGCAGCATTGCTGCTTCTCACTGTCCTGACCAGAAGCATATACTGCTGGAGTGGGCTGACAGGAGATTATTTCCATTCCTGCCATGAGAACAGCCAAAAACAAATGATGTATTGTTCCTTAGAAATGTGTCACCACACAAATACAGAAAAATCTGCTTAGCTCAGAGATCAACTCAGGGAAAGTTCAGTAACAGTTCTTTGAACATGATTGACTCTTATACCTGGATCTCCTTGTACTTGGAACATTTTTTACAGTGTTCCAAGTCCACATAAGTAGTGGTATGAAAATAAGAAGGAAGGAAGAGAAGAGGAGGGAAGGTGGGAAGGCGTGAAGGCAGGAAAGAAGGCAGGAAGGAAGGCAGGAAGGAAGAATGAATTTTCCTTTCCTAATTTAATTACACATAACCAAGTCCTAAAATTCTAGAGTTTACATAGATTTTAATTAAGAAGCAAAATTATTGTGTGTTCAGTCAAGCAGATTCAAGGTGATTCTCCCTCTCTCTGTCACTCATAGTTCCATATATACATCCAGTCTATAGGAGAGGACAGGAACAGTAACCATAGTTGTATCAGGATTTAGGAAAATAAAATATGAAAGTGAAAGTTTGAAACAGTGTGAATTTCACTATCAACAGGTCCAAGCTTCCCTAAAGCAAATTTCCAGCTACAGATAAGCCATGTGTTCTGAGTGTGAAATACCTGCTAGCTTTTCTCAGTGCTCAGAGCAATCAGTCCTGTTAACAGCTGAATTTAGAGTAGACAATCCTGAGGAAATGAGATAAATAATCTTGAGATGAAACAACTAAAATTGAATGATAGCATAATCAGCAATCTACATCGTACAGCTCTAGATGTATCATATCTTCCTCTTCATTAATTAAGAGAAGTCAGAATTACAATGCATTTCCTTTTGCCAAAGTTTTTGCCTGCCCAAGGGTTACTGTCTGAAAAAAAAAAAAAAATCCTGTAAGCATGCAAAAATTCTTGTTCAGGCAATTTCATACCATTCTTACACACCTTTTCGCTAATGCTGCTGCAGAGGCTGGCTGCAGGGGAAGAGCACAGACCCGTTTTGTGTTACAGTGGTTTCCCCATTTCTTCTTTTGCCCTTTGTGCATTTCTGTGCAGAATAACAATCCCCAGAGCATCCTCTCACCTAATTCCTTGCTATTTGACTTTCTCTCTGGCTGCTGTGGTTTAGCACTCTCCTTCAGAGGCAAAGATTAATTAAATGCAGCTTATGACCTCCATTCATGATTTTTAAGATTTGTTGGTGGTTTTTTTATCCTTTGTTCTTTTCAGTCTTCTTCCCTATACTTTTTCATTCTTTCTTTATGTCTAATGTCACCCATCATGATAATTCTGATGACATCAACTAACTGTGTGGGCTCTTGCATTACCAAGAGGTTACTCACCCTTATTTAATACCATATTTAATACTTTTTCTTTGTTTACCAAGAAAATCTATTACTTCTCCTGTGCATGGCTGTTCCACTCAGTTTGACTTCAATACTCTTCACTCTCTGCTTCTTGGTGCTTTCTTTGAATTTTTAGTGTTCTTCACAAATATCTATTGCTATCTCCAAATTTTCCCCAGCTCTGCTATAATCCTTATCCATGACTACTCTCTAGCCTGTTCTCTGTGTTCTCCAATAACACTCTGTATCTTCTGGATCACAGAGTTCCCCTCTTGCTATTGCTGTCAGGGATTCCTTCACTGGATATCTAGCCCTGAGGAACTGCCTTCATTACTACCTTGGTAACACTGTATTTCAAGCCATCTCTCCCTTCTATACCCAGTTATCATGGATAGATTCTCCCATCCCCAATAAATGAAGAGAAATAAGTGGCCAGATATTCATGTCATTTTTGACAAAGCAGCAAGTTTTTCCTGTATCTTGATGTAAAAGTAGTCCAAGGCTCTAACAAAAGTTTATATCATTACTTCTTTATCTCAACAGTTCTTGAGCAGATTTCCAGTTCTAAGCAGAAATGTGCAAAGTACGGCCTATATAAACATCTAAGTATACCTAATGCACAGGCCTCTGGGAAAGGTGGTTCAAAGCTAACTCAGACCACCTCCACAGTCTTCTCCTAGAACTATGACAGAACGAAATGTTTAGGGCTATAACAGATTTTTATTAAGTACAATATCAAAGAATATAAACAAGAGATGGAAACTGGAGATAAAAAGCTCAGTTTGAAGAACTTGTGTAATCAACTTGATAGAAAAAGAAATTAAAATGGAGATATTATTCACTTCAGTACACAAAGTATGAGAAAGAACAAGATAGGCATTTCCTCAAATTATCAGAAATGTTGAAAGACTTTTCATCAGCTAAAGATGAAGAAAAATAGAGATTAGCACTTTGAGAGACCACACAGGTAGCTCTGTATAGTAACCTACCTCTTCATCATAAACAGCCAGCAATGACAAAGGAACACAATGACTCTGTGAAAATGTTGAAAAAAAACCCCTATCTCATTGAAAGCAAATAGGAATTTTGTCTGTGGAGCTAATGACAAAACATGTAATCACATGTAGTCACACACTGATGAAATTTTAACTTTTTCTGGCTATGTACTGTTCTACCTCATTTTTTCGCTCACTAACCACAATGTTATGCTGATGAAGTGCAATAGAAGGTCTTGTTTCACATAGAGAAATGAAAGGATGGCTTGGTCATATAGATGACCAACCCTTGAAGAACATTTACAAAATTTTCCTGGTACTGCAAGAAGAACTGGTCAAGTTAGGTTTAATTTTCTGAATAAGTCAGAATTCAGACAGTAACATTTTATTGTAAATGATATTTCCCTTCTTCCATACTTCTAAGACAAGTGTCGTCCACTGTAACAAACATTAATGCCCAAAGTTGCAAAATCTCCATGTTTATTACCCTCTTCTCCATTTCCCCAGGTAAACCCTGGTACCACCAGTGTGACTACAGTGTCTTCTACCTGCTTGTGAGAAAAGGTACACGATCAGATCACTGGAATGGAGTTCAGTCCAAAGAAGATCTAACAATTAGAATATATAAGGCACTTTTAAATACATTCATATAATATATTTAAAGTTTATTTCCCATGAGGGTTACAGTGTAATGCAAACATGAAAGATGTCACAGTTCTTACACCTTGACTAGTATTACTCCAGATGAAGATACAATCTAGCTTAAGAGCCTTGATTTCAAGCATTATTAAAAAATAAGTGATTATTTGGACAATATCCATACAGCTTATGAATTCTGGTTGCTGTTATAGAAACAAGTAAATAGTGGACCTCACATAGCACTGTTGGAAGACACAATGAGGTCCACCATCTGTGGATCATGCTTGGGTCTATCAGATCAGGTGAAAACAAATTATTACTTTGACAACTCTGCTATTAACAAACAAGACAATGCTGGTGAAGCAATACTTTCCAGATATTCACAGGAGGGAGGAGAATAAAAACAAAACAAAGGAAAAAAAAGTCTCAGTTTGACACAAACAGCACTTTGAATAGAAGGTGAAGAGATATGAATATTTCAATAGTAAGGCTAATTCAGCCCAAATGACTAAAATCTTGGAAGGGTTCATGCTTAACTTTTTGAAAGTTGAGGCAATAAAAGGTCAGATATGACTTCTCCTATTGACCTGAGACAGCTGATTTGTATGTCCCCATAGCTGGGAAGGAGGAGCAGACAGGGAGCTTGAGTTCAAGAAGGGTAACAAGAGGTCAAGGGAGTAAACAACATAGACGTTCACTCAGACAAAGATGTTAGAGACCACAGAGACATAGTATATTAGAATTGACTTTGTCAGGTTAGTGGGTATTCAACAAGAGAGAGCTTCACCAGACATGTGATGGCATGGCTTTAAATTTCAGTCAGCATAACTTAAGCATGCGCTTAACTACTTTCCCAAACAAGGTTTGAAAGCTATTTTTAAAATAAATGAGGAATTTACTAAAGGCACCCATCTTCTGAAAAATACACTCTACAATGCGATATTTTATCTTGACAAGAAAAATATCGGAGGGGTTTAAAGAAAAGATTCGTCAACATCTGTGTATGTTCACTCTGTGTATTACTAAGCATCAGTCAGATCAATGTTTCAGTGCTGTGCTAATGTCTGGAATTCACATTAAAGCGGTGTCAGGAAGCCTGGAGTTGGAACAGTATTGATGGTAAATGGATATAGGTCATTTGGACCGAAAGACTCAGATTTGCCACACTAGTAAAGCTAATGGAAATCAATAAGGGAGCAATTATTAAAAAAAAAAAAAAAAAAAGGAAAAAACAACCCAAAAACATTAGAAAAAGGAAGAAAAGAGGAGTGCAAACTGAGGTATGGATACTAGAAGTAAGCTTTAGTTTTCTTACCACCACTACTAAAAACTTGGATTTTTTTTTTCAAGGCTTCAGAAAAAGGAAAGGATTTACAAACTTATATTTTGATCTGCTTAGCATTGACTAGAGTGGATTTCAGACTTTTTTTGAAAACAAGCCACCGAATAAGACTCCTATTCTATATCAGAACTCTTCCCTTCTGATCACTTAATTTCTTTAGAGATGCCTTCCAATCTGTACATCAATTTTTGATGAAATCTGCTCATACAGGATGCAGCAGCATAGGAGGTCTGCTAGAGGGACACAGTGACTATCTAGGTGATATGATAGTGCTGTGCTAAATCAAAAAAGCAAATATTGGTGGAGTGGGAGGTGGAAATAAACCCGTAAATAAAGAAATATAAGTGTTAAAATACAGACAGATGTGCTAAGTGGGATATACTTAAAGCCTGACTTAAACTGAGTCTTATTGTTCCAAATTCTTAATGTATTCTTCACTTCTCTTCCATGTTCCGCAGACTCCTTTCCAATACAAAGCATCACTGTTTTTCATGAGCTTTAGCAAAGACCTTTTCATAAAGCTTTCAGAGTAACACTTTCCTTTCTGTGAGAAAGTCTGATATGCTTTACTAAAGCCACCATCAAATATAGCTTCACCATCTCATAATTTTGTTTTTATTGGAAGAGGAAATCATTTGGCTTGACTCATAGGCTGTACTTGTTTTGAATCTATTTTGCTCATTGTATTTATTGTCACTCTCCTCAAGAGACTAAGCTGAGAGCTTTCTGTTCCTCAGTTTGCCAGAAGTTCTGCCTCACTAGAGTCTATGCACGGAGTCATCCAAACTACATTAGTTATTTGGAAGTTAAGGCTTTTGCCTAGACCAGTTGTCTATACTCACCCAATAGACAAAGGATGACTGATTCTATATACCTTAAGCACTGTTCTTAGATGTACACCAGGAGCCAGTATCCCAAAACATCTTTCATGTGTCTATAGAACACCTATAGCAACTTGGATTAGAGATGGTGTTTTCACATAACTAAACTTAAGTGAAATATTTCCCACTATGGAAAACCTAAGCTAGAGATAGTACAGCATTTCTTAATTTAAAGTATGCTGTAGTAGATATATTGCAGTATATGTACAATACATGGACATAGTGCAGGGTGTACTTCATAGAACCATAGAATTGTCAGGGTTGGAAGGGACCTTAAAGATCCACAAAAATTATCATTGGGCTGGAACACCTCTCCTGGGAGGACACATTGAGATAGTTGGGGTTGTTTAGCCTGGAGAAGAGAAGGCTCTGGGGCGACCTTATTGCAGTCTTCCAGTATCTGAAGGGGGCCTACAGTAAAGCTGGGAAGGGAATTTTTACAACAGCTTGTAGTGATGGCATGAAGGGGAATGGCTTCAAACTGGAAGAGGGTAGATTCAGATTAGAAATTAGGAAGTTCTTCATTCTGGAGGTGGTGAGACACTGGAACAGGTTGCCCAGGGAAGTTGTGGATGTTCCATCACACTGGATGTGTTCAAGAACAGGCTGGACAAGGCTTTGAGCAACCTGTTGTAGTGAGAGCTGTCCCTGCTCCTGTCAAGGGCATTGGAACTAGATGATCTTCAAGGTCTCTTCCAACTGAAACCATTCTATGATTCTATGGCATAGTACTATAATACTGCTGTAGCATATTTGTAAGACTGAACTGAATGTGGTATGGACTTTGTTTATGTAGTTCAAAGCAAAATGTCTTACTGCAGCAGTACATAAAGAGCACTAGCAGTATCAACAGCAAACTGAAATCCAGGTAACACAGAAATAGGAAATGAAATTGCTCCAGATGTGGACAATGTTCTCAACTGCACTGCCACGGTAGTCTGGATGCAGCGCTAGCTGCACTGATGTCACAGCCACCCTGTGCCAGCCTCCTACATGGAGCTCTTAGAGCACACTCATTGTGCAATCACCTTCCTCACTGTCAAAAGAACAGGACATTTAGGAGATGTTTACATTAATAAGTCATGAGGACCAATAGGAGAGGATCTGTAGAGCGAAATGTTTGTTGAGGTTATAGTAGCCATATCATAATGCCTTTACTTCAGATCACTTCTGGTCTGGTTCTGTGGTGAACACCTTATCTGCAGCTGAAGGACATTTGGAGCATGACCTCTGGTTATGCTTCACCCAAAACAAGTCAGGACTGCTCAGCAATGTGAAGTAATACTTGGTGAAAGGGAACAAGCAGAACAGGAAATGGGGAAAGTCAGAAGGGTGAATTTAACCGTTCACTTCTGGCCTGAACAGAAATGCTGATGTAGATGCACTGTAAAGCATTTATAAGAAGCAATTACTGCCATGCAGAAACTCCATGTCGCTGGGCAGCTCTTCCTGCAACTGCAAGATATGGAGATGTGGGTGAGGGACAGAGTCAGGGACTACTCAAGAGAAGCAGCCAAGACAGCAGAAGTTGTACCTGTGTCTATTGCCAAAATTCATTACTTTCATATGCATCTTCCCCTGCCTTCAGTTTTCTGCCTTTATTATCTACACTAACATTGTAATTATGATGCCACCACAATGCCCAAAGACTACTACAGCTCTACCAGTGCTTACCTGGCAAGGATAAAAGCACTATCTGATTGTCCTGGGAGAGGGGAAGAGACAAGTATCTGTTAATCAATAAATAATATCAATTCAACTGCGTGAAGGTGTGCTTGCTTCTATCATTTCAACTCGTTCTTATAGGCTTTAATGCAGGAATTAAAGGTGGCTGTGATAGAATAGAAAGATCTTAGAGAAACCAAGCAATGGTCTTACCATAAAAGTGAACTCTATTCTGGAATACAAAGATCTACTGTAATTGTCCAAGTTATTTGGGAAGCTGCATATCCTCTAATGCACAACAAAAGGGCTTAAATGATTCATGGGAGGGCCAAAATAGATCCAGACTGGAAGGGTGTCTTAGTTTATTTTCCATCCAGCACACACACACACATTATGGCAGCTTTTTGTAGCCATCTTAATAAAAGATGTTTTATGATAGAGCACATGCCAAAAGCAGAGTTTGTCCAATTATCTGCACATACCAGCTGATGCAAAGACAAGTGGACAAACAGTTGACTATGTAAGAGACGTCACTGATATTACTGAAGAAAGCATCTGCCAAACATTAACCAGTACTTTCAGAAACAGGCTGTATTTAACGTCTCACAACCTAATATAGATCATATAGCATCCAATATACCATCAAGAACTCCAAACCAAATAGATGTACAGAAGATACACATACTTCCTTGAGAATGGTTTTTGTTATTATTTAGTACTAATATTATTAAATGTCTTGGCAGAGGCTTACACAATTTGCTCTCATTTCAATCACTCAACAAAGGCTTGTAAAAAAGCTGCAAGAGCAAGTTATTTACCCACTCACAGATTAAAACTGGAAGTGCCAATTTAATGTATTTTGACATTTTCCAGGCAGAAAAGTCTAGTAGAGCAGCAGAGAGCCCCTGACAAAACACAGGTTCTGAAGCAAAGGAAAAGACACAATGGAAATTCAAGACCACATCTCCCAGCCCACAGCCTTTCTGAAGACCACACACTATCACTACCATGTTCTGCTGACAGGTATGAAGAAAAAAGGTGTCGTTAGTAGCAAGGTATACCTCCCCCATGTTGGTTCACCTCTCCCATAAGGGGTAAGCAAGGTTCCTGGTTATTTCCCAGAGGACACTGAGACATAGTAAGAGTGAGATGTGGGTCACCAAAGGCAGATATGTGCTAGCATTTCTCCATGGGTGAATCCACAAAATCCCATGCTCAATTGCTGACCTACCGCAGCCCTCTGGGTGACTATGGAGAAATCACTTAGTATGGTATTCATCTTATCATCTAATCCAAATTTAGACTCCTGCAGTATAAACATCTACATAGAAGCAAGTCACCCTGTGCTCCCTTTGTAGTCAACAGAGAGAAATAGATACTTCTCGGGTGCAATTAATCTCATCCTAAAGAAGACATCTTCCAGATGATTTATGCCTTAAAAGTACCTGGTTTTCCCTGACTATAAAGGGAGTCTGAGGTGATTTTTGCCATATGGACACCTCAGACATGGACAAATAATATATCTAGCAGAGCCATAAAGCCATTGATATTCCACACAGCCTGCAGTTAGTATAAATGTTTGGTCAATAATAACTCGAGCTGAACTCAGACAGTTGACCTAGAGGTGAATGGCTCTGTATTCCATTACTAAGCCTCTGAATCATCCAGTGTCTCTTTTCTTTTTAAGTGAAGTCTCTCCCTGGGTTTTAGATGTCACTTAATGGAATGTGGACATTAAATGTATGTAAATCCATAGCATTTTTGGATAGAGCTGCATTCCACTATGTCCCATTATAAACACTATCCCATCCTCCTCTTTGGAGCTGTCAATCTGTCAGGCAGAGGAGCCTGTGGACTCCCAAGGCAAATCCTTGTATTTCAAGAGGACTGACTGCTGTTGCCAAAAAAAAAGTTCCCGATGAAAATAGTTCTTTTGTGGAGAAATTAGAGAGACCCTCTTAAGCCATGTTTTTTATATCCTGGGATGATAGAAATTCCTTTACCAAAAGTACTGCAGCTTGTTTTTTTCCCAGGATGTTCATTTCCATTTTATTCCTATTCCTGTCCTCAAAGGTCTCATTCTGTTTCATAGAAGCCTCTTCTATCATCTTCGTTTTTGCTTCTTATTACTTTTCTGCACATTTTTGTACAGGTTTTAATGGAAATTCCACTTCAGTTATAAAATATGAACAGTATTTTGCAAAATGATTCTTGCTGCGCTTTTGCTATCAACCTAGCAGTGAACTGTCAGGACAGAATATCATTGTTATTAATTTCTTTTTAAAGAGGTTAATGCAGCTGTATGTTCACTTAAATTCCAAATTTCACAGATGTCATTCAGTGGAATGTGTGTAATAAACTCTGGTAAATCCACAGCACCTGGGTGTTGAGCTGCTTTGCACTTAAAACATCATCCCACTATCAGGCACAACCCCTGTTTGTGTGATGTGAGCTACGTAACTGTATCCACCAGTATCTGACCAACAGATCCAGAAGTCCATCTTATAAGACGGTCCAATTCAGATGAAGTATTTTGCCCCATTCAAGACACTTGTTCTCAAGTATAATATCTTTTTAAAAGGAATTCCATCACACTCTGCCCCTTCTGATGTTATCTCTGTGCTTCTACAGAGAAGGTTGTGTAGCCTACACTGTTCCTAGAACATGACATTCTTCTTCTGAGGACCAAGCGGTATCTGAAAGATTACCCAAAGAAATACTTAGGTGTTTAATCCTCTGTTTGTACTGTAAATTTCTGTATATACCTTTAGTAGAATAAATGTAGTCAGTGACAGCCATTCTTTAAATGCACCAAAACCCCGTCTTCAAGGTTTTCAGCAATTACCTGAATTACACAGAAATCGGCATCTCAAGGAGGTGATTCCTGGAAACCTGAAATAAGGTTTAAAATGGAGACAGGAAAAATGATGCTTTGAAGGTGCCCATCCCCATGCACCTCTCTGAAGTGCAGAGTTTTACTAGACACTTGCTTCAAAGTAGACAATTATACTCTGTATATCTGAAGTTATGTGAGACAAACTTTATAGATAAAATTCACCTTTGGATTTAATATTAAGAAATACAGACTAAGTCTTGGTTTCACCCCACTTGCTTCCATGGGAGATGCAGACACATTAAAGACTACAGGAAGTTTAAAATTAATTCTCCATCCTTCCAATGCAGTACTGACATTCAGGTAACGCAAATCTTGGAGACCGGAACAAGGGACATTTTTGATTTGCATTTGTGTTTTAAGCACATTAACATTGCTGAATGGATCAGTTACATATTCCATTCACCAAAGTTTAATATCTTGGCTTTGCCTAGAAGTCTCCAAATGTAGGCTTCAGCTGGCAAATTTGTTTTTCTATCCCTTTGATATAGGTTCCTAAAGCAATTTTGCACAAGTGGCCAATTTCAGTCAGATTTGAGAGTTAACTATTTAATCCTTACACACTCCACACAAATAGAGGTTCTAGGTAGAGGAGAGAGACTTATTTATTACCTTTACAGAAGGAAAAGCAGTAGCAAAACCACATATCTAATTAAACGTCAAGGTCTTGAGACAAGTAACTACGTATACACTCCTATGCTCTTGCTGGATCACACTGGTATATGCTGATGTCCTCCTTCTTAAGTGTCACATCTGCGGGACTTGCAGGAGAGAACTCCTCACCTAACCCTCAAATTCTGGCTCCCTTTCTGCAGAAAGCTGTGGAGCAACTGGCTGGTCCACGTTACATTTCACCAGCACACAGTAGTCAGAGAGTCATCAGGCTGTGCAGCTCAGTCCATAAACACAGGATGGTTATTGTCCCTCTGACAGAAAACCACAGGAAATCAAGTTGTCTTCATTGTCTACTCACAAAACTACTTGTTTTCTTCATACCATGGGCATATAAAGTTTCTGTAGGTAAATCCAAATACATAAATAATGGACAATTATTTAGGCTTTTTTTTTTTTAGGCTATTGTATTTATCATACTAGCCATAAAAATGAAGGTAAAATACATATCTAGATCTTTACAAGACAAAAATGACATATTTGAGAATGGGTAATTATTCAATGTTGATCTCAGATACAAGTGGTTTTTTTCATCACATGCCCAGTCCATGACATGCCTGTGAATGTGCAACAACACATCATTTTTTTACTTGTATTCACTATAAATCCCAAAAAATAACAAGGAATGTGGGCCAGATCTTCACCAACGTCAGTTAAGCTATGCTAGTTTACCTCAGTTCAGGAGGTTCAAAAACACTTCATTTCCATTAGCCTTGCAAGACACTTATGGAAACATACCCTTTCTCATACACTTATGTTTGATCTGGGTGTAACCCATTTCCTATTCGCCTCTGATCATTTGACAGTTGACTAAGCTGACTATATTATCACCTTTTATTTCCCTCCATTTTCCCTCTTGCTGCTTCCCAGAAGAGGAACCAGAAACTGCAGAGGTGAAGCTTTGAAATGAAACAGCTTGAACCCTTTATATCTTCCTCTTTTCCCTCCATTCCTCCCTCTGGCTTTCCACCTTGTCTGCCTACCCATCCATGAAAAGAAATCATATTTTTAGAATATAAGATCTGTTAATGTATTGACCTTTGAAGATATAGTAAAGTGAACACTACTTAAGTTACCTGTCTATTATAACAGACAGGATGCCAGTTAAGTAAATGGAGCAGTGGAATGTTGAATATAAAAATAAATGTTGTTCTTAGTTAAATTTGTTCTCTGTTCCTCATGAAAGACGATGAATTTCCAGGACAAGGCAAAAGGTCCAGAGTTTTTCAGATGAAAATCATGAGGGAAGAAAATAATGTATATAGCAAACATAACTGAAACAGAAATTGATAAAAATTACTATATAACTAAACTGGGTGCGCAGAAAGGATGCTCCAGGAAAATGTGAAAAAAGAAATCTAAGGTTAAAAAAAAAAAAGTATCTGTGCTTTTCAATGGGTGTTGCATATATGTCTTGCATAGCTGACTTCTAAGACATGCATAGAAGTCAAGATCTTAGCACTCTGTTAAATCTGTTGCTATATCTTAATGGATATCTTGTGCAGTGTCCATCCTTGGAGATATTCAAAAGCCATCTCAATGTGGTCCTGAACGCCAGCTCTACATGGACATGCTTGAGCAGGGATGTTGGACAAGATGACCTACACAGGTGCCTCAACCGTTCTGTGATATATATCTGGAAGTAATTTGTTTCTAATCATATGATAACAGAAAAAAAATCAGAGCTGGACATCAGGATAAACATTGGTTTCAGCATTTATGATTATTACTGCATTGAAAAGCTAAATCAAACTTTTATACAGATATAGATATAAATGTAAATACGTATGTACATACATAGGAGGTAAATATGTAGGTGTATATAAATGCAATTGTTCATGTCTAGGAGTCAACAAGAACATTTTTGCATTCGCCTTTTGTATACAGTTAAGGTTAAGATTGCTATACTTGTTGGCCTGATTTTTTTCAATTCACATCACCCCAGTGAAAAGCACTTTTGTGAACTACAGTAGAGATACGTGCCTGAATTAATGTTATTCAACATATATGTCAGCTATTCCTAGGGAATGTTTCCAGGAGACATAAAATTATTCTCCCAATCTCTACAATTATTCTCCCAAAATATTTCACAACACAAACCAATTGAAAAGAAACAGAGAAAAATATAAAGTGCCCTTTGAACATTTTTTTCTTTTATATACGTAAGAGCTCTGCAAATTTAATATCTTATTCTCGTAGTAGATTGTGAACTGATCTTTTGTAAATCATGGGGCAGACATGTTTTTGACTGCTTGAACACTACTTTTCACTGTCCAGAAAATGATCATGGCCTAGGAAAGCTGTAACATTAATTCACTCTGGAGGCAACACTTCTGTTCAGCTTTTCAGCTTTTCTCTTACATTCTCAGAGGATTTTGCAATAGGTGAACTGTTTTTATACCCACTCAGAAGGACTGACGTCTGTCTTCAAGCTGACAATGGAGAATGAAGATTGAACTGCCAGAAATTTACAAGCTAAGCTTGCAAATCCCTTTATTGATGTACTCTAGCTCTGTCATGGTTTAGGGTCAGGGCCATCTGCTAGACCTATAGCAGATGCTCTCTGTTAACCCTCCTCCATCCCCCAAATGGAAAGAGAAGATTGTAAGGAAAAGGGACTTATCAATTTGAAACAGAAACTAGAACAGCTTTAATGAAAATGATAAAATTGAATATATACAAATATATACAAAACCAGTATCAAAGCCAACACCCCCCCAGTGGTAATTACATCACCATCACCACTGATGTTGTGGAGCAGGCTCTAATAAGTGCCAGACTTGGACCAGTGACAGATGGGAACTATGTTCAGAAGCTGGATCCTGGTACTGGTTTCAGGAATACACAGATCAGGAGCAAAGGGAGAACAGAGTCCCCATTGGATGCTGTCCATTAAAGAAACAAGGAAGAAGCTGAAAGAGCCTGACACTTGAGATCCCTCAGCTTTATACTAAATATGAGGTATATAGGGTGGAATTCCTTGTTGGTCAATTTAGAGTCACCTGTCCTGTCTGCTCCTCAATGCAAGTGTGGCCTTTTACTTTCTGCACCCCTCAACATGGTACACATGATCCTTGGTCTTCACACCAATCCTCAGTACTAACTCTAACCATGGGGTGTTATCACTGCTAGAAGCAGACACAGCCTGTGGAAACATGCTGCTAACTCCAGACAGTGCAGTTAGTTAGAAGAGCTGAGCTGAAAAGTAAAATCACTGAACAGAATTAGTTCTGTTCTCACTCAAAACAGGACAAGCTCTATTTTTTATTTTGTTAAGATCCTGAATAAGGCATGAGAAAATATGTTATCCAGCTGAGAAATGTAGCTACAGCAATTTCTTACTGTGGGCAAAAGAACTGACACTGTTTTAAGTGTCCAGTGATGGTTTTATTGGACATTTAACTTTCTAGAAGACAGTTTCTGGCTTGCACTGCATACTAGCTAGGATATTGTGTTAAATCCTGTGACATGCAGCTACTGATTTTTGAAAGGTTCTACAAATTTATTTATTTCAACCATAGAGTTTCTTTATGCATGTATTTCCAGAGAAAGACTTTAATAAATCAAATCAAAATATAATTAAAACTTTCAATAAGGATCAGAGAGAAAATTAGGTGTTCTTTTAAATTTAGCAGCTCTCATTACAAATCACTTGAGGGAAAAAAAAAATTTAAACTCATCTGAATATTACAGGTTCAAAACATCTGAAATGAACCAAAAAAAACCATTGGTGTTTCTGAGATTTTGTTTAAACTCCAGATCATTAGGGTTTCCCATTTCTTTGTGATTGAATTATAAATACTGTGTCATAGTTTCTTCCTTTTTTTATCAGTTGACATCACTGCCAGACAACAAAGCAGGAAGGCAATGAATTTGTGAATGGAAAATGTTACAATGTGGAGAAAAGTCTACTTTTGCTTAGGAGTTTGGCCATGGCTCCTTCCTTGGTGGATGTTCAGGCAAAGCAAAAAAACCCATGAGACCAAAGAATTTTGAATGTCCCCAATCCTGTTTACTAATGTCACATGTTTCTTCCTTACATCCAGTGAAATTTGGTGCCTGGAAAAGGGAAATCTGAATTTGCATTATTTTTAAAACAAGTGGAGTGCAGCTATTTAAATTCAAAATTAATGAAGTAAAGGACTGAAACATTAATTTTCACTGGGGCTTAAGCATTGATGTAACAGCCAGGAGCTTTCCGTGTAACAAAGGTATGTCAGAGGGACCTATCCTGTTTGTGCTTATGCTATATACCTCCAATCTTCTGTTTTCCTCTTTTCCCATAAAGTCTATATTTACTATAGGTTACACTGAGTACACAAAACCATGTGATGAAAAAAGCAGAAAAAAAGAACAGCACCATTGTCATGAATTTTTAAAACGGTGTTTCTTGCTGGTTTTGGGTTGGGTTTTGTTTTTTTTTTTGTTTGTTTGTTTGTTTTGTTTTTGTTTTTTGACCAAATTACGTCCTTTTTTTCTTCCTCAAGGGAATATTCATTTTCACAGATGAGGGTTTAGCTGGATGCTGGATGCTCAAGTCACAGAAAAGTATGCCTGGAAGGACCTCAGGGAACTTCATAACCCAAACTCCCATATCTGACATATATAAGCTATCCCTGGTGGTTTTTCTTTGGCCTGTTTTGAAAATGATTCCATTTTACCCTGGGTAGCTTCTTCCAGTGTTTCCCTGGCATAAATTAAAAATATAATCCATGAAACAGCCACAAAGAAGAATGTATAGCAATACTTGAAGGTTGACACTAAATCCTCCTCAGCCTTAGAGGTCATACCTTCACCTCATTCTTGTTAATCTCCTCCAGATTCACTTCAATTTGTCTAAGTCATTCCCAAAATACAGTTTCTCCAGTGTACTGTGCCTTGGGTACTGGGACAGACTCCAGGTACCCACAAAAGCCTCAATGGATGGAATAGCTACCTCTCTTGTATCTTCCTCACAGTAGCCTGATAGTGCTTCCCAGAACAAGATTTGCTGTTTCTGCATCAGCTTCATATTGCTGACTTACTCCACATGACATTCATTCTCCCTTTTCTGCTGTACTTCTGCCCCATGGCCTTTTATATTTCCCTTCTAAGCAATAAATGTAACATTCAGGTCTTAACTGCATTGATCATCTCACTGATTTTGGATTATCTACTTAATATATTAAGGTCAGTTTAAATGCTGGTCATGTCCTTCAAACTGTTTGCAATGTCTTTGGCAAACCTATCAGTTCCTTCTTTGCACAACAAATCAAGATGTTAGCAAAAAATGCTCACCACCCCCCACTCCTGTAAGACTACACTTGCAACCACACCTAACCAGCAAACCGCTGATGCCTTTGAAAGACTCTGAAGTCTTTGAAAGCAGCATTTCAAACAGCTGCTGAATCAGTTTAGGTTGACAATTCTAGGCTTATTTCCTCAGCTTTGCAATAAACTTGTCCAGGATGGGTCTGTCTAAAGTGAAGAGGCATCCCATCTACTTCTTTCCTCTTTTTCACTAAATCAAAAGCTCTTAGAGAAAGAATTGAGATTGATTTGATACAGTGTGTTCTTACCATGGTGATGTTGGCTATTTTAACTCTTTTGGATCTTCCTGCTACTTACATATTCTTTAACTAATAAAAAATTTGGAACCTTTCCAGGAGTTGCTGTAAGGAATTGTTTATAACTTCCTGATTTTTTCAGAAGAACCATGTTTGCATCCTTTCATGTTACTGCAGAGACTCACCAATGGTTCAGAGATTACACAGGAATATTTATCAAGTCTTGCCAGTTTGAATAAATCTATCTTCTCTCTAACATGTTCTCTTCCTATACTTTTCCTGAGCTCACACCTGCTTACTAAAGCTAATCAGAATAAAACATTAAATATTTTAGATTTACTTACAGCGTGTCTGTCTTGCTCTCCTTTCTGGTTATATAGGCTCTGTACTGTTCTTTGTCCTCTAGACTATTTCTAGAAACTTTTTTTACTGGATTTTTTTCCCGTGTGCTAGCTGAAATTAACTTTTTTGTGTTAGACTTTCTCCTTTTATGTCCACACACCTGTGCTTTATGCTTATTCTAAATATTTTTTCACCCACAAAAGTATAGGAATAGAAAGATTACATTTCTTCTGTCATGGAGTCAGTAATAATGTATTTTACTGATTGGGACATGAATGTTTATGATTGTGATATGGTCCTAAAATACTCCCAGTAGTTATTTCTGGACTGTCAGTTATTAATGTTGTATGATAAACACTTCTCTACTATTTAGTTATCACTACTTACATTGTGAGCAAGCAATGTTATTTTTACATAAAAAGCATGATGCATAAGAAGACCCTACATCCAGGTTACTATGTAAAAGCAGAGTTTGCCAGGAACAGGATCTGGTCACATTTGAAGGTTTTTGGTGGGTGGTTGCTCCTTACCCCTTTTTGTTCAAAGGCTGCATGCCTGCTTCTACATCCTTTGAAGAATTCCTATCTTGGAAACTACTTAAACAACATTTTTGGAATTTAAATGCATCTTAAGATTTTGTTCATTACTTTTTCTCTATTTAATGTAAAAGAAAAAGTGCAGTATTTACTGACACTCCTCATTTCCTTTAAGAAAAGGTACAGAAATGAACCCATTCCCATCTGCCCTGCCCTTTCTCACATTTGGCATATAGTGTCACTCTGGATAAGAAATTCTTCTTGGCTGGCCATAAAAGGGAGGAATAATTTAGTGCAGTCATGAAAAAGAAGATGGTAGTGCAAAAAGGACTTGCCAACATAAAAAGTTCTTATGCTGCGACTTTTCACAGTCCTTTAGTGTTCATTATTTGAACTAAAACAGACCACCCAGAAAACATTACTTCTAATGAGAGCATAAGAAGATTTATTAGTGGCAATGGAAGCTTTTCTCATCTGATTATCCTGTAAATACTCAAGAGAAATCTTTAGCAAACAGCTTTCCCCGTGGTGCAGCTGGCACCAGCAATGCTGAGAAGTGGCAGAACACGGCCTTCAGCTGAGGCAATATAAGATTTGTGAGGCCTTTTTGAACCGAGGCCTTTCTGAACCTGCCAGAAAAATGAATGATTCACTGTAAGATCAAGGAAGAGCAGCTCAGCGTTTGACAACACTCATTAGTTGATGCTTCTGAATAATTTCTCCAAGGATGGCAGAGTTTTGAAGAACACCAAAAAGGGATTTTTCATTTTAGCTTCTGTTATTTACTGCAAGAGATAAGGGGAGACACAGTTGGGCTGAGGAGGACCTCTGTTCCCGAGGCCTACATCAAAACATCAGCTGTTTAACAGGGTCTGTTAAATGCTTTCAATTAATAGCAATTTTTACCTCTTATAATTCCCCCTTTTTTTTTTTTTTTTATACTCCATCTGATTTTTGTTTCCCTTTATATTTTGCAGGCCTAATCAAGTCATCAAAGGAAGGGGAAAATCCTTCTACATAAAGAACAAGCCTACAGGTCCTCATGGTTCTGTGCCCACATGGTGTCCATGTCCAAGGGTTTCCTCCTGCCTCCTGCCTGTCCCTCGGTAGGCATGTATGTATAGTACCTACAGTATATATGCTCATATACACCGTTGCATAAACAGCATCTTTTCCCAGGGTTTCCTCTGCTGCTGCCTCCACATCTGCCCCAGACCCTCCCTCATTTCCACTGGCAAGCACTACCAAGCACTGCCTGGAAAAGGGACATTCTTCCCCCAGCATGAACCAGGCATTGTGCTTGGGGCTGGCACATGGCAACCCTTTGGGAGCATGCCCTGCCAGCAAGCAGCTGTGGCAAGGCACATAGCCAGCTGCGGGAAGGTGCATCACTTTTTTTCAGAGGAGAAATAAAATGCTTCTGGCAGCGGGTCCCCCTGTGGTGACTGGCCCTGTCACCCTCCCATGTGGTGGGCAGATGGTGGCCATGCAGGCATTCAGTCAGCACTGCTTGGCCCCCACAGCCCCAGACCCATATGCCCCGCTCAGCTGCTGACACCACTTGTCAGACAAGGAATCATTTTTCAAGCACCACTAACATGGTTGAAGCAAATGCATCAAAGAGCAAACTGTTTTTTTCAGCATTAGTGGCTACTGGACCCAGAACTCCTGAAGTGCTGGAGGCTGATGAGTTTGACTTGTGGAAACACTGACAGAAATAAGCAGAGACACCGTTAGCAGCATGGCTTTCTTCACAGCTGAAATGATCCAACAGAGCTGTGCTGGGAGAAAGAGTAAAAGGATTTGGGGTTTTCATTAAGTGCAGATCACCATAAAAAGTTTTCCTACAAACCTGTAAAATTCAAGCATACTATACTATAGTCTTCTGCTAAAAGGCGAGAAGAAGCTCCTCTGCCAGTCCATAACACAGCTTGACACCTGTGCCGTTCCACTGCTAAAGCTTAGAGTTACACAGTGCTGAGATCTGGCATGGGAAAAGAACACTTTGATAGCATGGTGCTGATTTATGCATGAGGAGGTACTCAAATGATGGCAAAGCAGGCAAGTAAGTCTCCACCCGCTGCGCTTACGATCTAAAGCCAAAATAAAGATGGTGAGGCAAAGACCACCTTGAGGGCTATTACATCCTCACAGCAACAGCAGTGTAATGCTGGAGCCCTGGGGGAAATGCTTGGCAAGCCCCAGCAAACGGCTTGCCTTTTTTCTCCTCCATGTTTGCAAGAAAACAGGCATCTTCTTCTGGGACTGGACACAGGCAACCCCTCAGGCAGGCAGAGATGCTTCTGGGGAAGCATCTTCAGCCTACACGTGGCATACCTGATAAGACTGAGGAAAGCCATTGCCACTGCCTGGGCATGTGGGAACAGACCTCACTATTTCAAGGTCTGAACATGAGCTGGAGCAAATCAGAGGTGAATATAAAGCAGAGGAGATCAAGGCAGGACAAGACTGGTGGATTTGGATCATATAGGCTGCATGTGTAGAGATTGGAGTTACAAGGAAAATATTCTGCTAAAGTTGTTTAGAAAAGGTTGGGATTGTTGGAAATTAAGAAAAAGTGTAAGGAGCATTTATTCCATGTCAAATTATTGAACACCATTATGCATGGAGAAAACTGTTATGGAAAGCAAAAAGGTGATCAGAGTTTACAGGAACCACTCCATCAGGTCTGATAGCCTGACCCAGAGCAGCAAGGAAGCCAGAGAGGGGAGGCAAGATGTTTTCCTGCAGGACTTCCACTGACTTAGAAATGTTTTCCCCAGTATTTCAAGCAAAGACTGCTGTAACACTATTCAGGCATAACCTTCCCTCGTTCTCTGAAGGCCCTTTTCCAAAATGAGGCCACATTCACCCCCAGCATTCAGGACTGCATAAAATAATGCCAGAGAAGGGAGCTCTGACTTTTTTGCACATGTTTATTTTGCCATTTCTATAATTTAAAATTTTAAAACATGGAAACAAATTTATTATTATTATTATTTATTTATTGTCAGTTGCCCAGCTCTTGTGTCCTAGGGATTCCTGGAACTTGTCCATAAGGGCTTTAGTTTCATCTGAAGTTGTCCGAGCTACATTTAATCCATTTTTAGCACAGATAGGCTAATAGTGTTTTGATAACATAGATCCGCTTGAAAAAGGGCTCATTTTAAAGTTCCAGGAAAATATTAACATGCTAATTTAAAAGCATATCAAAATGCACTGTGAATTTCTCTCAGACATCTTCTTTCAAGGCTGTAACATAAAGCAAAGTACAATTAGTTATGTGTAATCTTAGCTTTAGAAGTCACTCTTCAAGACTTCGAGAGACGTGAATCAGTGAGTTTTCATTTTAAAAATGGTTTTCACAGATCATATGCTTTACAGTAAAGATTTAAGCTACAAGGCAGATAGACAGGATGGTTGACCTGCCTTATTCACCTCTAAACTTGGCTGGACTCTGTCATCATTTGTGCTGTTATATGCACTGTGTATATGCTGATGATGCCTGTTAGATACTGTGATATCATTTCTAGAGGGGCCTTTGGTTCAGATGTCAAATGGGCTGATGCGATTACATATTTCTTTGACTGAACTGAGGTGATTTTCCAGTCAAAGGAGAGGAAAGCTATATATTTCTGAAGCCAAGGTCATGGATCCTGTATTCCATGTATGTATAAGTTATCTGGTAACCTCTGCACATGTATATAAAAAATATACAGATCGTACTTGTTGCACTTAGAATACCTCTGGAAGTGTTCTGCAACTTCACAGCTGATAAGTAAGACTTTCTTTTTCTGTTGGGTAATATCAGATACCTTTTCTGTATATATGAATTCATTCAATATTCAGATAGAAAGAAAAATCTATTTGCAGTTCAAAGGGCTTCCTATGTACTCTTACATAGGTACACATTCCTGTGAGCTGTTTTTTCATGTTTGTCTATGGCAAAACCAAAACTGAAGCTATTTTAAACCTAGCTGCTTTGGTGGAAATGGATGGTTGAAATCTGGCAAAATACAGCAGCTACAAAAACAGACCTGTGACTCCTGAACAAAGTCTTGCTTTACTGGTATGTGCAAACTCATTCATCCCAGCAATCTGGGAGATGAAAGATTTTCTGAATATCCCTGGGATGCAAAGGCACTGTACCAAAGAAATATTTTCAAGCCTAACAACATTAGGAAGACTCTCTGTCTTTTTTTATCCTCTGTATGTTCATTGAGTGATTTTATGTGTTCATGAATAACTCACAGAGAAGGAACAAAAAGATTATTCCTGCTCATAAAGCTTGAAGTGTGCAATCAGGAAACAGAAATACTATACCATTAAGCTGACCAACCATGTGGCACAAGCAGTAATCAACACACAGTGAATAGTCAGAGAAGCCATTTTTCCAATAGCCCACAGTCCAAAAAAACACTACTGCAGTATCCAGAGATTTGGAAAAGTCAGTTACTTTACAGACAATTTAGAAACAGGAAGAAGGAGCATGGTAACTAAATTTACCGACTAAATTGTTAGCTTCAAACAGTGTCACCTAGCCATTTGTTCAGCCTGTCATGCCTTTGAAGCAAAGACTGTTGGTAATGTGCCCTTTCCTGGGTCCTTGTTTTCAGACTAAAGAGCACTGTAGACACCTGAGACCACAAAATAGCCACTGTTCTTTCTGTCTATGAGTGGCATGATCTGTTACTGCTCAGAGACCTCCTGAATTCCTGCCTTGACAAATCAGCATGAAATCTAACAATGCTCTTTAGATTTGAAGAACTTGATCCTTGAACCCATGGTACAGCACCTAACCCAACTGAACAACTTCTGTCTGTAAACATTACCCTTCATGTGGCCAATAATGTTCATATTGCTTAGGAAACCATATGTGAGGTCTACAAAGTGACTTGAGGCCACTGGATGGAAGATTCTGTGCAAGTGTAATAGACTGTCTGTTCAAATATTACTAGTGGGTGTCATAATAATGCAGAATTCATCACTGTTGGAATAGATTTTTATCTGTAAATCCTGAAAGAATCAGTTTAATTAAAATGAAGGTGAGTGACTGATGCTTAAGTTGGACAGCATTAGAATAAATTCTGTTTAATGGAGATGCATTTGACCTTTTCTGATTTATAAAGTGACATTTAGGTATTAAATAAATAAAGGTTTAAAGCTATGAATACTATTTTCATTTAAAATATATTTTTATGCTGAATTGAGATACATTCATGTATCTATTTTGCCTTTAGTAAAATGTTCTTTCTGATCAGAAATTCCTGGAGAATTTAAGATGATCATCTGTTTACTTAGACATCAGAAGTAAGGCTAAGTCTTCTAAACACTCAGGCAAGTGATTACCTTGACATCAGCAAGACCACCCTGGTGCATGAAGTTAACCATGTGCAAAGATCTCTGTAGGACTGGCATCTAACAGTCCTCTGTAAACTCCAGTCTCGGCCATTTGAAAGGTTTTGAGTTCAAGTGGAAATAGGTGTTGAAGGTAGAAAACAAATAACAGAGAAATTTTTTTTTCTCTTTAAATCTGCAGAGTAGGTACCAGCTGTTGTTTGGGGGGGATGATTTGGGATCCTTTCATGACCTTGGCCCATATCTGCAGTGGCGATTGGATTGGTAAGGAATTTAGTGCCAATCTAAAGCCACTGAGCATCTGAGTCATCTTTCCAAAGAAGGCATTCCCACTGAAATTAACTGTTAAAGAACAGATAGTAAAACCGTGAAAAAAAAAAATCAGATTCATACATCCTGGATAAAAGGCATTTCTAGGCACAAGTTAACAGAGCTGTGGCATGCCACATAAGGATCAATAACACTCACTAATTGAAATCTACACTGTAGAGAATGGTGAACTGGTAATATTATTCAGAGCTTTTCCCTACTGGGGTGGCAGATTAAAAAGTTGTTCATAACAAGCTTATTTCTCATCTGAGAGCTCTTCAAAATGAAACGACTTAGTCATTTCATGTACTTTCCCCATGGAAGATCTTCTCATCACAATAATTGTAAATTCAGTGACTTCCTCTTTACCACTCCTGTTAAGTTTTGGTTTCTTCTTTTCACATTCTGGGCCCTGCAGAACTTCACACATCTGTTGGTATGTTCCCATCCTACCCAGTTTCTCTGCCAAAGATGTTAGCCTTTAGGCAGCTTCATTTCCTCCCCAAACTCTGTGTCCTGCAGGCTGTTCCCTGAACACACACAGCAACTTTCTAATCTCATTGCCTCGGGCAGTCAGACCTTCCTGCTCAGCACAGAAAGCTGTCACCTCCACCACATGCATGATAAACCTAGCAACTTCTACAGCTACTCTTCATCTGCATTTAGAGTTACATTGTCATCCCAATGTTTCTAAAACCTGACTTTCCATTTTACAGCAGTACATGTACCATCATCAAACTCAAGAATGATATTTACAGAGTAAAGTCAAATACATTTGTACATGTATATATGCACAGAGTGACATACAATGTCATTTTTAAGGCAAATTATTTCAACCCTAGGTACCCCCAGCTCCCTTCAATTCCTCTGAATTTCAGATTTTGGTTTTAAAATTAATATTTCACAATTATAGTTGCAAAGAGAACTTCCAGAACATAAAGAATGTGAAATATCATTTCATCTGCCCAAGTTTTCACAGAGCCTGAAAGAATAGTTCTCTGAATCGGGGATTACTACGCTCTGCAAATTCTGTCAGGTGCTAACTCAAACTTGTGGTTGATGCTTTCAATGCCATCACTTTAATGTTGTCAAGTTTTTATCACTTTAATTTGATAACTTGAACATGTGACCTTGGAAAAGATCCTGTCCCACCTTCAGGAAGCCTAACATATATCTTTCCAAAGACATACACTGTCATTAGTTAAAGCACTTGTACACTCCAATGAAAGGAGTGTCTTTTTGCGATGTTCAGAGTGTGCAGAGCACACACAGAGTGTACCAGCACACCCCTCTTCCCATTCCATCCTCTGTTTTAACATGGTCTTGCGCAGAAAGCCACCATACATTCACACAGAACATCTCACCCAGACCACACCTTTTTGCAATAATGGTCTCCTGCTCCCTCCTCTCCTGTTTTATGTTTACTAATGCTAAATCCAAGCAAGTAGCACATGGAAAATTTGTCCCAGAGATATTTATGACTTCTAGCAGTCCTGACTAATGTGCTACCTTATATCATTGGATGTATCAGGGTTTGGGAAATCTGAATGGCATTTACCAAGGTGTAACCACATTTAGGCTGTATATGGGAGGTTCCTGTCATATCATTCCCAGTCAGAGACAATGAAGAACTATTATACTTGACATCTGTGACATGGGTCACATTTTATACAGAGCCAGTTATCTCCCACTTATTTGCAAAAAAAGACAAGACAATCAACTATTAAGGCTGGATTAATAGAAAAACATGAGAGATAAGAAAAACTTCTGCGGTTCATAGAGACAGGAGAAGCTGAGACAAAACACTAAAATACCAGGAAAACTTTCAGAGAAACAGTGCCTATAATGTGGAAGAAATGATTTGGAAAACTTTGAACAAATCCCTAAGTGACAAAATACTGAAAGTGACAGGGAAATTGAGTCAGGGGAATATATATAGTCCTTTGTTATAATTTCTATCTATAAATATTCCATACACCAATTTGATTTGTTTTCTGAAACTACACAAAACCTGCATGTTTATTTGGTTTTGCTGTTGTATACCCCTGAAGATATATCATCTGATCTGGGAAAGAGCATCTGTATTTAAACTGTTTTGATAAGTCAGTCTGAAGAAAAACTCTTCATGTTTGACAGCAGACAATAGATTCAATTGAGTCTATTTTGAAAATGAAATTCCAAATTGTGTTTGCAGTTACACTGGATTTAGCTACCTAAATAATCTCACCATGTTTTCTGGGACACGGTTACATATAAGCATCTTAGTTTTTTACAAGTCATGATAGAAAACCTGCCTCATAACTTAGATGTGGTTTAAAATACAAACACAAAAAGGTCTTTTTCTATAGCAGCAATGTGTAAAATCCGGTTTCTTAAAATTGTGTTGTTTTTGTCAAACAACATTTTTAACAGCCAAATATGGAATTCAGTTTCTATCATCATGTTTGGTTCATGCTGGGTTTAAATGTTTTAATTCAGACACCTTGAATCACTTAGTAAGTAGCAATTTGTAAGCCTTATGAGTCCCTGTTGATATTTTAATGGTGTGAAACTTTTGTTGGTTAGTTTGTTCTGTTGCTGTTGCTACCTCCAGTCTATTCTTCCTGTTTAGTGTTCAGAAAGAGCAAATCCTTGGAAATTAAATGCTTTTGATTTCTCAGTGCTGCTTAGAGAATATAGTAGTTAATGTCCTTTCAAAACCACCAGAAAATAAAGCTCAGAATAAATACAAAGAGAAGGCATTATTAGCCCTGTCCTGGAGGAATTCCCCCACATGCAGCCTTTCTTCAGGTTACAGAGGTCTAGATCCAAATTGGAACCTATACAGTTGGATTAAGGAGGCAATAACTCATGTAAAAGACAGAACTGTTAACTCCCTAGATAGTCACCACTAGAATGAAGAGCATAGAAAACTGCAGCATTGGTGCATTAACACTATCCTCAGCTGTACAGTTGATTCTTATTTGATGTCAACAGGAAAAGTTGCAGTGCAGCTAAGCTCACTTATCCTTGCTGAAGATCTCTTGCTTTAGTGCTTTGGGCTACCATGGTTAGTTACAGCTACATGCTTATACATATAGGAGGATTTGCTCTACACAAGAGTTTTTTACTCTTATTTTATTAAAATAAGAAAAGTTATGTTGATTAATTGAATCTAACCTCTAACATCTGGCTCAGAGGAGCTACTGAGATTCCCATCTTTGTTTATTCTTCATATCTGCTCTTCTTACAACTGTTACTTACTCCTGCAGAGGAATAGAGCCTACTCTTGCCATAACTTTGCCTTTGTTAGCACAGAAGTTAGGAAGGAGACCTTCGACTCTTGCAGAACTTCCTGCCAAAGTTGCTGTGTATAATAATCTCTTTCAAGAACTATTTTCTTACATCTGAAAGTGAGTCACACTGGTCATGCCCTGACTCTGTTCAGACTAGCTCAGCACACAAAGATTTGAGTGGGAGGCTTGCGGGTATAACACCTTGGGGAAATGCACTCAAGTAGCTGGATGACAGCTTGTGCTACAGAGGAGTTCAGATGATTGCTGGACTTCTCAGCCTGTGAAATGTGAATCTCTCATGTCCCACAGGCTATTTCCAGAAAAAAAAAAAAAATTGTTCCAGTTGCCTTTTTCCTTCCTGTGAAAAGGAAAAGCTTCTTCCTAACAGCTGCATCCTTCTGAGAGCATCTGACGAACCTCAAGGAGCATCTCTGCCTACATGAACCCAGGGCCTGACAGAAAGCAAGGAGATACTGCTGTCACCACTTTGGGCCAGTATACCTCTTTCTCCACACTGGTGGTGGCCAAAAAAAGTTGGGGCACCAGTGGTCTTGAGGATGCCATGATGGTCCTCTCTGCTTTTTAGAGGTATGTATGGGCCTAAGAGGGAACCTCTGAAGATAAATGTCATTGACCAAAAGGAGTAAGCTTTTATTATTACAGAAAAGTGTTCTCCCTCCAAATCAAGTGCATGTCAGATATTCTTACTGGCTGTCCCCACTCAGCTGGTCAGTTACACTGATTGCTGGAGTCACAGAACGGTAGGGGTTGGAAGGGACCTCTGGAGATCATCTATCCAACCACCCTGCCAGTACAGGTTTGCCTAGAGTGGGTTGAACAGGAACACATCCAGGTGGGTTTTGAAAGTCTCCAGAGAAGGAGACTCAACAACCCCTCTCGACAGCCTGTTCCAGTGTTTCCTCACCCTCAAATTAAAGAAGTTTCTACTTACGTTTAGGTGGAACTTCCAGTTTGTGCCTGTTACTCCTTTTCTTATCACTGGGCACCACTGAAAACAGACTCACACCATTCGCTTGACACCCATCCTCTAGATATTTATAAGCAGACTAAACAGCCTCAGGTCTCAGCCTTTCCTCATAATAGAGGTGTTCCAGTCCCCTCATCATCTTCTTAGCCCTCCAGTGGACTCTCTCCAGTAGTTCCCTGAGTCTCTTGATGTGGGAACCCCAGAACTGAACACAGTACTCCAGAAGTGTCCTCCCTAGGGCAGAGTAGAGGGGGAGGACAACCTCCTTCAACCTGCTGGTCACACTCTTCTTAATGCACCCCAGGATACCACTGACCTTCTTGGCCACAAGGGCACCTTACTGTCTCATGGTTAACCTGTAGGACCAGGACTCCCAGATCCTTCTCTGCGGATCTACATTTGAGCATGTCAGCCCCTTATCTGTATGTGTGCATAGGGTTATTTCTCCTCAGGTGCAGGACTGTACACTTGCCTTTGTTGAACTCCATTAGGTTCCCCTTTGTCCAGGTCTTCCGCCTGTCCAGGTCTTGCTGAATGTTGGCACAGCCTTCTGGTGTCTCAGCCACTCCTGCCAGTTTTGTTACCAGTTAAGCCAGTTGTCAGATGGTATATTAGAGGTAGTATCTCTTGGACCCTATCATGAGTACTATTGCAGCACAGGCCTCCAGCCTTTCCTTAGGGAACATGGCTAGAACCCCTCTGGATACTGGGAGTTTCCATAACATTCTAGATACAGTCCAAATAGAGACAACCTTAGCAGGCAGTCTCATTTGCAAATTCAGTGTTGCATGAAAACAATTTACACATTCCAACATAAAGAAATATCAAATGGTAACTCTCTGCAACCGACAAAGAAGTTCGACACAGTGTTTATGTTAGTCCAAGAATGTAAGAGCAACGCCACACCAGAAATACTTACAACTTTGCATGTATGAACGGTGGCATCTCACAAAGTCAATGAGATTAGCTTTGCATTGGAGATGGGGAATAGGGGGCATATGCCTATGTGAGTCTGTGGATTAGGGACAATTGAAAATAAATTTAAAAAAATGTCATTAACTGTAGATATTTATGATTTCTAGCAGTAATTTTTTTTCAATCAATGCAGGTTTATTAATAAATTGAATATTTCTTGATATTGTAGTCTTTAATTCAAGGGTTTTATTTGTTTGGTTTGTTGGGGTTTTTTTTATAATGGGGAAATGGCAAATGTTTTATTAAATGAAACACAGAAAGTGAATGTGCTTACATTTTTTAAAAACAGTTGAAGTGCGACTAGAGGGTGAGTGATGATGGAAATGCATTATTTGGTAAGGTAAGATTCTCTTCAATGAGCAGAGTCCAAACACTATAGCATCACTAATCTGCACAAGATCTCTAGCATAATATAAGGATGTGCATTTCTTAAACTGATCACAGAGGGATGCATAAGCTGAATCTTAACAACAGTGAAAAGACAATTGTTACTACCATTCCCTCTTAATAACCTCCAGTGACAGAAATACAGATAAAAAGATTAAGGCAAGTAAGTAATATTTTTATCTATATAAATCTTTATATCCAAACAAAAAAAGCCTAATTTGAACTTGTCAGCTATCACTGTTAAAATCTTTATACAAAGTGTACTGCATTTCATTATTCCATGTTATTAATATTTTTGGACAACAAAAGCCAATTCCCTGTATCCCAGTCTTTCACTACTTTCTTTGGTTCATTGGATACTATCCAAGACATTCATCAGTGGTTTTTAACTGACCTATCTGTGATTGGCAATGTTAATTTTCGAGATCATCAGGTTCTGTAAGGGCAATGTTTGAATGCTTCTGTCCACAGTTCTCAGGAAGCAAAGGCGAATGCTCTTTAAGACCTTATTAATAATAATACCATGAATATCTGTTAGTTAAGCACCAAGACTGCTGAAAAAAAAAAAAATCAAAATCAACTTCCTGTCTAGATAGCAACATCCCCTTGTACTTGAAACCATCTCCCTAAGGGCAGCTATTTTGGTCATCCATAAATCTTTGAATTATTTACATCTTTAAAAATTACATCTTTAAATTATTGACATTATTTTCTATAACATTCTTTCATAGGACTCGGTATTTGCAGGCTGAATTTCTAAAGAGAAAATTTTTGGCAGGGAACATGGAGGACATCTTCACTGTAGTTAACCATTTGTCAAGGAACAGAATTCTTGGCCATGTAGTATTAACACTTGATTAGGTAGCATAATACAGTCCACTATACAGTGGGTCAATAGATCTCAAATTGTGTTTTCAGGTGGTTCTTACCACAGTAGACTCTCCAAGGAGATAAAGTTATGATCTTGCACTCACCCACTGAGACAAGGATTCACAGCTGGCACAGCCCACTTCTCCTGGGTCCCACCCTACATCTCCAGTGCTTGACTAATTGCTTATCTTGGAGGGGAAACACAATCTGAATGGTGTAAGGCATTGTAAAAGCTTTGACAGATTATTTTCACGGAGTTGTGTTTTCTGGAAAGTAGCTGTGCTTTGTGCTGGCAACTCCCACAGGTGGGGAACTGTGAAGAGCACATGCAGTTTTCCCACTGCTCCTTGCCCCTTGGGCCAGGGGTAAGATGGTCTTCACAAAGCTGCATTATACTGCCTGGGTGACACCACCTGCTTGATGTGTCTGTCTACTAAGTGTATAAAACAGACTTATTTCATGTACTTAATGCCAATAATAAATTCGAAAGAGATTTCTCCGTCCAGTCTGAGGAAGGTCTAAGATGTCTTCTCCCCTCCATCAGATTTTTCCTACTACTGAGGTTCACTGGCAGGGGTAAGGGCTGAGAGCTGTTCAAGATTCGTGGCTGTTAGAATGTGGTTTGATGATAATTCATACAGTCAGGGGGATTCCTCTGAGCCCAGATTGTGTACACTCAGGTGCAAGAGGAGCCTGTGCCTGGGTCTTGTGTCCTAAAGATCTCCAAGTGCATCACAGCATTGTGAAATTCAAGGCCAGGCGAACTCCCTCCCTCCCTCTGTTCTTCTCAGATTAGCAGATCTCTTGGGAATGAAGGGAATTTGGAATATCCCAGTAGCACCTTCTATGGTATAAATGTGAGAGTGCCTTCTGCGTTTGAAAGCTGAGGTATTTGTGAGGGTACATTATTGCATCTTGTTATGTCAGAGAAAAATGCCTTGGTCAAAACAGTTCCTTCTGTTGTTTTTTTCATGTAGAATAGCACGGTATATAAAAGGGTCAAAAATATATTCTGGAACTAGTCTTTGTGTTAACTTTCATATGTAGAAATTATTGTGGGTTAGAGGAAAATATACGAGCAGAGGTGGCTCACTGGAGTACTAACAATGTAGAAGACACATAAAAATGCACAAATAGCTGCTTTTTAGTCTCCTTTACCAACATAGCTCACCCTTCCCAAATAGAGTTGCACTGAGGATATCAGGTGTAGGGGTTTTTTTAATCTCTGAAGACACCTGTGCCACATAAGGACTGCCCATACACGTCACTTCCAAAACAATACGCTCAAATTCTCTATTTCCTGGAAAAAGGTTTAATGAAGAAGATCCCCTTTGTTGGAACTCAACAGGGGGACTGATTTCAAACAGAGACAGAAACTTCTTGCTTGATTTGAAACCAAACACTTCATAATTCTGTTCTCCACTTTACCCACTTAATTAATGATGGACACCAAATGCTTCCCCAGTTCTGGGTAATGCAAGAGTTTGTTTTTTCACTTGTGATCTGCTCAGAGATTTATGATGATGGGACCATATAAGCACAGAGAAAACAGCTGGGCTAGACATATGCTACAGCATGTGATTCAAAACAGTTTCATCTGTGAAGATGTGAAACCACAGAAACAGCTTCCACAAGAGTGCAAAGAAGAATTCCACATCCTTCAAGGAAAACCCAAACACTGTGAAAAATAAAGATGCTTCTTGTTCCAGGCTGTGAATTTACTATTCCTCAACACTCATTTAAGACATATATGTAATTCAAATATCCTTCAGATATTATGTCTTTCCCTTCCCATTTCCTTAAGGTAACAAATTTCACTTACTGAAACACATTTATTTTCTTGCCTGTCCTTATGACACAAGAGCTTCTTCCACACCAAAGAAGGATAAAAAATGTAAAATAAAAATATTACCCACTGCTGTAAGTCCTCAGCATGATGGTCTTGGATACACTGTAAGGAATTTATTATTCACCCTATGAAATTTATGCTAACATTTCTTTATGCAAACTCTGGCATTTATGCTCCATGAACATCATGGCATTTGATTTTCATGTACCAAATGATATTTTTTGTATTTGCACATTTAAATGGTCATTTTTTTGTGCCACCTTACTACAGGTTGAAGTTAAAAATATGCATATTTACTATTCAAAAAGCCATTATGGAAGTTTAGGGTAATCTTGAGACTTCAGGGTGGAGGTGTGGATGAGAACATCTGGATGGGTCAGACCAAACCACAGTACTGGCAGGGTTCAAAATGTATGGTGTATGCCAACATGACATAATATTTGTTTTACAGTACTCTGTAGTACTGACTGTAAGAGACTTATGGCTCTCACTGGAACCAGAGAATGATGAAGCATTTAACAATTTAAACAGTTGAACAAACTTCTTGAGAGCCCTTAACATATCCACATTGGGCTGTAAGCAAACAGCAAGGAATCAACAGTAGCAAAACTTCAGGAAGAAGAAAAGATCAGAAGTCACTCTGTTATGACAGAGACCATTACTTCACATTTATAATCATTGTAAGATTATAACAATGTCCATTCACTCTGTTGAAAATACCATATCCATTACACTGCAGTAAAACCGACCTACCTTCAATGACTTTACCCACTGTGACAGACATCAGACTGTAGTTATTTCATGGCTCTTCTCAAAGGACACATACATTTCCCACTTTGTCAATTACTTCCCATGAAAAAGAAATAAAAAGGTCACAGAATAAGCTAATTTTGAATATAAAGGAATGTGTTATAATCTCATCTACTTTCAGTCTAACTCACGACTCACTATGTAAAATGTCATGACACCAACACATAGTAGGTATACCTGAGCTGGGAATGAGGCATCACATGCTTCCAGAAGGACAAGACTGGTTTTAACAGGAAAATGTGGCTAAAGCAATCTTTATTTCTGTTTTGGGAGCATCCACTTAGCTATAATTAGTTGCTAACAAAAAATGGCTTTACACAGAATACCTCCATGGAAATGAAGAAGCCTTGCAAAGAGGGTATCGAAAAAATAGTGATTCTTCTGAGCTAGGGAGCAATAGTTACCTTAATGGGAACTCCTCACTACAATGGAAAATAAGATAGAAAAGCCAACTTTAACTGCGAACCAGGCAACAGTGGGACTTGAAAGCTGCTCTTACCACAGAAGTTTGCATTTCTGAGTCCTCAGTTCTGCTAACAGTACAGATGTAGCTTGAGAAAGAGAGACACGTTTATATGGGATTTTTATTTTCCAAATCTGGACATTGTAGGGAAAAGGGTATCTCTTTTTTTAAAATAAAAAATTTCTACCTTATGGTGATCTAACAGGAAACATGTGAGACTGGGAGATCTTGCTCTGGGCTGAGTGTGCTCCCAGCAAGGCTCAGACATCCAAGAGCAGGAGTTTGTCTCAGTGCCTGAGTCACTGACATTTGGATGTTTTTGCTCTCCCTTTTCCTTAGTTACAATTTTTTAACCTTTTTTCTCCTTCTCTGAACTCTTTCTGTCCTCCAGTGCTGGCATTTTCTTATCCTGACTTTGGCTTCTTCCCATAAAAATTATGGTTGTTGCATGATAAGCATTTGCCATAAGGATGTCCTGTCATTTAAGGACACTTGGAATATAAAGATGTTACACAGAATGATCAAAGGCACAGATTGTGTCCACAGATCTTTCCCTGGCACACTGCACGTTCAGGTATCTCCCAGTGATAATGACCACTTTGTTTTAGAGATTACCTTCCCTTTAAAATTTTTCTGGAAAAGAAGAATTTCTGGAAAACAACCTAGGATGTCACCTGGAACGTAAGAGTGGTGCTGAGCTGGTAATATCTGGGCTTCATTTGATTTGAGTGACAGTGAGTGACAATACAGCTGCATTTTCAACCCTGTGTTGTCTCCATGTTTACTCTCCCTTGGAAATGAATGCTCACTTCACAGAAGCTAATAGTGAAATTATTAACACTACACTCCTTGATAAGAGCTGAAGCTATGAGTTTCTGAGACAATCATTCTTCACTAGTTTGACCAAACCATTTATCTGGGACTGGTATAATCATGCTCTATACATGTTCTCCACACCAGTATACTCAGCTTGTTAAACTCCACTTTGGTCCTGCTGGCACCCTGGTCATAGTGGTTTCTGGAAGGTTTGAGGCTGAAAGGTTTTCTTTGACAAGGAATCAGAACAGGTCAAGCCTAATAACAGTAAATCCTGGCTCATAGACCATCAGGAGAGGTGTATTTGTAATAGCAAATCTAGTAATAACCAGATGCGATTACTGGAGTACTGAGAAAAAAGCAAAAAGTATACATCTTGCTGTTGAAACAATAGGTTTACAATAGGTGCTATATGCTTTGATCAAACTAAAATTTTACTTACAATTAAGACCAACAGTTTATGACTACCATGTAAAACTGTTGACATTTCCTCTTTTTTTCCAATCCATACTAGTAGTATAACCCGCACTTTTAAACCTACTTTGACATTTGTTCACGAGTACTAGTCATTCAGTAAGACTCATGGTTTTGCTTTCCTGGAAGGTGATAAAACTAGCTGTCTTTAGACTTATTTCAGAACTGTAAATGTCAGACTCCATGAGCCAGGGCAGTGTAACGGATGTGTTAAAAAGGCTTTTATCACATCCTCCCATCATCAGTAGGGCATGGTTCTGTGCCCTCCATCTCTGAGAGCAAAGACCTATTTCATGAAGTAAATGAAGTCTGTGTAACTCACACAAGTGGAAACATGCCAGAAAATAAATAATATATTTAGCCATCCTGTAGAAGTTATTTCAAGTGGTTTGTGTGTTTCTGAAAAAAATAACTCATAAAAAGACAGTTTTAAGAAACCATTAACTGGAGTGAACTAATTAGAAACAGATCATATGATGATAAATGAGGTAATTTAATCTGTTGACTGGACTTCTAGCCTGTAAGTATGTAGAGTGACCCCACAGATAATTGTATCAGTACCTGTGCTAATAAGGGTTTATGAAGATCAAAGCTGCACAATATTCCCAGACCTTTTAAGTCCCTGCATTATGTTAAGATTAAGTTAGTAAATACATATCAGTGAATTTAAAGTAGTGCTATTACAATGCTGCAGTTATGAAATGAAGAGGTCTTAAAAGCTTTGAAATTTGGCAATCAACCTTAAATCTGACCTAGTCCTACTGCTTTCATTCCACTGAATGTGATGGAGTGACAGTGAGACAGGAGGGAAAGGGGTAGTCCAACACTTGAACATTTTGATGCTTCTGTCTGGAAGTGACCTTCCAAACCTTACACAAAGATACTTCAGAGATCATGCCATAATGACTTCTATAGATGACCTTGCAAAGAAATTAAAATTTAGAACATCCAGCATTCAGTCCTGTTGACTCTGTTTCTGACTGTTTGGCACAGCAGCCCCACTTCAATAGGATGGACGAAGTGTCCTTTTACATAAGGGACTGCAGGCAGGCACCTAAACCCATGAGAAAAGCAGGACTTCACACGTATTTATCCCCTTGACATATCCTATAGCCTGGTTTCTTTTTCTTTCCATCCAATATGTTTGCCTTTGTTAGATTCACTCATAAGTGGTGAACTCCTCTTATCAGAGAACTTAGTGCCCTACCTTCTCTCAGACTCCTGTCCTGATAATGTCAACACTGCCTTTGTCTACATCAGTAAATTTGGACATGTCCAGAACTAATCCCCAACAATAAGGTCAACTGATACAGAATGGCACACATTGTACTACTAAACTCTTACTCACTGAAAATAGGCTGGTCACATGCAGACTTGTACTTTCAGAATCATCTATGCTTGGGCTAACTCTCAAACTCTGCCTTGGAAGATGCTAGTTGGCACAGCCAACACTAGCAGAAACCAGTCTCACATAGCAGCATTCAATCAGGCTCCAGTAACTGGGAATATTTGCTGGAGCTGTGCGATTTACCAGTACAGTGGTGGCCTTCATGAATCTGGCCTTTCACTGTCGAGAACAAAAGTTTTTACATGGGACTTCTGTTCTCAGATCTCCAAGGCATCTCTGAAAATGGCACTGTTTTTCAGTGTCTTTTTCTCTAGTGTGAGGTTTGTAATATTTCTGTCATGATTTTATTATTTTCTTATCCTATCCTCCTGTGTAAAACAACGTGCTGAAGAATTGTAGCAGGAGCTGCTCCATCTTATCATTGCTGGTGCATTAATAGCTCCTCCTCAGGTCACTGCTATAAAAGGAAAATGAGCTGAGACAAATTTATTCTGAAGTGAAATATTGTTTCTTCTTACTCCTCTGTTTATGTTAATTTAAATGACCCAGAAAAGATAATTATTAAGTGTGCTATGAAATACAAGGACCTGGGAGGAAGGACAAAACAGAGATATTCAGGATGGAGGAATACAATCCAGCTCAAACACATTCAATAAGCTATCTTTCTCACCATGTATGGGACAGAAAGGCTCAGTGGTAGACAAACCATTTACCTTGAATCACATTGACTCATGTGAAGCAGCTGCCTCCAATCAGTACAATGAATCCATTTGAAGAGGTAGACAGCAGAGCAGCACAATTACCAGCCCTGCAAATCTGTGGTACTGCCAGCTCCACACATTTTGAAAAAAAATCTCTGAAAACTGCAGCAGCTGACAAAGACATAATTACCCCACAGCAAATATAGACAAAGTTATTTCTTTTTGATTTACTGGATATTCTGTTATTTGAAATGATCAGATGTTGTCCAGTATTGCTGACAGCTGTCTTTTTTAATATGAAGTCACACTGTATTTAAACTTATTCGTCCAATATTTTCACCTTAGAAAACAAGTAATACTGCCAAGACATTGTATTTCATACATTATCACAAAAAAAAGCCTCCCAAAAACTTACTGTCATCTCTGATATATAAAGGTCTCTGTTTTCTTAACCCACCTTCCAAACATCACAGAACAACGGTGGGAAAATACCTATTAAGCAAAGGTCCCCAGTCCTCTGAACCATTTGTAAGTGGCAGGGAGAGAACATTCATCATATCACCTCCTTTCTCGAATGACAGGACCGTCTTCTCAAACTCATCTCTGATGATCTGTATATGCACTCAGTTTGACAGCCTCCCTTCAGTGCCAGATTCACTGCTCAAGTAAGGATCAGCACAGAGGGATATCTAAGAGAACTTGCATGTGGGATTTGCTTGTCATTGCCTGAGATATTCACACAAACTGCTTTGGCCACCTTTTCCCTGGAGAGTCCTATCACTCATTTAAGAATCAAGCTGGAAGCCTTATCAGTTCTTCTGGTAATGACATCCTACTCCCAGACATGTTTTTGCTAGGTTGCTTCTCATTTTCAAGCTATGTTGTATAATGGATAAAGTCCCATGGGACACTAAGAAAGACAGCTGTCACCAAAGCAAGAAGTGCAACCCAAAACTCAATTCAGGGAGATTCCTGGGAAACATAATCACCCGAGCAGGCTCTTGACGAGGTGACTTTTTCTGGGAGACCATACATGGCTCCATAGGGCATAACTTGATCCCCCTTATTCTGAAGGATGCAAAATCAGGTGGTACTGAAAGAGTTGCCAAATGATATTAAGAAGTTTTATTGCAAGAAAATTCATCTGAACAATGCAGCTCTCCAGAGAATATAAAATCATAATGGAAATTTGGATTATAACATCCCCAAGTATCTTCAGCTTTTATTTGAATGCAGAGCCTTGTACTACCTGGTCTGAATACGTTTTGGAATGTCACAACTGCCATACTTTGAGACCTCCTAATCTGACTGTTTCTCCTAGGCATTTCTGGAGCTCCACTAAATAGGGTGGCTCCATGGAAGCTATTACATTTTGCAGAGATTAACTGTGCTGAACATTAATACAGACTTTCTTCCAGAAAATATTTGGAAACTGGTGTATTTTAAAAATTCCCTCCCCTGCTTTTAAAAAAATAATTTGATTGAAGGTTAAAAAGTGCATGTCTGTTATTCAAAGCCACACAGAGAGCATCAAAGCAGATGCCAGTTCTCAAAAAGATCCAGACAACTGTAGCAGGCATCACTGGAAACAATAACATTACACAGAAATGTCTTATGATTTAGTTAATAGTAACAGCATAACAGTTAGGAAAACAAAATTCAGAAACCCCACGAAACACCCATTCTAAAAGACTAAGAGATTCCCTGCCTCCAGTGTAAATTGGTCCATGCCTTTTAATGGAGGAATTCTAACAGAGGATGAGAAAAACATTTTTTCCTTTATCACAGAACCATTCTGTGCACTGACTGATGCTGAAGCATGGAGCATCCATGTGCCAATTACTATATCACATGTCTTAGTGCCGGTTTCAGATCTGTACTCTGCTCCAGTTGAAAACTGCACTGTGTTTACAAAGGGATTTTTTTTCTACCTTTTGCACCCAGCCACTGTCTCTTGTCAAGGGAAGATAAAATGAAAAAATGGTGTCAGCTATATAGAATATTATATTCTTAATCAGGTTTGATCATTGTAATGGACTGAGTCACTGCCTCAGGGACCACGTAAGTGGCTATACATTACAAGGCTTTATTATTCAAAGGGAAAATTATGTTAACCTTTGGGTCTCCGTGCATTTGGGGAAATTATTGTCCATGTAAGTAGAAAATGGACATGGAGACCAAGTCACAACAAAGTCCTGAAACTTGCCCTACAGGCATAACATTAATTTGTCCATGATGGGGATGAAGGCTAACCTTTCTACCCACTGTCTCTGTGGGAGGCACAATCCTGCTCTGAGCTCTGGTGTCCACATTCTTCACGGATATAATAATGTTTTTTAGCACATCTGTTACGATGTCGGTATATAAATATGCACAATAGTCTGTCGCTATATCGCTGCGTTGAAAGGGAGTACTCCATTTGTTTGTGCCCTCTGCTCCCTATACTTCCACTGCAAGGGCAAGTATTTACAGCCAGGACTTTCTTAGACTCCAGGTATTCTCACTTTCTGCATGTTGGTGGCATGTACAGCCCCTCTCTCCTGAATGATACCTGGAAGTATAGTCTTCTCTTCAAGGGATCCGCTCTGGGTTTACACCATGTTCCTAACCCTAGGCAGGGATTATACTCAGTGCATCAAAAAGCAGAATCAAGCCAGTAATGTCTTCCATGGGGTGTCCAGCCCTCCAGATGGAAATCCTGCTATCCATCAAAATGGCTCTACCTGCACCTAGCCTCAAAACAGCCCTTCATTTCACCATGTAGATACAGCCTGCAATTAACTATTTGCACATTTTCAGGGTTTTTTTCCTCAGAACATATCCCGCATAAACTGCAAAGGACAAATAACATCTACTTTATGATTAAAGGAGGGATTTGTTTGAAAAAAAAAATGTTCTGTACAAAAGCAGATGTTCTAGTTGTCTACGCATATTGAATATGACACTTCCAAAGAAAACAACCAGAGCAATAGAAGCATACCAGCAAGAACACCTGCACCAGAGACTTTAAAATCAGATCATATGCCATTATAGTGAACATAGTTTGTTTTCCATTATTACTTAAATATGATGATAACCAATTTAGGGATTGACATAAAACCCATATTGTATTATTTTGAGGCTTTGTTAAGAGCAAAGAATGTGTGACCAAATCAAAGGCTTCACTAAAGCTAATAAACACAGCTTCATTCATATATGTGGCCTTTATCCACAGCTTGATTAATATCACATTTAACCTAGAATAAATCTGAGGTTATGGAGTGCTTTAAACAAAAGCCAGATTTGAAATAGGGTAGGGTGAGGGGAGTAATATGTTTAAATTAATAAAGCCATTGATCTGTCCACACCAAACATTTGGAAATATTAGCTAATAGCATTAAAGTGGCTGAAAGCCTAACATTATTTAAATCCAAGAAAATACCACCTTTCTGGTACACAAAAAGTTTTCCAAATTGCTCAGAGATTCAGTAAGCACTGAGACATGCTGAAGGAATCAGGAAATAAAATGTTTGCAGATCTGAGCTGCAAAAGGGAGATTTCATCCATCCGCCTCTTCAAAGTGTAATTAATTGTTTTCAGTACTTCATTAAAATGTATAGTTTCAAAAGAGGAAAAGTTGATTATTGATTTTTAAAAAGCAAACAACACAACAAATTAGATTAAATTGCCTTCTCAAAGGTCAGAAGGTTTCTAAATCTGTTAACAGACCCAGTGATGATTATTTAATGCCTTAACTATTTGTTATGTCTGTTAACAATTTAACCAAAATCTTTAATTCATTAAAATGAGTTGTTCTAGTTCTGTTAAAAAGTCCTTTCATTCCTTTCCAAATGCTCTCAGATTCCTCAGCCTTTTTTAACACAATAATCTAAATAAAATGCAATTTTTGCTTTTCTCAACTTATCTTTATTTCCATTTCAAAGTTGAGTATAGTAATCGAATCAGGAACACATCTGCAATGTCTATTATTTTTTCCATTTCTTATCTCCCTGCTGAGATACTTCAACTTGTCATGGGTCATTTGAGGATAACAGGTCCCTGCTTTAACCAGCCTGGTTGTTACAAATCTCAGCTGACTGGGAATGATCACTATACAGAAGCTAAGTTACCAGTCCAACAGCTTGGGGTTGCAGGGCAGATGTATAATAGGAGAACATGGATTTTCCCCACTAAAATAGCAGCTCCCAGAATTGCCATAAGAAAAGTTGTTTCTGCTAGAAAATGACTGTCTTTCGGATAGAGATAAAGTTAACAGAAGGCCTCAGAATAAGTCAGTCAAAGGAATTTGTAATAAATAGACAAGAGTGAATTGGACTTGCCTAAAAGCTTTAATACAATATTGTTTGAACAGTAAGGCAAAAAAAACTGTTGGGAAACAGCATGGGCCAAAGAAAGATCACGAGAATGCTCAGACAAGATAGGAAGAGCCTGGCTTGCGTCACCCACAGAGGAGAGAGGCAACTATGGCTTTTGGAAGGTCAAAACTTTATTCTCGAAGTTGCAGGTGCCTTAAGCTCATTTGCAGGTGCCTAAAGGCAACCAAGAGAGGATAGGCTTACTCCTGTGTGCAATACACGTAGTGCACTCAGCCACCCACACACTTTTGTATAACCTGCACAGCTTTTTAGTGATGGGTGTTTGTACGTAAAGCCCATTAATTAGGTTTGTGAAAAGTTGTTTAAATCATAACTCAGATGCAATGAAATGAGTAATAACATCAAAGCATTCACATGGGAACTAAACATATAGTATAACATCCATTTAAATTCTGTGACCTGAATGGCTGTATAATTTGGTTGTTTTTTCTTCTTTCTAGTGTCCTTTTACCACTAATCACTCATCTCTTTTGTGCTCAAGAAATGAGTAACTGAAAAAAGCAAACTCTATGCTTTCAGTCAAATTCAAATGTTGGACAGATTTCATTACTAATGGGAGCCAGCATCCATACTTTTCACATAAAATATTAAAAATTTATTAAAAACATCTTCTCAGAGTTGAAAGCAGAAAATATTTAAACAATCCTGAAAATCAAAGCATGATCTAATGGAAACATGCACAAGATTCATTCCAGCAAAGAAAAGATGAGTGAGCAAGTCTTCTTAACTTGCACTGATTTATTTCATACGTTATGTTACGTGAACATCTCCATTCAAAGGTCTGTGATTATACATGGTTTTGTAAAGACCCAGTGATGGAGCATCAACAGCTTCCCTGGGCAACCTGTTCCACTTTATCACCACCCTCAGAGTGAAGAACTTCTTCGTAATTACTAATCTCAATATAGCCTCTTTCAGTTTGAAGCCATTACTGCTCATCGTGTTACTACAAGCCCTTGTAAAAAATCCCTCCCAAGCTTTCTTGTAGGCTTGTAGGCTCACTTCAGATACTAGAAGACCTCAATGGGGTCACTCCAGAGCCATCTATAGGCTGAACAACCGCAACTCTCTCAGCCTGTCCATGACAGAGGTGTTCTAGACCAATGATCATCTTTGTGGCACTTTTCTGGACCTGCTCAAACAGGTTTGTGTTCCTCTTGTGTTGGGGCCTCTAGAGCTGGACACACTACTCCAGGTGGGGTCTTATAAGAGAGGAGTAGAGTGAAACAATCACCTTCCTCCACCTCCTGGCCATATTTCTTTTGATGCAGAGCAAGATACAGTCAGCTTTCTGGGCTGCACTCACACACTATTGGCTCACTTTGACCTTTTTGTCAACCAGAATCCCAAGTCTTTCTCCTCAGGACTACTCTCTATCCAAACTCTTCCCAGTCTGTGTTTGTGCTCGGGATTGCCCTGACCCAGGTGCAGGACTTTGCACTTGGCCTTGTTGAACTTCATGAGGTTGTCATGTGCCTACCTTTCAAGCTTGTCAAGATCCCTCTGGATGTCATCCCTTCCCTCAAGTGTGTCAACGGCACCACACATATTGGTGTCATCCACAAACCTGCTGAGTGTGCACTCCATCCCACTGTCCATGTCATCAGCAAAAATGTTAAATAGCACTGGTACCAGTACAGAACGATGAGGAACACCACTCATCAGTGGTCTCCACTTAGACAGCAAGCCATTGACCACAACACTTTGAGTGCAACCATCCAGCCAATTCCTTATCCACCATGTGGTCCATCCGTCAAATCCATTTATTTCCAATTTAGAGGACAGGATGTTGAGCAGGAAAGTGTTGAATGCTTTGCACAAGTCAATGTAGATGACACTAACTTCATTGTAATAGGCCATTGAATTTGTCAGACACAAGTTGCCAGATACAATTTGCCCTTGGTGAAACCATGTTGGCTGCCACCAATCACCTCCTTATTTTCCATGTGTCTTAGCAGAGTCTTCTGAAGGATCTGGTCCATGATGTTGCCAGACACGGAAGTGAGATTGAGTGGCCTATAGTTTCCATTTTAAAACTGGGGATTATATTTCCCCTTTTCCAGTCAATGGGAACTTCACCAGACTGGAAGCACTAATAAGCATTGATAAGATCCTCTCTCAGTCCTCTCTTCTTTAGGTTAAACAGACCCAGGTCTCTCAGTTCTTTCTCATAAGAGAATTACTTACTCCTCTGATAATCTACAACTTACTCAGTACCCAGCTGTGTCCACATGTTTTCTCTCAGGTTTTCTTCTCACAGGAGTCCTTTTTAATGTTGCTCCTTGATCTGCTTTCCCTATCCTTTCTATTCTTTCTTCTCCCAATGTATCCTGTTCACCACCCAAAACAGGCGAACCCATAGCAAACCCATGAAGTGGATGTTGCAAGGTCAAAATAAATAACAATGGTGGGATGACCTGGATCTGCAGGACATTATGGTGGCTCATACCAAGTTCTTCCTTACTGTGCAGTTTTGGTTGTTGCACTTAAAGAGCTGCACAAGATGAGTCTGATCACATCATTTTGCACTGATATTTTTCCTCCAACCATCCCATACAGAGACAGTAACTTAATGGATTTTCTCTTGGGTACTCAGTTCCCCCGTGGTCCACCAAATACTATCATCCTCAAAGACCTTGGTGGGAACATTTCTCTTCAAGAAGAACTATCAAAGTGAGACCAACTATGTTTAATATCTCTGCAAGAAAGGCATTTTATTCATATATTGCAGTATTAGCCAGACTGCTGTTTAACTATATCTTTCTATAAAACATGAGCCTGTCTCATCTATGATTTTTATTCCTGAAAGATGTATGAGTCAATTTTATCAACACTGATGTTAAAATATTTTTAAAAATTATAATACACCTCATAAAAAAAAATTGGCATTTAAAAATATGTAATGTATATGCATGGATTTTCAATGGATTGAGAAATTTAGCAGTGCAAATCTCCTTGACTTTCCAAGACAGTTTTGTTCCTGTGAATATAATTCCAAATCATTAACCTCTAATACATTTGTGCTATGAACTTCAATGAAAACAGGATTAAGTCTTAAACAGAAATTAAAAATCCTATTTGACACATTGCTTACAGAAATTTGTATATAATTTACTCTGAGAAATAGCTTTAAGGTACAGCTATAAAAAAGTTGGTGGTGTGTGAATGTTCATGTGTTTCTAGAAAAAAAACAAATTAATTATATATTTGGAGGAAACAATTAAGATGCAATGATGAGAACTACTAGAAAACTCTGCACATGGGATTAATTGTGGTCACAGGGAAAGTTGGAGAATATTCTTTGAAAAATACTATGCTAACGTGTAATTAAAGACCCATTGAAGACATGATACATCAAATAACACACTAAAGGTTTTATGCTCAATCACCATGCCTCAACTATGTTATTCTCTGTCTTGTGAATGACTAAATAGGCAAGTTTAGTGCCTTATTGACTTCTCCAATGCTGTTTTCAAAGAGTATCCATAATAGACTTGGCTCTGCCATGCAACAATTTATTCATGTTTTGTGTTGGCCTGTTTACTGAGATGTTTTCTGTATGACTACACTGGCCTAACTCACCAAGCCTCAGCCTGGAAAAAAAACCTAATACTTAAAAATCTTTAAGAGGTTTAGCCAGAACTGATAGCTTTGATGATGGTTCCACCTCTGGCTCTGTCTGAGAACAATCAAGGACCTACAGCCATCCAAGAAGAGAAGAACAAAGATGCTGGTAACATTTCATGCGAATGCCTCCAGAGACAGTAAGCTGCTCCTTGGGAGAAGCAACAGAGGAGCAGAAACTCTTTGGCATGTCTCAGGGGTCATCCTGTTAATCTAACGAGCATAGTGGGACTGGAGCTGTAGGTAAGTTAAACATATGTTAAATCTACTGTTTATTTTCGTTCCTTTAGGCTAATATCTTTATGCCTGCTGCTAAACAACCAAATAATGTTTTTTTTCTTGAACAGTCTCTGGGTCAGGAAGTCCTGATACAGAATGGAAACTTGCTCCACTGTCCCACCTGTCACATTGGCAAGTCAGACCCATGGGTGTAGGAATGCTATATTTAAAGTAAGAGTGAATACAGTTACATTGTAAAAGCAAAGAGTAACATAAACACTGAGTGAGTTATAAAGTAGCTGCTATATATTTTATTTTCTCCTCATTCTGACCCCCACTCTCTCATCTTACTGAAATAAAGCTGTGCAGTGGGATAAACTTGCAAAAAAAAAGAACAAGTTCTAGTCAGAAAATCTGCGTCTGCATTGTGAAACCTGAGAGTGTTTGCATCTCTGACTACCTCAGTGGGAATATAAATCAGAGAGTAGAAGTGACACATGCTGAGGTTCCCATCTATAACTCATTTTGTGGCCACAAAAATGTGGGCATATATTTGGCAGGTGCAAACTGCCAGACTCTAAATATTGTGTGCCCTTTTATTTATCAGTTTCCATGCCATGCATGGGCTAGGTAGAAGCTGGGTCTTGTGCAGACCACTAGCAGCTCAGCTGAGGTATGTCACATCTTTTTTTTTTCCCTCAGCATGAGACAGAGGATTACAGCACCTTAACAGAAAGACAGGGCTGACCTTCCTGAAAACAGACCCCCCAGATGCAGTCCTGTTTTCAGAAAATATCTTCCTTTTTTTTTATCTCTTGCACACAGACAGCTATAGCTAAATAGTGAAAAAGCCTGGGCAGGACACGTAGATAATTAAATATTTCATCATTCTTTTGATTTCAAAGCTTGAAACAAGAAGAGGTTACAGAGGGTTTTATGTAAAATACTTCAGATGGAGTCTAGCTGTGGAAGAAAATACTGGGATGGATCCAGATACAGATGTGCTATCTACCCAGAAACTATTTGGCAAGTCAGTGAACTGTGATATTGTAAGAAAGTCTGGGCTTCAGTACAAGTTTTCAAAAAAGTGCTTGCTGGCTGAGCTACAATAGTAAAGCTGTTTATTGGCAGAGAAGTTATATGGGAAGCTAAAATGAAGACCCTGCTTCTTTTCCCACTGTGATTTTTTTCTCACCACAATTAATTTATTATAGGTAGTTCAGTCCAGACCTTCTGCATAGTGGTTGAGGGACAAAGTCTAGACATAATATATTGGCCAGTGCCTGGTGAAAACAGAATTGCAGCATCCACATTTTCTCTCTGTTTCTCTTTTTTCTTCTGCCAGACACATCAAGTACACTACATGCTAAGTATCTGGTATGTGAGCCCAAACTGACCGAGAAAGGGTTTCCTTTGCTAGCCCTGTCCTCTATCACATTGTGATATTTTTCCATCATGCTAATAGCAAGAAATATCAAACTAAATAATAAAAGCAGTAAAATTTTGATTACTTGGCATGTTTTTTCTGTCTGTCATGTGAGCCCATAAAAATATGCAGCAATACTCATCAGGTCCCTCCATTTCACAACTCCTGTTAGATGCCTAACCACTGTGCACATTGACAAAGCATAGAGCAGTTAAGTGACAGGAGCACAAGATAATAATGACAAATTCAGGAACCAAAAAACCTACCTGTGTTGTACAGGGGAGTTCCCTGATGTTGCTGAGAAATATCAGAGTAGTAAAAACCGGTATGGAAAGAGGCCAAGTACAGAAGCTTGGCACTTGGAGGGTTTGCTTTCCATCTTCAGAATGCTTTACAAATATTGATTTGCTAATTCACTAAATAATTTTTAAAAGAAGGCCTAATATAGGTTTGTGCGAAGTGGAAAGACGGCTGGAATTGAGAGTCCGTTAGGATGAAATTAGAACTAAGCCTTTCTGCAGTCCATGGCCACAGTGAAGCAGACTAAATAACTCCCACTTGCTGTGGGGGCAGAAAGGCCCTCTCCTTTCCATGCAGCCATACAGACACCAACATGGAATTCTCTCCTCACTCCAAGCCCCAGCAGTATGGCAGGGACCGAGGGGACAGATCCCACAGCCTGCATTCAGTCTAGAAGTGAATTCAGACTCACTCCCATGAATGTGTTTGCCTGGTAAGTCCAAAGGCAATGCAACTTCATGACAGGTCAGTGGTTTCTATTACTTTTACCCATAGCCTGAGCAGTTGCTGAGGGTATAACTGCAAGTGCAGTGGAGGACAGTCGTTAACTCTGCTGCTCCACCAAACCTCTGCTGGTGGTGATGGTGTCTGGGGGAGGAATGGCCCCATTTGACCTCCAGGCTATGGCAGGGTTGCATGGATGCCAGTCAGGGAAAGCCTTATCTGTTCCTTTGTAAAATGGATGTATGTAGTGTATAAGCTACTACAGAGTTAAAGATTACTGTGGTAAAACTGGTTCGTGGGATGGGAAAACAATTTGACTTTAAATAAGAGTAGGGAGTACCCAGGGTACTCAGTTCTTGACAGGAACACTTTCAATGACTCCCCCAAAACACTGCGGCTCTCAGCTTACATCAGCATGCCCCCAGGACTGATATTGGTACAGGGCACCTCTGTCCCACATGACTGCTGCACCTGCTTCAAGCTCCTCTAACCTGATAAGTAGCCCTGGCAATGAGTCCAAGCTCCTCTTTAATATCTCTTGCCCATTCACCAGCAGGAAGCCATCCTTCTGTGCTTTTTAGGTCTTTTTTCTCACCTCTAATGGATTTGCTCCACTGGGATAAAAAAATACTATGGGGCCACTTTCAGCTGTTCTTAATTCTCATCCAAGCAGAAACTCAGCATTAACTCTGTGGAAGAGTCATCTGAGCAATAATTTATGGAGCAATAATCTAGATGTTTTCATGTGGTGCTTTGACAAAGTTGATGCTGAGATGTCATTAGCATGTTTGTGAATAAAAATCAGGTGAATTTGAAAAAAAAAAAAAAGGTATAGTTCTGAGAGCAGAATAATAGACACCCTTATATAAATATGCACTCAAATCTAAATGGTGATACTGAAAAATGTAAATGTAGATATTCAAAATAAAACAAAACCTATATGCAGTACTTGATCCCTTGTGTGTAGCTGTAAGTAAAACAGAGTTTCAGAGAAGGGCAACAATAATGATCAAAGCTGTGAATGGTACAAGGAATAGTTGAGAAGACCAGAAACCTCAATCTATATCCAAGATGATTTAGGTGGAATATGATTGGAGATTATAAAATCACGTGTGGCATGAAGTGAGTAAGGGATTGAGCTTCATTGCTTTCTTGAATACAAGAAACAGAAGTCTCCAAAGGAGCTAGTAGAAACCATGCTGAAAAAGAAATATTAAGTAAGTATATGTTCTTCATTCAGAGAGCATAGTAGTCCTCCAGTGATGCTGTGGTTCCTAATGGTTTACATAGGTCAAAGAGGACAATAGACAAGCACATGAAAAAGCAGCCCACTGAGGGTTAATAAATACAAAGCCACATCCAGTTTAGAAAGCTTCCTGAGCTGGAAATAGTCAGAGACTAAGTAAATATCCATACATGATTGTCCAGACCTTGTTGAAGAGAAGACATCAAGCTATAAAGACCTTTGGGCTGGCAAAGTGTTCCTGTGGTTACAATAAGTTAGGATAGTGAAGCACATCTCACAAGGCTTTCTAAGATGTTTCTGGAAAACAATGAAGGGGCAAATTTTCACAGTGATTTAATTGTTTAACCTCATTTAAAAATAAGATAAAATATGATCCTAAAGACTCAAGGCCAAAATCTATATTTTGTCTCTTGAAACATTTGCTCTGAAGTCATAACAAAAAAGTGACATGACCCAGTGTAAAACAGTGACCCATAATGGTAGTGGAAGCAAATGTTATACATCCCAAATTAGTGCTGAGATTTTTTTGTTAATTACTTTATTACTCACACATTGCCCATGTGTCAATCATATTCCCATAGACTGCTTCTACAGAAAGGTGAGATATTTTAGTACAAATAGAGAAAAATGTCTCTTTTGTTGGAAGGCATTCTTCATGTCCTGCCTTCGGTAACAAACATTCACCCAGCCAATTGAAATGGCAAATGCAAAAAGACAAATCTTCACTTCCATGGATATACAAACAGAATCATAGAATCAGAGAAACATTCAGGTTGAAAAGACCCTTGGGATCATCAAGTCCAATCATGAACCCTACTCTATAAAGTTCACCCCTAAACCATGTTCCTCAGAACCACTTCTAAATGACCCGTAAACACATCCAGGGATAGTGACTCAACAACCTCCCTGGGCAGACTATTCCAGTGTCCAACTACTCTTTCTGTGAAAAACTTTTCCCTAATGTCCAGCTAAACCTACCCTGTTGCAGCTTGAATCCATTCCCTCTTGTTCTATTGCTAATTACCTGTGAGAAGAGCCCAGCACGAACCTCTCTACAATGTCCTTTCAGGTAGCTGTAGAGAATGATGAGGTCTCCCCTTAGCCTCCTCTTCCTCAGACTAAACAGTCCCAGCTCCTTCAATCTCTCTCCATAAGATTTATTCTCCAGGCCCTTCACCAACATTGTTGCCCTCCTCTGCAATACCTCTCTTTTTCTGAGGTGCCCAAAACTGGACACAATACTCAAGGTGTGGCCTCACCAGTGCTGCAGTACATGATTGCCTATCTGGAAGTAGCATATAGGTGGGTGTTCAAAGGTAACCTTCCAATAATAGAAGCTAAGGTATAATACTCTCCCTGTAAATTAAGATCTGACCTGTATTTTGCATTTTTATTCTTCACTTGGTTTGAAGTAATGATTTAGATGGCCTGACCTAGACAGTAATGTCCTTACCACTATTATTATCATTTTCTGAAACAAATCCCCTTTGCTCTGCAAGTCACACAGGAGCTCCACAACAATCCTCTACCTGTACCTGTCCTTGGCTTTCTAGCTGACTTCACACTGATCAGCCTGAGCTCACAGCACAATGTTTCCTAATTCAGAGGGCTCATGTGTTGCTTAAAGTTCCTAGATGAGCTCCTGAACTATAAAAATCCTGTCTAGTTTCCTCAAAGTTTAACTAACCAGTTCTTCTTTAAGACTAAGCTGAACAAAACTTTTCTGTGTATGTCTTTGTTTTCTGTTTGAGCCACTAAATGTCTGAAAGCTGACAAGGATTTAGATTTTTGGATAGGCTTTAAGACCTTTTTATTTCTTCATTCTATTCTTCATTGTCATCTGTACTTCACATTTCCACTGAAGAAATAAAGTTTCATCTTTAATAGTAGTTATTGTTATTGTTTTATCTGTTGTCAGGAGATTTAAAGTTACTTGTGATTTTCCATCTCTAGCCTTCATATCTTCATCATTGTTACCAAGCAACAGAAACTGACCTAGAATTAACAAGCAACCATAGGTATTTTCCCCAGCCACACAAAGTTTCTGTTGGGTGATGAAGTGTCATTTGTGATTTCAGCCTTCTGTAATCTGTGAAAATCACCTGCCCAGTCACCAGACTCAGAAGAACCTGCAAATCATTAAAGTTTATCCTTATCACTTGATTCACAGTGATCTAATACATTGTCACCAAATACTTTCATACTGCTTATTAGAAAATCATGGAGACATCTTTCACAGGAGATTTTATTGAAAAGCTCCACCAGGACCCCTTGCATTCAGGAAAGCATGGTCTTGCTCAGCCTTAGGAGAACCTAAGAGATGCGTACTGGTGTTTCCAGTCCTACTGACACCTCTCCAGAATTCCCAAATGGACCTTCTTTGCTCTGAAAGGGGAATCATCTGATTGTCATGAACAATCATAGCTAAGGCACCATGAGAAATTTTAACAGACAGTTTTGGAAAAAACAGAGGCTTTGGCAATTTACCACACACATACTGAAGGGACTCCATTACATGATTTTACAATTAAGGGGAAAACATCAAAACATATTGTCACATTCAAGTTAAAAACAATGGCTTGTATCAAAAAGCATCTGTTTCAAGTTAACTACAGATGTGAATTGTTAATAGAAACCATGACTATTATCATTGGTGTTTTTGTTTTAGCTCACTTTGTATCACAGAAAACTTAACTGATTCAGGCACCTTTTAATAAAGTTGATCTTAATCCAATTAGGCAGAACAATTCTGGTATGTTAAAGAAATGGGTATAGTTTGGAGCCCTTTCAAGTACAAAATTTTCCCTAATGCCTTTGGAAATACAAAGCATTTTTATCTGTATAGTATATGAGCTACATGATTGCTGTAGACACCTTGGGTTGATTCAGCTCTCACAAATACCTATATCTTTCTAGCTTTTGGAGCTATTTTAGATGCAAACCAGCATGAAAACTGTAGCAGAGCATTTGATATTCCCCCATCATCAATTTGCAAGAAAAAGCAAAAGAGGAAAACCGCTATCCCTTAGCTAATGCCAAAATGCACAGTCACTGGGAAGGAGAGAAAACTCACACAAGACAGCATCAGTCACAAATGAGCACATGGACAAGTTTATAATTACACAGATAACAGAGCAAAAGGACAAAATGCAGTTGACTTTTAGGAACCTGTAGAAAATCTGCAAATTAGTCTGTGAGAAGCTAAAGAGAAAGTACCTTTAATTGAATCAATAGAACTACACAGCAGTGCAAGCGCGTGGATAAGTGTCAATTTGGGGTACTGGGTTTTTTCATGTGTGGTGATACTAAAACAGTACTATTTTTACTTACTCCAAAGTACCAGCAAAATGATCTCAGAAGAATAAAAGAACATTAGGAGGTATTCAACTGCAAGAGATGTGTCATATATGTGCAATGTACATTTGCTCTTGATGGCTGTAAATTGCTACTCAACAGGCAAAAAAAAAAAAACCAGATTGAAGAAAGACAGAATATTTTCCCTTCTGGAAGCAAGGCAAGTTTTTGGCAAAGTTTTTAATTACTTCTTAAAAGGAGATGAACAGGATAGTCTAAGAAAATAAAAATATTTTTAACTAATGTTATTAATGGGCACTTAATAAATAAAGTTGTTCCCGATTTGATTTTTTTTCTAAATCAAATAAAATCTAAGTGGGTTTTTTTTTTTCCTTTCCTTCTAACAGATCCAAGTATTCATATTTTTTAAATAAGTCATCATTTTTAAAATAGGGAGTTGGTGTCTTTAATAGGAATTTCTGTTATTTTAATTTCTGTTGAACACAGCACAGAAAAATAGAGGCAAAATTAACCTAATTACTTCTATCACAATCCACTGTGTATTAATACAACTATTAACTGAAACATTTTTAACACATGGTGAAGAACAATCATTCCTACTAAATCATTCCAGGTTGAGGTGGTAGCATGTAAAATGCTCAAAGGTAGGTTACATCTGACAAGGTTTCATAAATTACCATGCTTTGCATGTTGGAAGGTCGGATTGTTTGGTTCATCATCGATACAGTAGAAATAAGTTCCCTGTATGCATTCAATGACAGGACTAGGAAGCAAACTCAGATTTTGTTCATCTTAAGTTCCCAAAAGCTGTCTTTGAGGATTTATGTGTTACACAGTGAAATTTCTGCTGATCTCTGCATATTTATACTTCATATTGCTGTATTTCTTGTCTGCAGCCAACATACAAATCCTAGACATAAAATAAGATGTTGACCATGATAAAAATTTACATTATTTAAGCAAACAAGTTTTTTCCACATATGAAAATGCTTAAACAAAAATTTAATGACTGTATCCAGAAAGTTCCCTTTAGGCCACAGAAAATTACTTTAATCTGTGAATGTAATTTGCAACCATCAGAAGACAAAACTTCTCAGTCAATGGTATAGTTAGCTTATAATGTGGTTTTATATTTGTTCTACTTTATTAATGGTGTTTGTCTTTGTCCTGCAAGGAAAAATTAATGAATCTGCTCAAAGAGACAGTTGACTGAACAAAGGTGTTTATTGTCAGAACATTCACTCATTTAACAATACCTTCAACTAACCGTACTACATCCCTGACAAAAGGCTACTCTGAAGATAAAACTGTGCAAAAGCACAAATTTAATTCTGTTTTACAATATGACCTGAAATGCTTCACAGAGATAGTTGTGGGAAAGGAGATGCAAATTCAAAAAACATTTAAAAATGAAGAGTTTAATAATCCTGTACCTGTTTAACAGTATTGTACAGTGTGAAAAATTCCCATAATGAATGCAAGCCAATTGAGGCCAGATGTCTTTCAGGAATATAGTGCTGAATACAAACTCAACCAGCCTGATGCTCCAGGATAGGTGGTAAGGAATGAATAAACCCACGGTGCCTAGTTAGCCTGGTTATCTACAACTATGCCCCAGAGAGTTTCAAGCATTTCTGAATCTGACCCAAATAACTGTAATTAATTCATTAAGTTCAAAATATGCTTTGACCAAGCAGAAGGCAGAATGAGCTCTTCAACCTAAAAAACTTGTTCCAAACACTTTTTTATTTTCATGTCAATGTGCTAATGAATATATGTTTAGGTAACAGTACAGCTTTAAAACATCCTACTGTCATGCCTACTGTCATGTAATAAGATTACAACTTTCTTAATTTTCTCTTAGAAACATAACCAGAACCCTAAAAGAAAACAAAAAGAAAACAAAGAGAAAACAGAAAAAAACACCCTAACCAACCAAACAACAAGAAAAAAAAAACAACAAACACAAACAAACAAACAAAAAATGACAAAACCAAACAACCAAAGTCTCCACAACAAAGACATAATTACTATTTCCACCCTTTTCCTCCATATATGAGGTATCCACCCCTCTCAGTTGTGACAAACACTGAACCAACTGATTGTTTAGCTGAGGAAGATACTGGGAGGGGGAAATATGGCTCTGAAGAAGGAGATAAATAATCACTTGGAGTGGACATAAGGACACTGACTACAGATGTTCCCACTGACAGGTCTCTACCTCACAGGGCAGTTCAAGGACTGGATGACAACAACCTGCAGGGTTTCACCTCAGATATTCAGACAGAAAAAACATCAGGATAATAGAATGGGAGGATAACCACACTCCTTGAACCTTCTGTTCTTTTCATTATATTAATCCCTTTAGGTCAAGGTGTTTGTGCTGATTGATTATATTAAGAAATCAGTACTACTCTTTGTTTTGTGCATGAAATGGAGTTTATGATGTAAGACAAATTGGCCACTAGTGGAGATGCCTTCATGCAGGTAAAACTTGTTGATGTTATTGCAGTGCTCTTCAGTTGGTCCTACTCAGGAAAGTACACCTATCCAAGACTTAAGTTAGGCTAATACTTAAATACCTTCCCAAACTGAAATGGAAATGCTCAGTACTAAGTACCACAGTTTTTATTATAATGACAAAGACAAAGGAGCTTCAAAACAATTAAGTAAACACTTTAAAGTTTACACACGCTAAGTGCACCAAGTGGGACATCTTCACTAAAGGCACTGTCTGCTCACAGTTCATGAGAAGTGGTCTTATATGATAGGATAAACCGGGAAGCAACTGCAAAGTCTTCACACATGTAAAACCTCTTAGTGTCAATATGTGCTCCTCCAGAGCAGTTTTACTTCAGCAAAGACAGTAGCATCAAGCCTAACACCTTGGAAAGAATTTACAAAGGAACAAGAAAGTTTTTTCCACTTAAAGTTCCTATCAACTGCCTGGCAATAAATTCCTCACCATGTAGAGAATCCTCTAATCATATTTAATAAATCTTTTTACAGGGTTTAATCTCCATCATGAAAACCATTCATAAGCAAGTGTTGACCTTCTGCCAGTCTTTCAAGAAATCAAAATTATGTACTCTAACATCCAACTATCTCAATATAAAACTAATACTAATTCCCTACCTCTTGTCTTTTTCTTCTGAAAGAACAATAATTACTGTGTGATGGGTCTATTTAGTATTGTTAAATTAGTTTTTTCATTCATCCAGAAGTCCTCTAGTGAACTAGAGAAAAACATCAGGTTTAAAATGCTTCTTTTTCAGTGGTTTAGTTATTCCTTAGCAATTGCAGACTTCCTTCATTTGCAGTACTTTTAATGTTCAAAATGTAAGGATTTTCTAATACAGAAATTAATGATTCCTGTATTAAAATGGTTAAGGGTCTAAAACATGGATCCTATAACCTCTCCTCTGACAGCATCCACAGTTCAGGTAAGCAGTTAAAAAGTTCTCAGTATAGTGTATGACTGCTCCCAATGCAAGTACCGACTGAGTTAGAGAAAACAACAAAAGCTGCAAGTATAACCACTTCCTTTCCGATTTTCTGATTCATTCTAAGATTGCAGAAAAAGAGTTGAAACCCTTATCTCCTCCACCATGCCTCCTCCAGGGAATGCCATGAAGGAAAATTGCTGAAATACATTAATTTTTTTTCTTCTCTTTATTTGTGCTTCCCATTTTGACCATTTGATGTATGTTATAATCTGCAAAGTCTGATCTTCCCAGTCAAGGACTGAGAACCACTTTCTATAACTAGCATTACAAAATGGGACTTCCAGGAAGAAGTCATTGATAGACATTAATTAAAATTACCTTATTAAATATAGCATGGTTCCTTTACCACTACATAAATCTTAATAACTTTTTGATCACAGAATCACTGAATGGTATGGGGTGGAAGGGACCTCCGGAGATCATATATTTCAACCCCCCTACCAAAGCAGGTTCAACTAGGACAGGTTGCACAGGAGGACAAGTTGCTCAGGAACACATACAGACGGGTTTTGAAAGTCTCCAGAGGAAATTCCACAACCTCTCTTGGCAGCCTTGGCCAGAGAGGGCTCCCTCAAATTAAAGAAGTTTCTACTTATGTTTAGGTGGAACTTTCTGTGTTCCAGTTTGTGACTGTTGCCCCTTGTCCTGTTGCTGGGCATGACTGAAAAGAGAGTGGTACTGTTCTCTTGACACCAATCCTCTCAATATTTATAAGCATTGATAAGATCCCCTCTCAGTCTGCTCTTTACCAGGCTAAACTGCCTCAGGTCTCTTAGACTTTCTTCATAATAGAGATGTTTCAGTCCCCTCATCATCTTCTTAGTCCTGCACTGAACTCTCTCCAGTAGTTCCCTGACTCTCTTGAAGTGGGAACCCCAGAACTGAACACAGTACTCCAGAAGTGTCCTCCCTAGGGCAGAGTAGAGGGGGAGAACAACCTCCTTCAACCTGCTGGTCACACTCTTCTTAATGCATGCCAGGATACCATTGGACTTCTTGGCCACAAGGGCACATTGCTGGCTTATGGTTCACTTGTTGTCCACTAGGACTCCCAGGTCCTTCTCCACAGATCTGTGTTACAGTAGGTGAACCCCATATCTGTACTGGTGCATAGGGTTATTCCTCCTCAGGTGCAGGGTTATACACTTGCCCTTGCTGATCTTCATTAGGTTCTACACCCAGTCATAATAACACAGCTATTTGATCCAAAAATGCCAAACAATTAATGAATATTAATGCCTAACTAATGTCTTTTAGTTACTTCCTCTGAACTTACATGTATTTTACCTATGACAAAAAAATATTTGTTTACAAAGAGGCAGTCACATGGCTGGACATTAATCAAGCACCTCTTCGGTGATTCCTAAAATTCTAGGTCACCATTCACCTGTCAAAATTTTATGGCTGCTTTCCACCCCAATTTTGAAATTTGAAGTATGGAACGTAAGTGAAACAGAAGGCCATTTCCCATAGCCATGCAAGCTATCAAGTAGGGAAGCTAGAATGCAAAGAGAAAAAATTTCATCATCTTACTGATTCTTTGTTCCAGATTTGGTCCATTCATTCTGCTACCTGTGATGCTTCCTAATGAGTAGTGATTATTTAATATCAGTGGGAAGGAGAATAGGGAGAAAAAGGCAAAACCGCATGTGTTGAGATTAGAAGAATTTAACAGAACTATGCAAAAGCAGAAGGAACAACAGCAACAGTAATAGTAATGAAACAATATACAACACGAACATATAGAATGAACCCAACTGAACGTCAGTGTGCCAGAGCTGATCATGACCACCCTGACAGAGTCCTTACAAAGCAGGCATGATGTCAGTATGGTATCAAATAACCCACTGGCTCTTTCAGTTGTCTCTTCTGTCTGTAGCCTTCTCCCAGGTCCTGGTGAAAATTAACCCCATCTTAGCCAAATCAAGGACAACAAAAAAGTATTAAATAAGTTTTTTTTTTACAAAGGCAAAATAGCACTAGATACTCCTAAGTACTCATCACTTCCTCATCACACTCTAATTCCTATAATCTTCACACTAAAACATACTTAAGAGATGACCTCAGTGCTTGAAATCAGCTTCTAAGGACCCTCTGCATTAAATACATCATCTTTACTGAAACAAAAGCTCAGCTGTATCTATGATCAAATAAGCAACTTTCGAACAGCATCTGTTAGCCTGGAGTAAGAATATTTACACAAGTCTTTACATTGCAGTTGTTTCCAATATTAATACTATGAGCCAATTTAGTATGCAGTGAAAACATTTGGTAGTCCATTACTCCAGGATTGTTGCTTACAGCATCACTAGTCACTCCCAGTATGAGAGTGCAGAATACTATGGGATATAGAAAGAAAGAAAGAGAGAAAGACATAATATGGTCAAGTCTGCTTTGAATGGAAGTATAATGAAAGTGTTTAGCAAAGGTCCTAGCAAATGATGTACCCTATACAGTATAGCTGACTTGTGAATTTGAGCATTTCCACATGTGCTGGGCAGCTGGCACATGTCTCACTCTGTGCCTGCTCAGAATTACTGGACTGGGGAAATTTACCCTGTGAGAAGGGAGCAGAACATAAGCAGAACTCTCTCGACAAATGTAACCATCACTGATTAAACTTAGCGTTACTAGGGAACCGTAATAAGATGACATTAAATAGTCATTGACTCATTTCCCAATGAGCAATGAAAATTGAAAGGGTTACCATATGCCATTAATTTAAACAATATCAGAGGGGCCTCTTAAGAATGAGAAATTACTATCATGGGTAATTTGTACATATATTAAGTCAGGTTATTTTTGAATTTTGAGATTTTTGCAAAGAGGGAAAAATATTTTAGAAATTCTCTTGTTACTAAAATGTTATTTCCTTGAACTCTAAGAGCAGAGAAGAGATCATTTGTTGTCACCCAGGTAGGTTATTACTGGGTTCAGACCATAAGCATCATCATGTCAACAATTAAGGAAACTAGTATTAACTTTGATTTACATGTATGAGGACCAGATTCTTGTCTGGTATAATAATCAGCATATCTATATCCAAGTCAGCGCTGTTGAGCTGCACTGATTTACAACCATTGGAGACTGAGATGATGTAGACAATAGCTATTTTTAGAAAGCATTCATTGGAAGAAACCATTATGATGAGGCCAGTTTCTACACCTCTTACTCAGATGTACAGTCCCAATGGGATTAAGAGTAAGAAGAGAAAAATGCGGCCCATCTTCTGAAGGTTATGTCTGAGAGTCGAACATAAATTCTGATGCAGCTTAATAATGATCAGATTTGAGTTACATGCACAGAGGTTTAAAATGCTGTAGAAGATAGATTAAATTTTAAAAGCAGTGGTGCTTGAAACACAAGCAAGCCTGAGCTGAAAAGATAAGAAACCAATTCAAGGCATAGATGCTAACATTGTTCTCCCTCTCTTACTCGACAGCTGCTTGTCTGAGGATCTGTCATACGGAAAATATGTGAATGCGATGAAACATCTGTTATTGTATCTCTGCTCCCACCCAGCTCCTTAAAAGCAAAAACTGTGGGCTTGTTACTATTTTCAGTAGTGCCCAGACACTTGTTCTGTGCATCATAGGATGGGGATGGTGATGTCTCAGGGTTGCCTGTCTGCTTGGGGCCGGAATGGCAGCACACTGCAGTCATCTCAGGCATGTGGGGTAATACAAAGACAAGGTCTTAAAGCAGCTTGTAATCCTAAAAAGTGCCATTCCAGAGGATTTCCATTTAGGAATACTTAGCACAAGGAGACCTAAATGCACAAGCAGATAGTTTAGTTTTCAGTATGCTTTAGCTATGAAAATAATTACTAGCCCAGCTGCTTCTGTTACCTTTTTTCATCTTAGTAGACAGCCAGTTCCCTGATCTCTTTACATGTTGATGACACATGGCAGTCATACCTGCTGGAGACACTGACAAATTATTCCTGGCATTTGTTATTATTACTTAGTTTCTTTACTGGAGAAACTGGGACAGTGTCAGCAAACTAAGTGCAATTAGGAAAAAATTGAGGTTCCTTTTTCAGGTAGAAAAGAAGAATAAAAGTAGACTCCAAATACTTGTTTCTGTTGGCTTTAGCAATAGCCAGGAAGCTTTACAAACTAAAAAAAAAAAATGTTCTCCCTTTTCCCTAATGTTTATAAAACATATATCCCCTTAACAGAAACATCAATCTCACACCAGACTGAGAGTGCAATAAAAAAGTGTATTGGTTCAACTGAGCATTATTTTTCTACTGACAGACAAGGTACTTTGTGTCATTTCAAAACCTGATACTCAGTATATTCTCATTTGTTTCTTTCCTTTTCTATAAATACAGCAGGAGGCAAGTTTAACCACATTAGGAAATTTCAAACTTCAACCTGAAGATGAGATGACAGTCTGTCTCAGTAGCTGTCATGATCTTCTATCTGAAGGTGACATGTTTTTTCTTCGGCATTTACACTCTGGTAGAGAATCCCATGAAGGAGATGACTTAAAAATGTTAGTTTTGATTGAATATGACACTGCAAATAAGCATGCCAATGCACTCTATAACTTGGTCATTCTCTTTCATCCTTTCAATGATGCAGCGGTATGCCTGGGCACCTGCTGCCAATAAGACTGTACAATGGTATGGACATCAGATGGGCATATATGAAAATGACTGATGAATGACAGCTAATAGGAACAGAATTTAGATGTAAAACCATAGCACCAAGAAAACAATGAAAAAGCCCAGGAAAAAAAAAAAAAAGTTGATATTCACTGTAAAATTCTCTGCTACCTAGCAGTGATATCCTTGTTTAAAGAACAGGACACATAGCAATAGGAAGATAGAATCACACCTAATGTCTATGATCATCCTCAGATCGGCCAGTGAAAGATTTCTCCTAAAAAGCAGTCTTCATTGTGCTACTCCTACTGTAAAATGGGTGTAGAGGCAAATCTCATACAATGACGAAGGTGGAAAAATCATAGTAAATCTCCATGTCAGTGCCTTTTGTTTTTACTGCTTTGGATGTGCATTTTGCAGAGCCATAAAAGAATGGAAAAACCTACTAAAAAAGCAAATGTTCTTCTTTAACCCTTTGGCACTGGGCAAGGAGTGTCTGGAAATCTTGATTTTACTGTCAAGAGTATCAAAACAAAACAAAAAAGCTCACAACTTTCAAAGTCTGGCAAGAGAAATGGAGAACATAAAAGCTGTGAAAATGAGCCCAGCTAAAAAAAAATTAAAGGATTGGCACTTGAAAATATTGGGTCTCTGACTGACTTTTGAACAAATAGTAAGAAAGTTTTGGATATTTTTTAAGAAAAAGCTTCGCTCTTTCTACTCTGCATAAATGGTATTTAAAGCAGAAAAGGACTTTTTTTCTGATTGATAACAAAACAGCAGTATACTAGTCTTCATAAGCTGTTGTCTTATTGTCATGTTCCCCCATTCTAGTCAAAGTTCCAAATAACATGATGCATCAAAGTGTTTCTGAGCATTATAAGGTCATTTTCTTCCCCAAGCTTGAAAATCCAGGATTCATATGGCTTACTATTTTTTTCAGAATGAAATAAGATAGAAGTAATCTGTATTTTGACACTAAGTTATGAATATACAGAAAAATAGCCGTTGAAGTCCTTTTCAGCTCTGACACACAATAATAAAAGTGCTCCAGTTGCTCAAGTGGAATCAATATAATTATGTCAGATAAAACTAGCAGATAATTTGGTGTGATACTGGTTGTATATGTATTCATAATGTGACTAAATATAGGCGTGTGTTTTTATATGTGTATGTTAGTATGTGCATACATATGTGTAGATCAGCTCCTTGATTTCACCAAGAAATTTCGCAAGCCCTGCATTGTCCTTTCCTCTGTACTGTCCTGGTCCTATGATTCCCATTCTAGGAAATTTTCTCGTATTCTTCCATAGGTTGACTTAGGTTGATTCAAGATTATAAGGGCTGCTGGACACATGTCATTCAAAACAGAAAGTACACAGTGCTTGTGTAGTTGAACTTGCACCTCCGAGCTTGGCTGTATCCCTAACTTGACTGCTCTGACTATGCACACAATACCTGTGGGAACCCCAATGTTCCATTAAGTACCACTGCCTTTTTTCCACCATTTGGAGCACACAGTTGTTGTTTGTTAGAAAAAGAAGGAAAGAGTGAAACTTAGTTCAGGGATCCCACTGCTGCACTGCTGTCCTCATTTCTGAGCTAACGTGCACCTTGTGCCTTAGTCTTCAGTCTGCATCTTCTCCAGCTGAGGCCCTGAGTGAAGGGAGATTTGACTGCTGCACTTCAAACCAACTTTATCCCTTTCTGAGTACCTCCAGTATGTTCAGAAGACCTCCATGGAATGAGGTCCATTGGGAGATGGCAGTGACAGGGGACCTCTCAATCTGTCCCTGCATTGATGATGGATGCAGTGGGCAGTAAAGGAAGCAGGACATAGGACACACAGTCCCTATGGGGGATCTTTGTGGAGCAAAGGGCATCAGGTGACTCACATAGGCAGGCAGGCTGGTGATGTTTCTCCAGTCAAAGTCTCGAAATCCATCTTCAGCATTAGATCAAGCAGTTTAAAATAATGATTGCAGTTCAGATGGTGAAATGAAGATAACAAACACATAATTGCTTGAAAAGACTTTTATGAGGATTAACATGTGGAAGTTTTATAGGAGTTCAGATATGGGGACAAAAATCCCCAAATGGGGACCATTTCTAGAAGAATTCTGAAGTGCAATTTCTAACACTCATGGCAAGAACAATCTTCCAGCTTATTCTTTAAATGTTTTTCCTGTCCAGTGAAAATAAAAAGAAATGTTTGGCCATACTTCAGGATGTAGGACTTCTTCCTTTTCTCCAGGCAGAAGAGTAGGAGTGTTTAGTTATGTGTTTTATGTGTGTGTCACTAAAAAAAAAAAAAAAGAAAATAGGTTACAGAAACTGTGACTACAAGATCTGCAGGTGTGTGTCCGATGATCACAGGCAGAGCAGCTGGGAGGCCAGGAAATTGCTGGTTTCAACTTTGAAGAGGTTGTATAATAAATTCAAACTAAAATTAAACCTCTCTCCCTGGGAAAAAAACAAAAACATTTGTTAAACCTGCAAATCAACAGATTGCATATTCACCTGGACTGATTTTGAGCTATGTGGCTCCTTCATTTACTTTTTCATTAAAACACATACAGCTACTGTGTACCTTTTTATTCTTTCACCTTTCTGCATCAAGGACTACCACAATTGCTGTAGATTCTCAAAGACTAAGAGGCACGATTTTCTTTAAAGGAGACTTGTAAAGTTCAGATATAACTCTTATAAAAGTATTTCCAATACAGCAAGTAAACTAAGAACTTGATAGTGTCAGAAAGACAAAGCTCAAGTGCAGAGAGTGTATTTTTAATGCACTTGAGTTCTAGAGGCAGCAGGTTTTGAGTTTTTATCCTGTCCCCCATATTACCATTTTCCCAGACTTTCCCTGCCTTTATCCCTTATCCCCTCCTCAAACTGTCCCAGTTTTCCTTGTTCTGTTTTTGTCTTCTTTTGCCCTGGCCACAACATACCTCTTGTCACTGTTCCCTAACCAGTGCCTCTCTGGACTCCCCCCTTCCCAGCCAGCCTCTCTCTGAAACATCCACATTTTCTTCTTCTCTCTCTACATTTCTGAGCTGCAACCAGGAAAGTGTTGAGAACACAAGACAGGGAAGGCCCTGGGTTTACCTTCACATTCCTTTTGAGGTACAGTAATTTGTCCCATGGACAGTCCCACATAGATGCTGTAGCTTCATGCTGATCCATGCTTGATGCACAAAAAGTCTTCAGAGGTGCCGGTGCTGACTTCTGACAATAATGTGGAAATGGTATGTCTAGGAGACTCTAACAAATAAAGGTTGGGTTGGTTTTTCACAGGGATAGCAATATTCTGTCATTTTGGATCTCACTTTCAATGCTTGCCAGATAAAACAATTTGGTGAAAGCTTAGACTCGGGAGCAATACTTAGTGAAAAGTCTGTATAACATTTTATTACCACTAGGAAACCATGAAGATTCTTTTTTTGAGCAACTTTAACTTGAAATAGGAGAAGAAACATAAAGTAACATCCAAGGTGGAAGTTAATCAGTCTCAGCAATTACAGCACACGGCAATTGAAGAGGATGACAACAACGGAAAATGGAAAGCAAACTTAACTCCCATGTTCATTTCCACTTCTTCCTAAGTCAAAGATACAACCAGTTTAGACACCTCTGTATGTAACGCTTCTCTTACAGAAAGCAAATAGGGACAGAAACTCTCTTCTTCCCTACCATGAGGTAATACAGAGTGGTGCAGTACCGCAACACAAAGACAATTGATAATTCTTATAAATCAATTCAGTGGGTGATCCTAAGCATCAGATGGTGGTGCACCCAAGTGATCTCTGGGAGCAAGAGGGAGAATTAAGTTCTTTACTTATTAAGTCACAAAATGATGAAAACAGGATTGTTCTCTCAAATCTAGGCCCTCTTTATACATACATCCACCTTAATCCAAGAAGCAGTTATGCTCATTAAGGATATCTAATGATTTGTCCATATTCTAGCAGTTGGTAAAGGGGAGCCTTTTAAGAAAATGCCAAGAAAAATGCAGAATTTTTATCAAGACTTGAGATTTGTTCATTTAGTATTAATGAAACATAAAATAGGCCAGCTGCCAAATTCACCAGTCTAGGCAGGTTTCCAGATTAGACTCCTTTAATACTCTATTTTACTTTTTCTTTACTGGTGATATGAAATAAAAATAACAGGGGATTTTGTTTTGCTTTGCTTATTTTTTGTAAGCATCTGTGGAGGTTTTGTTTAAATGTTCTTGCTTAATATCATATTCTCCAGAAGATCCAGAAGTAACATAGCCAAAGATAGCTTCAATTATCCAGTATAGAGAGTACGCAGGAAAACACAGTACTGTGGATTTTTTTTCTTCTTTCTATATTTTGCAACTGTAATCAAGCTCATGTGCAAATAATGACACTTAAGCATCCTATTGCTTGATTGTGCCTTTAACTCAGGAAGTGAGATAAATAAGTGGTATCAGCTGGGCCAGCAATTAACCATGCATCGAACTGCAGTTTCAAAAATAGAGCTGAAGTTGTTTCTCTCCAACAGACTGGTCCCAGAATATCAGTAAACCCTGTCCATTTGTGTATGTATTGATAATATATATGCAATCATTGAATATTCCATAATATGCATAGGATAATACAAGGTGGATGTGTACTTCTTAGTTTGAAAGAGCATTCAAAAACACAGGAGTGGTCTCAGACACTTGCAGTGTGAGTGACGATCTCACAACTTCAGGCCTTTGTTCATGTCTACATGACAGCCTGTGATCTGTGCATGGATACACAGGCTTGCTGAGCACCAAAAGCAGTATTGGTACAGTGCCAGGATTCCTTCATGGTATCATGCAGTGCAAAGCACCCTTTGCACTTCTGGCTGGGCCTGTCTTGTTCAGACCTAACTGGGGCGAATAAGCCAGGAAGTGCACCACATTAACAGCATTTGCAGCATGAAGGTAGCCAAAGTACAATGAATTCCTCTGCAGTCAAATTGTTCTGGAAAGATCACAACCTACTCCATTTCCAAACAGTTAAATAAATACACCTATATACTCTAGCTGACCCTGCTCTGATCAGAGGGTTTGGACTAGACAATCTCCAGAGGTGCCTTCATACCTCAGCTATTCTATGACACCTGCCATGGGGCGAATGTCAATTCTATCCATCTCCTCATTAAAATACCAAGATATCACTACTTTGAAAAAGCTCAGAGTAAGTAAATGGAGGAGGAGCTGAGGAGAGAGTAGATGTAAGTTGAATGTCCTAATAGAGGGAACTACAAACAGAAAAAGAAATTTAAAATAGAAGAGCTGGATAGTGGCACAGGCAGCTGGTATAGAAGAAATCTAAACCCATTTTTAGCAGTCAGATTTTCCATGAAAGAACTGGAAAAAACAGTCATTGTGAATAAAGGATACGAAGGCTTCAGCTGTATTTTTCTGTCAGTGAATCATTGACAAGTGCCTCCTTAATTCTGAGAATTTGCCATAGCTAATTGTCCTATCATTTATGCAAATCTATTTCCATCATGTATACAGAACACTGGCTATTAGTTATTTATAAGCAGTAGTCAGCTAGCTCTGGGTCATGACTGAAACTGTTCAAGTAGGAGAAAACAAACAATTTAGGAATAATAAGCAATAAATATTCTTTCTTTCCACATAGTACTATCCTTGTTTCTATTTGAATACATACTGAAAGTCACCATTCGCTGAACAGATATTACCAAAAATCTATTTGAAATATAAATATATAAATAACAAGCAGGAAAAGTTTCTATGTATCACAGTTATCAAAATGCAAAGAAGAACTGTAACATATTCTGGGTCAGATATTCTAGACTGGTGTAAAACCAGCATCATTCTAGTGCCAATAATGGGATCACTGAAGTTTCATTGATTTATACCAGATGCAAGTCTGGACTTTATTTCTTTTCTTTTTTTTTAATTCCATTGTTCAACCAGCTTCACTGTAGAAGATGATTAGAAAGAAAGGACTTGGGAAGACCACAGTAGTAGGCAACTGGAAAGATGAGATGCAGAATGTTTAAGGCATGAATAGGTTATTGCAAAGAAGCAGAGGAAAGAAAAGACAGAATCTGGCAATGTTACTGTGGTTGTGACATGTGAATTAGAGATGATGGAGATGAAGGGCAGAAAAGAAAGTCTGGGGTTAGGGATATCTTCAGTTCTGCAGTAATTTGATACTAACCTTTGAGAGCTGAAAAAATGCCCAACAAAGCTCTTAACAAATTTAACTAAGGAAAATTTTTCTTTTTTTTTTTTTTAGTTTATTAATTGGGACTATGACTGCCTTTTTCCCACTGCTTGGCTTTATCACCATGATAACCAACAAGGTATTTTTCTATATACATTAGATAGAATGGACATCCTTTCCCAAATATTCCCATCTCAGAGAAACCATGCAGTGAGATGAAACAAGCTTGTTTCAATTTAGAAACAAAAAGATACTGTTTATGAATACGTACCATTGACAGACCCAAATGACCACAACGCTTGCTTCATCAACTGTCTTTGCTATAATCCTGCCTACATAGAGGCACGCACCAACATGTACACACACATATGTCTTTTCTTCCCATCAGAGAAACCTCAAATGAAGAAACAGTCTAGGTTTGATTTGTAGAATGCTTTAAACCACAGCACTACAAAAAACACATGGGAAACAAAAAAAGGTAGAAATTTCATAAGAACAACTTCAAACCCAGTTGCCCATGTGAAAAAAAAAAAAACCACAACAAACCATGTTCAGGAACTCATTGTTTAATAGATTGATACTAGTCATATGTAAAAGTTAACTAACTGAACTAAATACAACCTACAGCAATGCTAGTGGGAAGTAATTTACATTGACAGCTTTTTAAAACAAACAGCTAGCTTTCCTTGATCCAAAATAAATTTTTCAAGAATACACCACAGCTGTTTTTAAACCTACATTGCAAGTTCCTGTAGGGGAAAAAGAAACAGGAAGAACAGATAAAAATGACTGTGGAAATGGAAAGGCATGTTCCCAGACAGCTCTTTTTCTCCTATTTCTCCCTGTGACTGGATACTCCATAGTAAGGAAAATAATATACAGTATGGGGCAGGACACAGGCTTGCAATCTGGTACCACAGAGCAGAACTGATGGAGATTGTGCATGGTCTTGGTCTTTACTGGACAGTAAAAATAAACACAGAGGAAGAAAATCGGGATAGAACAAGTAGAAGAAACACCCAGAAATAAAACCAGTAACAAGTGGTATTTGGAAAAGAGAAGAAATGCAAAATATTCTTCCTTTGTATGTCCTGAAGGGGCAAAAATAGGATATACTTCAAGTAAACCAGGCACAAATACATCCCTCATAGAGCCTATGGCCCGATAGGAACAGCTCTGCTAACAGGAGTGGTAAGATCTTGACATCCTTTAACTGTACCCTCCCAGTTCCTCATGACTTAACACCAGTTCAATCGCATGATAAACCTCCTTGCAAAGATACAGGGCTAAAGGCCAGCCAAGGCCCATGCAACAGTGTGCCACTCCTCCCCTAATTAATTCAGGCAGAAGGAACCTGATCAAAAATGTGTTGACACTCAATCAAAATTCAGACAATATGCTCATGAGTAATAAGCACCGTCACATTGTCATGATGTGCCAAGGCTTCCACTGAAGTACATACTGGAAAAGGAGGAGGAAGGCCAGAAAGGCAATTGCACAACATATGTGACGGAGGTTCAACAAAAATAAATAGTTCCCCATCCAGAAAATAACCCTCCCCAATTCCCCCATGCACTGCAGAGGGGACGGAGAAAACACCATTCATGATAAATCTGTTTCACCTTGTATAGTAGGGAATGCAGGATGGGTGCAAAACCTATAGGTGCCATGCAGTTTTCCACAAGCTCCATGGCAAAAATATTGTGCAGCACAGAGGGAACAAATTCAGTATGTGAATTAAGCACAGCAGAGGTCTAAAAGACAAGGAAAAGGCTGGCAAAGAACTGACCCTTTTGGAAAACAAATCCACATAAGCACAAGTCTTTTTTTTCCAGTCTGTCAGTCCAAGCCATTGCAAAAATACCTTACATCCCTGGGGTGGAGCAGAGACAGGTCTCCACACCATCCTGAGAAGGTCCTGCTTTTTAGGTAAGAAGATCAAAAAGCTTCATTGCCAAGAGGATTGCAAAACTTTCTCCCTGATGCTTTCCTGAAAAAAATGTAACATCCAGGCTGAGACATGAAGACAAAGGTTATGGGACATTATGGGAAAATTATCAGGGATTGTCTCTTCCTGGAGCTAAGGTGTCTAAGGAAAAATGTCAAGACCTGAACATGTCCAGCCCTGCTCAAATCTGTTCATTGACAATGCTAAACAACGTATGTGCCATGTATCATCCATAAAAATACTGAATATTTGCTTCTTTCTCCTAATGGTGTAGTTTCCTCAAGCAAAAGCATTACCAACTCATACAAATGCCAGCTCTTATTAATTAAAGGACTCTTACTTCAGCCATTCCTTCCCATAGTCTAAGTTTGCACATCAGTCAGACACCTCTCATGGCATCACAGTACATGGTGTAACATCTAGTATGTGAGAAACTCTAACACTCATTCCATTACCTTTCTCCAATACTTTCCTTTTTCATAATAATAATAAAAAATTTTAAAATTAAAACATCTCTCAGGATATATCATACTTCTTGGACACCAGATCCCATAGACCTTTAACAAGGTTATGTTATTTGCATATAAAAATACTCTCTTGTGAAGACATTTCTGGTCATGAGCACATCAATCAAGCAGAAAATGTCACTATGAAATAAGATGTATAATAAATGACAAATTCTTACTAGAAATCAGGTACACAATAGTCAACATTCGTATAACATGTCTAGGGGTGTAAGTGTCTCCTACTCTGTGTCTACTAAATGAAGGCTCTGGCTTAGACAGTAGCTACATGGACATGACAGAAATGTCTGTTTTCTGTGGTCTGAGAGCGGGTGGAGCTCAGGTGAGATGTCCAGGATGAGGGACACTCTCCATGAACCAGTGGAGTGCTGAGTGGAAATGCCATGCTAATGGGCATGCATATTATGAGCTTGCTCACTGACAAATACCTGGAATATCACCTCCATGCCTGTGCACACCATTATAAACTTATTCTTATAAAAAAAAGCTGTTGCCTGGCTCTGCCTAATGATTTGGAAGCACAACTGAGGCAGAATTTGGTGTCACCGGCTTTCCACCACGGTGACAAGAATAAAGATAAAAGAAGCTACAAGAGTGGATACATAAGAAAAGGACCCTGTCAGGGAATGCCTGTGAGTTTCTACCTCCTCTCCAGACAAGGGAAGCATGTGTCTCTAACGGCTTCTTTTTATAAAGTACATTCAGCTAAGGTTGGGGTTTTTTATCAGTGCAAATCCTTATTATAAGCTCTTCCATCTCCCTATCAGGCAAAATAATCAAGAAAAGGTTGTGTTTTCAGTATCTGCATCTCTAAGTACAAGTCAAAGTACAAGTCAAAGTACAAGTCATTGCTTGTAATTTTTTACAATCCTGTATTATTTTACCACTTGCAGACACCACCTACATTATGCAGCACACACAGCATATTACTCTCCACGGGTCCAATGAAATGTGTCTCTATTCAAATCTTTAAGCTGACGTCAACAATTAAGGTCATCCCTACAATATCAAAATGATTTGGATATGTGATGGACACAAAAGGTCAACATTGTCAAACATTTAAGCACTTCTAAAGTCTTCCATGTTCTCTTGAAGTGAGAATTCATCTCTTCGGTACAGACCAACAGGAGCTGTACACATTCAGCAAGTCTTAATATTAAGAACCTAAAGTTAAGGTGATCTTTTCACAAATGTGCTTGCAGTTATGTGCAAGCAAATTTTAGATTCTGGCATTTCAGCAAAGAGATAAGTAGGAAGAAGTTGTGAACCAATACATCTAACATGAAGTGCTTGAGTTTTATTATGGGAACATCTTAATGTTTTAAAAACGTTATCCAATGGAAGAAAAGAATGTTTGGAGAGACATCCATTCATTCAATTGAAAAATCAAAATATTTGGAGCAGTATTCATCTCACTTAGCTCTGGAAATTTCCATTTACATATCTAAATATGAGAAGTCACTCTAGGCTACTCTGAAGCCAACAGTGAGAAAGAAATTGCTTCTGAGGAGATATTATTTTTGTCCACTGTTGTAGTTAGGCTTACTTCTCCTCTAAAATAAGATAAATGTATTTTGAAAGGACTTGGTGCTCCTGGAGAAGAAAGCATAACAGTCTTAAACTGTCCCTACATTGTGGGGAAGGAGAGGAGGTTGACTCCATTGATGATGCTCAAGCAGAGTAGCTGAGGTAGGAAGGCACCTCTGGAGATTCTCTAGTCCAAACCCTGCTCAAAGCAAGGTCACCTACAGGAAATTGTTCTAATAAATGTATGCACCTTTTGGGACACTGATGCCTGGAAGTGTCAGGCAAGAGTGTCAGTGCCTTACAAGGGTTGTTGTGCTTCACACATGACAAGACAGCAACAGCAATGGTGAAGTTACCAGGAAATTTCAAGTGGCAGAACAGTTTGTTTGACCAGAAACACAAATATTCAACAACAATGAAAAGACAAAAAATAAAACGGGGTCAGGTGAGGAGGAGACAGGAAAGGATGCAAAAAAGTGGTAAGTCATCCCATGAAATGGGTAGGTAGGAAAATGTTTTCACACTTCAGCCTCCTGAAACTAGACTGAAGCTCCACCCTGTGTAATGTCTGTATTTTAACTGTAGGTAATTGAAAGGGAACACACTCTTTACTTACCCTCCCTAATGAATGTTATCGTGTGGAAAAGGTAAATCAGTAACAGCTGAGATCAAACATACCAATCTCCTTTTGAGTCTACAATGCTCTCATTTATATAAATCTTTACAACCTGACTGCCCTTCTCATTTAAGTGCAGCGAGTGAAACATTGCCCAGTACAAAAGACCTTCTCTCTTAAGAATTCTCCATGCTGTTTGAAAGGTAGCCCAGCTGAACTGCTGGAATGACCACTGAAAGGGCTACTCGTTAGTTATGACTGTCCTTGGGAATTAGCCAGACATGAGGTAACAAGACCACAAAATGCTGTTGGTATTGGCAGCAAAGCCAAGGTTCATCATAGTACCTCTTGTCTAGACTAGGGATGTAAAAGGAAATAGAAAACAATTCTTCAACTATATGCACTTGATGTTCCGTCCCCTTTTTCTATAGAAAAATGTAAGGCATTTGAAATACTTCATTTTTATTTGGGAAAGACTAATTTGGAAACTAGAGTGACTCATGATGGAAAGTGTCTGACTGGCATGTGATAGCCAGATAGCTCCAGAAAGTTAAGGCCATAGGAAGAGTTTGAGGAAGGCATGTGGATTCAGATTTAAATGTGATTTAGCTCTCAGTACCCTCATCATTCATTTTGCTTTATTCACTGTGTAAATGACAGAGAGGTCCCTTATATGGACAATCTATCTGTTTACAAGCAAGCTGTTTGGGGACTTTTTCTGTCCAGTGGCAGCTACTCTAAGCTTAACAACTCATCTCACTCTTTGCCTCCTTTCCTTCAGCAGGGTGTTGACATCCTCCTCTTTCACTCATCCCTCATTTCTTTTGGGAATTGTAGGCATTGAGTTTCTTCAGTCACCACTTCTATCTCTCAGATCTCAGCATTTACCCATTGTCTCATTTCCTAGTAATAAATTAAAAGGCAAAATTCACCATCTACACCCTAGGATCTTTTTAGCAGCCCTACTAATGCAGTCTATAGGATACTGGGACAGTAAGGAGGCATCACAGTTCTCTCTTCTTTACCATCACCTGCTTATTGACATCTTGTCTTCTGTTTCTTTTTCCAAAAGTACCTCTTGTTCCCCATTTCCCTGCCAATGTGTGGTGCCCATGTGTCCTTCATTGTGCTGAAAAAGTGTAGCAGCTGATCTTTCCTTATCTATTTTTCATTCCAAATAAAATTTGATGTTCTTTCAGACAGACATGGTTTTAGCAGCAGGACTGGTGGGACTCACAGAACTTTTGTCGAAACCCACCTGCCACTGTGTGCATGCTCCACATCATGTGACACTGTAATGCAATTTTGGCTGGTTGCCACTCCACATACACACAACCCCCTTAAAAGGCTTTTTTTTTTTTTTAAAGCATTCTCACATTCCCATATTCAGTGCCCAAGTGCTAACATTCAGGCATGGACGCTAGGTAGAGCTTTCTGTGTTGGACACTTGCAATGCTGGAATCCTATCAAAGCAGTCCTGAATGCTGCCTTCTGCTTGGTTTTGGACCTCTCTGCTTTTCTGATCTGTGGTTGTCACCTTCTCACAGAAGTTGCACCCTCATGTCCCATACATTCAAGGCCCTTAAAGCAGGGGCAAAGTTTTATATTTACAGACATACAGATATATGGAGCAGACACAGAGACTTCAAGGAGTACCAGATACCAAGTACTCATTGTAAGTTCTTTGCATATGTGCAAAGAAAATAATCCAGACCAAATGATGTCTTGAAACATTCCTTGAGGTTTCAATCTGACATAAAGATTGCAAATAAAAGAGAAAATGCACATAATGTCTGATGTTCAACAAGGATATGCAGCACATGTTCTATGTGAAGCAGAAATGACAAGCCACCCAAACCATCACAAAAACCTTGAAAAACAGGAGTTGTCCCACATGTTACTGTTTTATGAAAAAGGGATGACAGAATAGACAGGAAAAACTTTTGGTAATGACAAGACAAGAGCTGGAATAAAGGCAAGAACAGAGAAGTAGGACAACACTCTGTATAGCTGCAGTAATGAAATCCTAGACTGGCTCTCAACTCACATGTTAACAACTGTGGTGCCAGACAGTTTTATGCTTCAAAATTCCTTGTTTTTCACTTAGGGCTTTGCACATGGTTGAATCTATTAAGACACTCTGCCTCGGCCTTATATTTCTGAGATATATTTCATTCTTCTTACATATACATTATGCATCCTACTCAGGGCCTGGTGTCGTACTTGATATGCAATCTGTATTTAGGAAGCATTGCTTTTGGTTCATCCAAGTAAGAAATGCAATCCCCATCTGGTGTCCTGATCATTTGTACATGGAAAATTCATTTGTCTTTTAATCTCCTCTGAAACTAGTCTTCATCTGATACTTTGGAGTGTTCAGGACATTTTTTTCTCTTGTGCGTCTCATTTCTTATTCTTTCTGGACCAGAGCCAGACATCTTACAGGGAAAGCATCTCTACATGAGAATAAACCCATTTTAAAAGGCTGCAATAGTCCATGTCAGATATAACATCTAAAGCCAAAAGCATCTCTCCAGCAGCTTTATTGTTATTTACACTTAATCACTTGTCAAGATTGTAAGTCAGATCTGCATAACTAACTTTGATTCACTCTGTTACCAACAGAAATGATGGTAAAATAATTCACTCATCCAGGGTTATACACTGGCTGTTGTCAGGTCAGCTGAAGAACAAAAGAGCTGAAAAACTCTTGCAGAGCTAAAACAAGGGCAGACCAGTGACTTCTCTGAAATTTATTTCTTCACAGTTTACAATTGACCAACAGATTTAAAAAAAAAAAAAAAAAAAAGTTGAATTTAGAAAATAGTATGCCCTAGGAAAAGGGGAGAAAAAAGTCATAAATACATCATTACAAAATGAGACTATTCTTTTTCCATTTCTCTTGTATTAAGTTTAAATTAAATAAAGTAAGTTTTTGAAGAATAAAACAATTGCAATTTTCACCAAAACTTGTAGCCCACTGACAAATTAATTTTTATTACTTTTAATTTTTTTTTTTTTTTTTTATTGTGAGTATAAAAGAAGACACTTTTAAAAATTAAATTGATTTCCTGTTAATTTTTCTGTTTGGCAAGTGACTGGAAAAAAAAATAATTTATGATTCTCAAGGGCCTTTGAGATCGAGATGTACTTATCATCGTCTTGATGGCTACACTGGCAGAAATCTTGGTTCTTCTGCCTTCTGAAAAATGGAAGGAAGGTCCTTGCTCCCCTACTTTCTGGTCAAAAGAATGTAAAATTTTATGTCTGAACATAGGTTGCTGGTATTGTGTAACCCTTTCCATTCACTTCCTTTTCCTCTATTTAATCAGGTTATCATTTGAATCACAGCAGAGGTACTGCTTACATCCCGAACCCTGTTGTGTTAAGCTCTTGTGTGCAAATATAAAGGGCAAGTCCTCTCTTAAAGATTCTGTACTTGCAAATATTTTTCAATTTGCTATCACAAATAGTGAGCTGTAATTCAGTGAAAGCAAAGTTTACCAAACACACACATACCTGCAGAATTGACATGGGAAATTAATTGTTGTAGAGAATAAAAAAATGAATAGTTACAATTAAGACAACCTTGTTTTGCAGTGATCAGCTAACTCTTGTAGGAGTTGACCCTTGTAGGGCTGTGATTCCCTTTATGAAACATTATTTTGGTTTTCTAAGGTAGAGTAGCTGATCACAAGAGTTCTTTCAAAAGTGAAGCAGTCTTTTTTTATGATTCAAGGCTGGACATATATTATATTTTGTATAAATTGCATTATTATCACTATAATTATTTCTAAAGGCCATTTTTGCAAGCTGATGTACATACAAATGAGCTTTGTACAGCTCTTAGTTCAGTGTAAGCCATTTGCCATAAAATTCTTGAGTTCTACAAATGACTTCTCCATCCTAATTCCACACTAACCAACCAGTGTAACGCTGCACAGTCACAAAATGGTACATCACAAAATAATTTAGGTTGGAAAAGACCTCTGGAGGTCACCTAAGACAACTCCTTTCCCTAAGTAGGGTCAAATAGACCATATGGCTAGGGCTGTGTCCCTGGAACACTTTCAAAGACAGAGGGTTCACAACCTCTCTGGGCAACCTGTGTGACCACCCTCATAGTGACATTGTTTTCCTAATATCCAACATGAATTTCCCTGTGCCACAATTCATGTATGTTGTGCTTCATCCTGTCACTGTCCACCTCCAAGAACAGCCCAGCTACATGTCTACATGATGTAGTTGAAGCACCGAGGCCTCCCTTTTGCCTTTTCTTCTGAAGGCTGAACAAGACCTTTTCACTCAGCCATAACTTGTACATCCCTTCTGCATCACCCTCCCATGCTGGTGATGACTGATGGACCCACTCCAATTAGCTGGAGTCCTTCTTGTCCTGGAGAACTCAGACACAGTGCTCCAGATGGGACCTCAGAAGTGCCAAATAGAGCAGAACAATACTTTCCTTAGCCTGCTGGCTACAGTCTTTCTTAGGCTTCCCAGGGTGTCATTGGTTTTCTGTGCTGCAAGGGCACATTGCTGGCTCATGTTCAATTTATTGTCCACCAAAAACCCCAGGTTCTTTTCTGCAAAGCTAGCCAGTTGGTTCCCAGCCTGATTTGTTGCATGAGCTTATTCCCTCCCAGATGCAAGGCTTAGCATTTTCTTTTGTTTAATTCATGATGTTCCTGTCAGTCCGTTTCTTCATCATGTCAAGACCCCTTTGAACAGCAGCCCAACTCCTCAGCATATCTACCAGTCTCTCCAGCTTGGTACCATGTGCAACCTTGCTGAGAGTACACTTAGTCCCACCATCCACATTATAGATGTTAAAAAAGAAAAAGTGAACAGTATGCCTTATACTTACATATATACATATATAATGTTACAATATAGGTATATATATTGCTTAACATACTTGCCTTGGTCAATTTTCAGCAGAACTAGGGTTAAACTGTGACTCTCTTAACAGAAGGATTCATACGTGTGTCTGTCATCATTATTAGCATTTCTGGAGAACCTTGATGAAGGGAAACTTTGCTGAATTCAGTTATAGAAAACTATTCTGACAGGAATGAAGGAGCTAAAATACCAGTCAGTATAAACCATTTTTTGCCTCATTGTTTTCTCAGAGTTTAGCCTGATGCATATAAATCTATTCTAGGATATATCATATACATGAGAAATGGGGGTTTTTTATCTTAATCATAGCGGAGGGGAAAACGTTCTTTCACATGTAACTTGCTTTGAGAAACCTTTAGGCTCCATGTGTTTAATCTCAAACGTGCACTCTTTCTCCTTCACCTATGTTCTTTACAAAAGAGTTCAGGCTTTAGGTGATTGGGGGGAAACGCCATTTGCAAGCACTCTAGTTCTTCACACTGGTCCTTCCACAGCTGCACTTGGTCCATAAGCAAATAAATGCACTGTGCAGATCCACTCTTTCTTTCAGGAGAAGATGGACCATATATTGTGTCTTGCAAAGAAGACATTTCTTCCTCAAAATAGGAAGGATCTGATGACCTGTCTTTGGCACTACAACTTTGTGGTTGCCAAATATCATTTTCTTTGTGCCAGATATACAGTTCAGGCAGGCTGAACATTTCCTCTTACATGTCCATACTGCACATTCCTTGTGGCACATTCTGCAGTGACAAAATATATTTCTATTGCCTTGTGAATCCTCTTTAAATCCATGTTTCCTCAACACTGTGGGTTTTGCTTCATGGACACAGATATAGGCAGTGAGACTGAGCTCTATCCTGCTCTTTCTCCAACAGTCTTAGTAATTCCAATGTCCCAAGCCCAAATCATGTGTGGTTGTCAGCGTGGGACACTAAGGCCAGAGCCTTAGTGAATGAGAAGACTTGTCCCCTTACCTTCATGTCCAAATAAAACCTTTTCCTGAGATGTGTGTTAACAAAAACTGGCCACAGCAATTTCTCCAGAATGCAAACAAAAGGGGTACAAGTGTGAGCAGACTGAATCATGATTTAGGCTCACAGAATTGTCAGGAAGCTGTCGGTGTTTTAGTATTTACTTACACAATTGCTCTGCTTGCTATAGTCACTCAAGGTCTAGGATTGAATGGGTTTTCGTGCTTGTCTCACTCTCTGAGTTATAGTTTGGTCAGTAATGTCGTGTTGACTGTGACAGGTTATGCTGAGACCAAAATGTCATTTGCAACCGCACAGACAGGAAATCTGCCCTGAGGATTAGTTTAGTTTAAGAAATCACTGAATTTTTCCACTCTGCTTTTATTCATTTGCAGCAGATTAATTTGAAAGGTGATGGTGATCCTTTGATGACAGTGATTGTTTATTGTTATTAATTCATTTATGTATTGTACCTTGAAACAACAGAATATAAACAAGCGATGCCGGATTGTGTAGCAGAGAAAAAATAATCTATGAGAACATACCCTTTCTTGCGTATAATGACATGTTTTTGCCATAGAAAGTCTCTAAGGACAATTTCTTACTTGCAGTTTCAAAACACCATCATTAGTAAGACACTAGGGAATAAAACTGTTCTGTGAATCCATTTATGTCTTTACCAAAGATCACACTTTTCTATGTGAAGAACAACAACAAGTCACTTGCATTTTTTCCCCCACAGGTTTTGATGTGGGCCAGAAGACCTTTCCAGGTAATATGCATAACATACCCTGCTAATATAAATTGGCTTACTAGCTACGCCTAAAGAAGAAGCTAAACATAAAATCCATTATTATCCTCATGACTGGTCATATGTTATTTTTACCACTGCAAGGCTTTTTGTTTAGATTTGACTTCCATTGCCTTCATAGATATTTTGACTTTATACTGAATTAGAAGACACATATTTAGTAAATAATTCATCGGTGAGGTAGGAAGACAACTTGGCAAAATTCTTTCCCCCCCCTCAGGCTTATAAATTCCAGAATTGTTTTGCCCCACCTATTTGGCACATATTTTCTTCTTCCTTTTTTTTCTTTTCTTTTTTTTTTTTGTTTTTTTTGGTGAAGAGCAGGAATAACAAGATTAACCCTGAAAAACATAAAACCACAAACCAATGGAAATATAGCTTTTTTTTCCTTTCTTTTTTTTCCCTAATCCTTTAATGACGGCCCAATCCTAACCTTTCTTTTTACTCAGTTCATCTAGTGCTGGATCAAGCCTATACACAGGATTGCTTCTGTTCCTCGGCATGTTTCAGCTAACAGCCAGGACTGCACAAGAATGCATGAGAGAACCTTCTGTCCTTGGCATAAACTGGACGGTGTGTTAATCATTTCTCACTGGCTGACATTTTTTTATGGCTTATGACTTTCCAGGTCATCTGTTTCTCTCTTCCTGGTGTTCTCAGACACACCAGATTCTGGTCACTTCAGGGACTCCAGTCACCCTCCATAGTGGTTTCATGTCTAGCAGTCTCCCAGTAGCTGGTACCTCCCTGGTAAATAGGGCTGTGAAAGCTTTTGACTGGCTCCAGTTTGTGCAGCTGCACTGCACTGGGAGAAGCAAAGAATATATTTCATTTAAAAGTGAAAGAAAGGTTAGTTCAGTAACGTGATCTGTGGCAAAACTGCTCTCTCCTCCAAGGGCAGTCAGGTAAAATCCATTACACAAAGAATTTCAAACATTCTTTTTTCTGAAGTTGACAGTAACAATGCAGCCCATTGTTTACATTTTAATTAACTTTGGTTTCACTGATTTTTAAATAAGATTAATTAACCTAATGTTTTTAGGAGAATTACTGAGTTGAACCTATTCAAGACCTGCTTGTGATCTTCAAAGACTATCACAGCTTCTTTATGTAGAGGAAGTCAAATTAGTGATAACTTTATAGTAATTTAGTACCTCATGGACACTGCAGTGGTGAAAAATATTTCTTGGAGAATCTTTCCTCAGCAGCCTCTGGCCTTAAAGGAGTTCTCTTCCTTACCTTTGTAGTATGTACAATTGTCCCAACTACCTAGGAAATAAAGAAAGGGAGGTTACTTGTGCAGCACTGTAAAAGGCCAACATTAAAAAAACAAGTATCCTTCTGCTTGTGCCAAAACCAAAGAGCACACCTGACCTTGAAGTTACTTTAGTGAAGCAGAAAAGATGTGCTGATTTCTGCTGTTCTGTATTTACTGCCCTCTCATCTGTGATTTCACTGCCAAAATCTGAACTCTGATCAAGAAACTTGTTGCTTTTACAGTATGATTTTCAAATACAGTTACTAGCAAACGTATGTGGAATTTGGGGCACACAGTGGAACTGTGTCTTTCTGAGAACAGTGTTGCACACCTAATAAGAAGTGTATGATTGATTCATTTATAGGAAATATATGTATATATAAAATATGTCTGTATTCATGAATCCCTGATATGAATCAGTATGGTTACTTGATGATATACGTGTAGAGCCCTAGATCTTTGGCTAGGACTACAAAGCGTATTACACAACACAGGAAACATGTGAAAAGGGAGTTTTAGGCCAAATTTGCAATGTGCCACTCCCAAAATAGTGACGTCCTGATCTGATCTTCCAACATAAGTTGTTTGCTTTAAATTACCCTCCTGTCAGTAGCACAAAAGTGCTGTGACAGCAGCTAGGAATTGTCAGGAAGAAAGGAAATTCCCAGCTGTGCCATCTTTTTTTCTAGCCACAGTCCCTATGTGTACATTATCATTTTGTCTGGTTTCTTCATTGTCTTCTTTTATTCCTCAAGCCCTTCATGTTTCTTTCAATTTTTAGTCCTATTTTTGGCTTGTATTTTTCTTAACTGAGTCTTCTTATTGACCGTATAATCCATCGTGAGAAGAACTAAAGCAACCAAGGGTTGATCAACCTTTGCCCCATTGCCCAAGGAGCTCCCAGAAAGAAACCCATCCAGAAGGATTTTTATCCCAGTCTGGCAGACTTTTGACAATTTTCATGTACTCATAGGCAAATCTGAAGAATAGTTTGGCATCCATTCCCACATAGCAGTGATGAGTTCACACAGGTAGTTACGAGACTGAACATTGAAGAGATAAGAAATTCTTTCCAGCTCTGATGAAATTTTCAATCTTATGTCCATTCTACGCAGGAAATGACCTACTGATAATTATTAATGTTGCAAAAATGTGGAAGTTTTCATCACACCCTTAGAGAATAAAATAGATAACCACCAGGCTTTATATTCCATAACTGTCTGGTGACCTCAAACAGTAATGCCATGTCCCCCTGCCCTCTTCTCTTCCACAAATCAAAAGCAGTTCAACGATACTTTTGACAAATAAGTAAAAACCTATAAAGGATTTTAACAAATTGCATTACCAAAACCATCTTTAATCTGTCAGTAGCATGAGGAAAAAAGGAAACTTTTTCCTTCATTGCCATCACATAACAAAAGCATCCCAGTGAACCAACTAGTCCCATGGCCATGATAAACTTCAGTCATTGTCACACCTTGGTCTGGTTTGCCAAGAATGGGTGAATTAGAGGGAACTTCCCCAGTCATAAAAATAATTAGAAAAAGGCTAAGCAGTCCCAGACCGCAATGTCCAACAAGCTGCTCTGGAGCTTTACATCTAATAGCTTGATCACTGAAGGTCAAAAAGCCTTAGAAAATACTGAAGTCACTATGTCAAGCAGAATGATGTATTTTTGTTCACGAATAAACAGGAAAGTGCATGTTTGCTTATTACTTGGAGATACTATAGCCACAAAATACTTCTGTGATCATCTGGCTTGACTTTCTCCTTAACAGATGCCCTATGTCTTCCCATCTTTATGACTAACTTAATTTCTAATAGCTGTATTAGAGTTAGACTCTATTGCTTAAAAAACGTCATTCCATGAGTACCAGAATGGATGAAACAAGTTCCTGTGACTCTGAGCCTCCAGGCTGATTGACTGATTAGTTAGGTATCTTGAACAAATGTCTGTTTTTTGTAAGAACACTAGTTTCCTGTCAAATGGATGGAAATTAGCCAATAGGTTCAAAACTGGGCAAGGGACCACCCCGGCAAGCAGACAAACACAATTAGTATTATTGCATAAATACCACTTCTACATAAAATCTGGCATAGATATCTCCAACCTTGATTTAAAACAATGTTTCCTGCACTGGAGGATTCATCACAATGTCTGATAAACTCCTCTGAAGGTTAATTCATCTCATTGCTAAAGAGATCAACGTAAAATCTAAACTGAATTTGTTTTGCTTCACTTTTTACCATCTGATTCTTACTTAATGAATGTTACTCTAAATTGTTATCATCAGATCTGTTTTTTCAAAATTTAGCTATGTAAAATACTGTGAGCAAGCCATCATGACAGGCTATATCCAGTAAACTCAATAGGTTGTATTCTTGAATTGTTCTATAATCTTCTAATTTTTCTTGTAGCTTTTGCTTCTCCAATTTTTCAACATGCTTCTTGAAGACTAGGCACCAGAAATGAGCTCTACATAAATGAGCTCTACATCTCAACACCAATCACATCAAAGACAGCTTTAGAGGGAAAAAACTTGTCCCCTCTCAACTCTTTTTCTGATGATACACACATTAGTGCATAGCTGTGGTCATAGTTTCATTTATTTAGATGACCATGATCATCAAAGTCTTTTGCAGTACCTTCCTTACAAAATACAGTTGCTTCTTTTCTGTAAGGGCTGCTATTCTATGCTTTTAGATATATAACATTACATCAGGTCACGTTGAAGGTTATATTATTTATTTATGTTGAAGTCACTAAGTGATACAAACATGGCTGTATCAGCATAAGATCCATCTCACCCACCTTCAGCCACCCCAAAGTCCAGCCTTTTGTTTCTGATTATTACATATAATATATATATCATATAATAATATAATATATAATACTTATCGTAACTATATATATATATCACTATAGCTATAAACTCATTGTGATTGACACATAATACAGCTTTTCCTTTCTGGAAAAGGAAAGCTTCCTTCTGCATATTCTTCAGAACAATGTGTGGCCAGTATATTTAGAAATAACTGATACGAAAACTAATTTTCATCCACCCTTCTGAAACTTCCCTATTGGTATAAAAACTTAAGAAAAATCAGGAGTAGCAGTTCAGACAGCTCTCTTTAAACAGATATTTCAAAGTGTCACATATCAATTTTATAGTTTAACATTTTCTTCAGTCATTAAAGCAAAATAAAAAAATATCCACTTGTGATATGAATGTGTCCTGGGTTATTCAATACAGAATAGAAACATTTCTTTCTTTTTTTTTTTTTTACTTTCTACTAACATCTCTGATATTTTTCTCTAAAAATAAATTTAATAATTAATGTGGGTTTTTCTCTTTTTAAAAGGTTTTAAAAGCTTCCACTTTTTTCTTTTGTGTTTAGAAAAATTTCCATTTTTTAAATCTGCTACTCATAGACTATCTCATGTTCTTTTGCCTCCTTTCTTAATCTTCTCAAACACTTTAGTTTATGTATTTTCCCCTTCCTTATTATTAATGCTCCTGTCTTAATGAATCAGAGGCCTAGTTCAGACAAGCACCTTAAAAAATGCAACAATCCACCCAAGCATGAGTAACCCAATGTAATGCAGAAGAACTTTGCAACCGTCCCACTCCCCACCCACAGCCATCCATAGTCTTTCACTCCCAGACACTGTAGCAAAATTCTGCAGCTTGTGGTATCTGCTGCTGTTCTGGATACTTTGTGAGGAAGATCCAGAATGGATCCAGAAAAAAAAAAAAAAAAAAAAAAAAAGTGGGTTTAGCACATCCTCAACTTAACTGGATTTTACTTCCAAAAATTGCAAAGCAGATACAGACATTCTAAGACCTTTTAAACTTTCTTGCTTAGTTACGGTAAGATGGCAATGATTTCATAGTACTGCATGTAAAACATTTGAGGTTCAGAAAACCATATCCTCATTTTGGTCTCTGTACAGATTTTGAACCCAAATAAGAACCTGAACAGTTTCAGTTCCAGACAAGAAAGTATCATGAAGTTCCTAAATCTTAGGCTTCAATGGGATGAATCAGGAAATCTGAGGAGCTTGGATGCTAAGAGCAGAAGTAGAATAAGAAAAATATTTGCCTAGAAGAATTAGGTATTGGAGTCTAAGGAATCTGGAGTTGTATAATGTAAATTATGAGAAACGGAAAAGAAATAGAATATGCATTTTAAACATTTTAAGCCACAATTCTTTTTTTAGTAGAAACAGAACCCTTTTTGATTTTCTATGGAAGCACCTTGCATGTACCTCAGAACATAGCACCAAAACCCAGAAAAGTGGACAGGTTTCCTAGAAGAAAAGACTGAAATGAAGCCACACTGGAAGATTTATTGTGCTACTGTGGGCAATTTTTACACTGAATGTTCTCCAGATCCAGTATTCTGGAGCAGTAAAGTTATCTGTAATTATATCTGGTAATATAGGAATAAAGGTTAGATAAAATATGTATTTTCTGTGTAATAACACAAATGTTTGTCTAAGTTTGGATATAAAATTAAAGCTTGCACTGTATCAGGGATCTGAATTCTCTTGGATGTGTTACCTGAACTATGAAACGTATGTATACCTGTGGTCTGCAAATTATTATTGTAATACTCTACCCTAGGCCACTTACGGTTGCCCATCTGAGCACAGCACCACTGTCCCAGCTCTAGTACCTGTGGCCCTCAAAACACTTTATTTACAGCAGCAAAGCAAGTCAACAGGTTTCCTTGTGAAGTAGGTACATTACTGTTAGGATACTTTCAGCTTAACTGTGGTTATAAAAACATAAAAGTACAAAAAAATTCACAAATCAATATGGCTTCACCAGAAACTGTTCTGAAAAGGAAAGTTTTAGCAGCAAAGAAATTTCAAAAATCTTGGTTTGAGCTGACCAATTTTTATTTCTTTATTATGGCTTGATCACTAACCTGAAAATTAACAAATTATTTATTCACCTAGTGACAGGAAGAGCACACAGCCTGCTCCAGGCCTGCTTTCCTATCTCTTTCATATTTTTGTCTCTTGATGAAGCAGAAAAGAAAGCAAAGATGCTGCTGGGCAGAAAGCAAAGTGATAAACAGCTGGGCCAGAGGAATTCACTTACGAAGAAACATTACAGGTAGATAGACTGATTGAATGGACAATTGTACATGAAATAAAATCTACAAATATTTGAATAGAATGATCTCAAAGAACAAAGAGATCATTTAAAGAAGCATAATCTACTGGGGGAGGGCGAGAGGGGAAGGAGTGGAACACAAAAGAATCCAACCTCGAACAGAGAAGCCATAAATATGATACCAATACACAAAAGCTTAAAATGTCCATTGCGTGAAATAAGTACAGAAAGGTAACACTTGTTTTTGCACCAGTTCTAGTAAATTAATGTGAGATTAGTTATTTTCTGATTAATTAGTGGCATGGAAAATTCATCATAATCAGCCACCAGTATACAGAGATCCATGAGTGATGGCAGACTTAACTTCCTACCTAGTTTTAAAAAAACACTTGAGAAGTTTATAAGAAGAATACATTATATGTTTGTGGATCACGTCTGTTAACCAAGTACATAACCCAAAATACTTTGAACACCTTTAGGACTTGCACATGTTCATTGACAAGGATTCATTGTTCCCCCTCTGCCTTAGGAGATATTTATAAAATACTTTTTTTACTGATACCTAAGTGTTGAGAAAAATTAGGAAAACTAAAATAATAAAGGATGAGTATTCTCTTTGATCATCCCTTTAGTTACAGATATTGATTAGTATACTTTTTTTTTTCCCCCTGTTTTTGTATAGATACTCCTACCGTATCTTAAGAAATCATTAAGACTTTGCTGTTTTAGTGGGATCAGAATTTTCCCCACTCTATTTTCAGTCCAGTTACTGCTCCATCTGTCTACAGAAAAGAACTTGGTAACTGAGGTCAAACCACAGAGAAATCTATCCTTCAGCAGATGAGAATCTACTTGTAGGTCTGTCCAGATGCAGGATGCTCTGGGTGTGTCAGTGAGCCATCAAGAGGTCTCTGACACACATAGATGTGTGACAGGATTACAGGAGCGACTGCAGCTTTCAACCCTGTTCCATAAAGTATAATCAGTGGCTTGTACAGTGCACAAAGGTGTTTATTGATTCCTTACTTCAGGAAGAAGGATCACCGTGACAAGAAGAGCAATGGTTTCTTTATTGACACTGACTTACAGTCCTGCTGGTTCAGTACCATGTCCCTAAGCATGAGCAACACTCTGACAGGAAATGAGAAGTGCTCCTATAAGCAAAGGGGATGTCTCCCACAAACTTTCTGTTCTAATTTTAAAAATCTACCAGTATTCTGACACATATAGTAAGTATTTCTTCTAAAGTGTTATATTATCTAGTTTTCTAACACACAATTTATTTAAACCAGGACACCTTCTCCTCTTGCCAGTGCAGTAGGTTCCATAGGCCCAATTCCCTGAGAAAAAAAAAAAACCATTCACTTTTGGAGCTTTGGTTGGCTCCAGAAAGCTTTGTTGTACATGCACTTGGTCAGGTTATACAAACTGAAGAAAAGAGAAGCTCCAAGACTGTCTTTTCTCTATCACTGATACAAATTGATTTTATTCTCTTGGTTATACTGTTAATAGGATACTCAATCCAGAGGTATATGCAGAACAAGTCCTATCTATAACTCATCCAAGAAAGTTTCACAGGAAGTAGCTTCCCTGAAGGAAGGGTATCAATAGACAACTTAGGGTGGGGCATGGAAAATAACTTTTAAATTATCCACAGATTTATGCAGGAGATGCCTCTGATGTCCTAACTTCTGTATAACTCAGTCCTTTCAGTTTCCTCCAGTAACTCCTTCAGCAGCCTCACTGTTTGTAGCTAGGAGAGAAAGATCTATGGGAAGGATACTCAGTTCTGACTTTTGGTGCTGCTTTGCCACAATTCAAGACATCTCATAACTTCAGTCATGAGAAAGAAAGTTACATAACAGCAGAAATGTAAACGTGAAAAGCAAGTTAGTATTTCTAATTCTTTTATACCAGATCTCTTGAAACATTGCTGATTAGAACAATAAACTCAGCTGAACCAAAATAATAACAGATGCACTGTAAGTGTTCCCAGACCTAAACACCTTGGAAGGTTTGAGGTCACATTTATTAAAATTGACCCCTATCCTAATCAGTTCTGACACATATTTTTAGCCTGGGTTGTAAGCAAATAAGTAAGTCCTTTGAAGCATTCTGAAACAGGCAAACAAGGATCTGCCATATAGGGCTCTTTGACCTGATGTATTTTCATGAATTTCTCCAACTTGGTTAAAGTCATTAAGATTTTTCAAGTGATAGTTCTTGGAAATGATACTTTAAAGCAATAACCTCTCTGCCTGGTCATATATGTATATAAAATGGAAGACAGCATCTACATATTCAAAACTCAAGCAAAATAATATAATTGGAAGTAAACTGGAGGTGACATACCCTCAAGTAACTATAAAAGTATTCTCTAGAGACAAGACTGGAATATATTTCAATAGAGATATAATTCCTTACTTCATAATTTTCCTGATTATTAGTAAACCACTAAATGAGTAAACAATCTTTTCTAATTCAGTATATTGTTGAATTCAGCCTAGAAAAGCATACCCACTATTGTAATATGACATGGTGCACATGATGAAAGCCATCTGCTTTCAAAGGTTACAGTTCAGAATTTCACTCAAAATGTTACGCAATGGTTCCAATTACAAACACTGACATTCATGTGCCAGTGGCATAAAGAGCATGAAAAGTCAGTCCCACCAGATCTGTTCAGAAACAGGTTCATCACAACTTCACTGATACTTGCAGACAATGCCAAAATCAAAGCTGTCTGCATCTTAGGCCACGCAAGGCATTTCCACTGCACTGGCTGTCATTTGTATGTCCTAAGGCATTGATTTTTAACTATGGCTTTCTGTTGACATACATGAAGTTTTGGGAAAAAAAGCTTTGTTGAAGGTAAATCCTAAGAATCAACATAAAAGAATACAGATGGAATAAGTAAGTATATTTAAGGTAATGGTAACAGTAAGGTGGTATTTTGTTTAATAAATGCATAAACAATACAAAAATTTAATTCTAAAAAACAATCAGAAAGTATAATACATAGGTACATGGTTAGAGAACTATCAAGGTCTACTTAAAATGATTTGTCATTCAGCTCAGTAGGATATTTCTTATGTGATTAGTCTGAAAAAAATTACGGACAACTCACAATGTACTTCCTGGGACTATGTAAACATATCCCTTTTATTTCTTCTTATGTTCAATATTCCTTAATATTTCTGTTTTCTTGTCCCACTTTTTCTTTCTTCACTTGATTAGGTTGAGTTCTTGTGTCTGGAATCTTCCTTTGAGTTATGGAACGAATAAGACAAATCATGGTATGGTCTTGACTTCCAACAGCAGATGCTATCATAGCATAAAGTCTCCTGGCCAGTAGAGTAACATCCCTCACCCTTGCAGGGCCCATAAGGAAGTGTTCTGTGGGAAGCACAAAAGGTGAAGAAAAGCCACACTTCCTCCCACTGCTCTCTGGGTTATCATGCAACTCAGATCTCTCTCTAAATTTCATTTTATATCAACTCTTTGGATGAAATAGCTATGGATTTATTTTATAATGCAAAGGTTTCTACTGAAAGATTTCTAGCTTTTTCTTTAAAAATAGAAGGTTGCCATTGAGGTTAAGCCAAGTTTCATTCTAGGGCTTGCTTTTGCAATGTACCAAGGATCAGTAATGGATAATGAACAGTAACATACCAAAATATACAGAAAGGCAGAATCTTAATTCACATCTAAATTTAAGCACTTATGATTAGGCAGACAGGGTCTCACTTCAGAGACATTCACTTACCTCTCTCCATCAGCTTAGGAAGAAAAACTGGGCTCTTATCTGGGCAGAGCTGTCTCACTAAGGGCCTATGATTCAGCCTAAAGTTAAGCGCCTTACTTATGGAGACTGGATCCCATCCAAAATCACTTCAGTTAGTCAGGAACAGACAGCTCTAAATTAGCTGTAAGTATCACTGATAAATGTGAAGTAAAACACATCAGAGGATAAAAGTGAAATTACTCTTAGAAGGCATTAGAGTCTATATAATGGCTCAATTCAGCAGGAAAATGTAGGTACCACTGCAGACAGCACACTAAGAGCATGCTCATGGTCTAAAAAATATCTAACAGCATTCAGATGCTGTAGAAGCACAGAGGAGAGAATGGAAACAGCATGGAAATCCTCATAATGCCTTTACATATAAAAATTATAGAGCATACTTCAGATAATTCTTGCAGTACCAGACACTGTGTCCCATAAAACAATAAGACAGACTTGGTGAGAGTTCACAGAAAAATGACAGAAGTGGAAATGTGGTCATATGAAGAGAAAATGGAAAGACAGAGGATTTTTCCCTTGTAAAGGGATGAGTGAGAGGCAAAATTAAAACATTTTACAAAGTAATGTTATCATATAAAACGACAGAGGGAAAGCAGATCAGGGGCTTCTATTCTGGCTCTAGAAGGAAGAACAACAAGGCATTCACTGAAATTAAAAGGTGGGCAAGTCAAAACTGATAAAAGGAAATACCTTTTTATATTACATGTAATTAAACTGTAGAACTCATTGCCAAAGGAAGTTGTTGAAACCAAAAACTTAACCAGAGTCATCAAGAGATTGGATATTATATCAATATCATGGATATCCAGAGCTATCATAATTAAAGAAAATAAAACTTTTGGAAGAGATATTAAACCTAGCGCTTCAGGGCTTAAGCTAATCTCTGACAATTAGTGAGTGGGATCAGGAGATCTTTGTGGAGGCAGATTATTCTGCCTCTGCCTCCTGCAGCATTCTTCTCTTGTTCTTTGTAGCAGCTGGTACTGGTTGTATCAGAGAGTAACAGACAAGATGGCTTTCCAGTCTAGCTTAGTCAAGGATTACTTTATACTTACCCTCCTCAGTAAGAAAGCTCTACCAAGAAGTGTGTGTGTACGTATCTTAAACCCTTGCATGAAAGCACAGGATGAGGACACAGTTTTGTCCTTAGTCACATGTGAAGGATACATAAGCACACAATTAAATGCTTGCAGGGATTGATTTCTTTCCAGATTTTAGTGTGAGGTTTGTCTATCACTTCAGGATTTGTTCCTCTTCATGAAGATACAAAACAGTCCTAAGAGACAGGTAAAGGAATTATATTTAACTGCAAGACAGTCTAGATAATATATCAACATGTTTGTTCTCCATAAAAACAAACCTGTGAAAAACCTGTATTGATATCAATGCACAGGATGCATCTGGAATATTGTGTCCAGTTCTGGGCCCCTCAGTTCAAGAAGGACAGGGAACTGTTTTAGAGAGTCCAGGACAGAGACACAAAGGTGATTAAGGGAGTGGAGCATCTCCCTTATGAGGAAAGGCTGAGGGAGCTGGGTCTCTTTAGATTGGAGGAGACTGAGGGATGACTTCATTAATGTTTATAAATATGTAAATGGTGAGCGTCAGGAGGATGGAGCCAGGCTCTTCTCAGTCTCAACAAATGATAGGACAAGGGGCAACAGATGCAAGCTGGAACATAGGAGGTTCCACATAAAGAGAGAAAACTTCTTTACGGTGAGGGTAACAGAACACTGGAACAGGCTTCCCAGAAAGGAGAGGTTCTGGGGTCTCCTCTGGAGGCATTCAAAACCCTCCTGGATGCATTCCTCTATGACCTGGTCTAGGTGGTTCTGCTTTGAAAGAGGGGTTGGACTAGATGATCTTTTGAGGTCCCTTCCAATCCTTAACATTCTGTGATTCTGTGATTCACAGAAAAATGTTTTCAAAGACTGATTAAAGAGGTGCCTCTTTTCCCCATTTGTTTTCACCTTGGTCTATTTTTGCTGAATCTTAAAACTAAGTCCAATCCTTACCCTGGCATGGGAGCCTTGGAGCTTGAGCACTCATATAGACTAATCACGAAGTGAGTAACTCATCAACTTCCTTCCCCAGATGGATACCCTATCCACTATGTGCAAGCTAAACTTAAAAATCACTGTCAGTGAACGCCTCTAATCTAGGGCTGGCAACAGGGAGATGCCATTATCAAGGTTTGAGAAGACATCCTACAGTGGACTGTCAATCAGTGGGAAAATACATCTTTTGTATTATTTGCATAGTACAAAATGGGGGGAGAAAAAAGCTTTTGGAAATAATCCAGACATAATTTTTACCTCTTTTTGAACCAACAATAATTGACCTAGTTTTACTCTGAACAATAACTGACCATTACAACCATAGGAAGAGGTCTTTAAAATCTGCCTATTTTTCTCACCCACCCACCAAAGCCCTTTCTTTCTTTAGAGAATTAAATTGCCTCAGTATAAAGAATTCATACTAGCTTTAGTTTTAGAAATCTGATACCACATTTTTTTCCCATGAAGAATAATTCCTTGATTTGTTATCTTTGGCACTTTTCCTAATCCTTACAAGCATTCATTATCTATTTTGTTTGGTTGGGTTTTATGCTACATTTGGAGATATTATTGGCAAGTACTTCCAAATATACAGTAGCCTAGGTAACCCCTTCTTTTGTGTTTACCTTCACCCACAGGGTTAGTTTAAGCTACTACCTCTGTCAGTGTGGGCGGAATTTAATAAAGTTCATAACTAGATCTTTATTCCATTTGACCATCCTTGAAAGTAACTCCTTTAAAAAGCAGTAACTGCAGATATAAATTGAAAGCATGACAGGCAAAGATTATTACGTTTTTAGTTGTTATTTTTGCCCTTGTCTAGGTGAATTTAAAGATAAAATTCTTGTGCCAGCTCAGGCTTTTATCTTCAAGCACAATTTTTTAAATGATATCATTTTAAAAGTATTCTAACAAGAACTAGGTGAAAAATTTGTTCCGACCCTTTGTAAAATATGTGCTTTAAAAAAAAAAAATTGGATTTAAAAAAGTCAGGTTTTCTACAGTAGTGTTGTAACTAAAAATGTATTTCAAATTCCTATTTACTTAGTCTTAACTTTCAATGTCTTATTTAAGTTTATGAGAACCACAGCAATTTGGATTTCTATTCTTTACTCTAGGATCGTCTCATTTTTCCCATTTTTCTCGTTTTGTTTTAACCCTCTTCATCCTTATAGACACTACTGAAACAAGAAGAGAGGAAGTATACAATGTATTAAAATGGGGGAACAGAACATCTGCAGTTACATATGTATCCCAAATGGAGAAGTTCAAAATAATCTGAGTAAGAATATGGTGTTTGGGGTAATAAATATTAACAACAGTAATAGCAATTCAGCACTACAGCTAAATAAAGATATGAATATATATTCATGCTAGCACTTTGAATTTATGGAATATAAATAAATTTATACAAACTTCTCTGCAATTCCCTAGACTGTCTCCTCTAACCCAAGTATGACTGTCAAATAATGCAAAATTTTATGCAGGAGTGAATTTTTATAAGTGACTCATAACCCGCTGAATATAGGGGTATTTTTAATGGGAATGCTGACATGATCTCACTGTCTATCTCAGACAGTGCTACTCAGTTTCTTGTACGTAAAACTCATTTAAGTAGAGTGACGACAAGAACTGGTTTTTTTCACAAGCTCTGTAAAGTTCAGTTCAAACAAATACCTGTTATCAGCCTATTCAAGAAATGGGGGGGTGGTGGTGTTTTAATGTTTTCCTTAGTTTTGAAGTGGTTAAATCATTCATCGACCCACTGAGTAGTTTCCTTAGTCATTTTCTTTTTAATTAATAGACTTGTGAACAACCACAACTGCCTTGTGAGACATCAGAAACACTAAACAGATGACTAACTTGCAGTGAGCAATCTACTCAATACAGCCTGACTTAATTTGAGCCATACATGCAGAAAATAAAAGCACGGCAAGTACACAGGTTATTGCACAGCTTTGTGTCTGCTTTAACTTAAGTCCCTAGTGAGCAGAAACTAACAATCATAAAACTGAGAGGAACATTTTACATTTATTACCACCTGTTAAAGTGATTTTTGGCAATGTTAGGGACATGCATTATCAGCTAAGTTGGTGTCACAGTGCTGGTGCTGGTGGCAACCATGGCTGCAGAAAGGAATGGCCACAGCAAGTGTCAGTTCCCTGGACTAGAGCAGGAATCAATGCCTGATTACAGGAAAGATAGCACATCTTATCACTGTGCTTCTTCTGTCCTGTTTCTGGATAGGAACCATCTACTGGGGGTTCATTAGAAACCAGCCTCAAGACAAGCCAGCTCTGTAAACTACAGCTGTCTAATTGGTTTTGCTTGTGTGCACTGTCTTTGCTTTTATAATGGGGAAAAGCAACACAGCCTTTCTAATTAGATTGTTAAACATAATAGCTGAACGGCACTGCAGAAAAGAATTTCCCCTACTCTTTGTAATTCCAGAATACGACACAGCAAAGATCCAGGATTTTTCCAGCCCATTTCCCCCATCATCATATCTAATGTTAATGAGATTGTTGGAGATTTTTTTTTTTTCCTTAAAATAATGCAAACGATTGTAGGCTCTGCTAAAATAAATTTAAAAAAAAAAAGAATAATAATTAAAAAAAAAAAAGTCAAAACAGAATTCCAGGAGCAAACACATCTCACCCTTTATTCTGTTGTCTCTGCTTTCATTTGCTTCAAATGCTGAGGCTGTGCACTAATTGGTGTCTTTGTTGGCAGTGAACGCAGGAAAAAATACCCAATATACAGGCTTGGAAGATGGACTCGCCTCTCTGCCTGGAGGTGGTCTCCCTCAACCACAGGGCTGAAGTGCATTGGTACAGTGGGGAAAGCTCCAAAATCACCATTTGCTGCACCTGTTTTATGTATTAAGAATTTGGTCTGTCAGCTCAGCACCTTTCATAGGCTCTAAATTGATTCAGAAGGAAAAAGAAAGCTCCATGAAGCCAGTTTTCTTCTAGGTGCCTTAAATTCAAAGTTTTTGGTTCTTTTATAGGTCCTTGCTGGTTTTCACATAAGGACTTCTCTGTCATCATGCTGAGCATATGCTGAAGAATGCAGAGAAGCCTCTGTTTCCATTTGCTTTCTATAGAGTAATTCAACACATATCCTCACAGACATGATGTGGATACTTGGAAGGTTTCCTAATACAGTTGCAGCTTTACCACTATTTAACATTCATATTATCTTTTCATTTCAGGAGACTATCTTCCTGCAAAGAGATGCTGAGTCTCCTCAGGATAAATAGAGTAGTAGGTAAATAATCAAATATCAAATAACAGCAATTGGTATTGATTCTAAGGCTTAAGTCACTCCTGAAAACATGCCAGTGAAATGTTAGCATATTTTATGACAGTCTTCAAGCCATTCAGTGACTCTTCCATCACTTACCCTTTCTAATACACCAGGTAGAAAATGGGGAAAAGGAGAATTCTTTGAAAGAAAAAAAACCCAAAGATTAATTTCCCCATAAAATCTGTGTTTGAAAAGGTAAATTCTTTGGAGTTCATGCAAAATATACATTTTTCTGGAATAGTACAGAAATGTTCAAGGAGTATGAAAAATATCATGAAAGAATAGCAAACTGTTCAATGTGCAACTGCAGTAAATAACAGCAACAGGAACCAGCTGTGCAACTTTTATGTGGGTGTCTCAAAGGAAAAGGAAAATTAGTAACAAAAGCTAAGTGCGCTGTGCTGAACTCAGAGCATGCATTGCTCTCTACTGCCTTAAGCCTTCTGAGTCAAAATGACTTTGATTTCTGAACAGTGACCCTTGGTTGTCTCTCAGAGTTGCATTTTGCTCTGCAAAACATCAGAATGAGAAGTCTGACAGAAATAGGTTAAACATCAATCTTGCATAGTCTCTTTCTGTTATGTCATGGCCACACATCCCCGTATTACAAGAAACACTGAGAACAAACAAAACCAACTACTCATTTTTATTTCAAAGACAGAGATTTTTTTACTTCTCTTTTATCTATAAAACATGAGTTTATATCATATAAGCTCTCTTAGCTTTTAACAAATTGTAATGTTTAGATACTAAACAGCAAATACTGAAAAACGTTTTTGGTAACAACACTAGAGGATCCCAAAAAGCGAGTACCTTTCTGAAAAAGTTTATCTTTGAAGATGGATTTGACATCTAGGTGCTTTTAAGAAATTTACATTCATTTCTTGCCTGACTTTCCCCTGGCTCATCCAATTATGATACAAACACCATTTTAATAAGTAGATACAGGTCTATTACAACTGTATCCACCATCTAAGATTCCACCAGAATGGTAACATTTGGTACAAAAAACTAATTTTCTAAGATCTCCATTCAAGATGTTCATCATACAATGCACTTGGTCTGTAGGACCTAGAAGGAATGTGCTACTGGAGCCATACTCAAAGGGCACAAAGATGGCAGGAAAAATGAAAACTCTTCTCAAGATGGCCAGTCTTTAGACAGCTACAGCCTCAAAGCTGTACAAACGTGCATAAGCTATTAGATTCTACTAAACAGGTGTAGGGAAGCTGATGGCCATTTTCACCTGTTTAGGTAGATATTTGTCAAATGGAAAGAAAGGGTGTTTGAAACCACTGGCTGCTACTGAAGAGTTCTTGTTCAACTACTATCACAGTTGATCAGGGAGAGGTTTTTCTCCGCAGTGTATAAAGCAGTCAGACTGGAGTGTTTCTTCTGGAAGATCAAGTTGATATAATAAATAAACTAAGGTGTTCTGATCATTTACATTTGAGTTTATCACAAAATTGCAGTGACAAGTTCAAAAGGGAGAGAAAGAGAAGGTTTTTGGGACTGTGGGCTGATACCTTCCAGCATCATGCTCTTTCATTAGAAAATGACAGTTCTCAAAACCCAAGAACTTTGTAGCACCGTACCTATTTTAACAACACTCCGCAGAGAGATTTGCTGTGCTTAATAAGACAACAGGTTAGAAGTGACCTGATAATGTACTGGGCAAATAATTTTGCATAGGTGAGAGGCCTATCTAGAAGATACTACTCAGCCTTGATTTAGGTCCTTTCTTTCTGATCCAATGATATGAAGTGAAACAGGCCCAAAAGCAGACACAAACTCATTTGTTAGGGCACTCACCTACATTAAGTAGCCTGGATTTCTCACTGTGAATCAAGCCAGACAAGGGTTTGGCTCTCCCCCAAACACTCCTCAGCAAATGCTTTAGCCAGAAGCCTACTGTTCTGGGTAAGATTCTCACAAATTCCAGAATTTCAAACAATGTTTTTACTTTATTCATAAGTGAAATGTAACCATTGTTCTCTGGCCAGACTCAGACACAGGTTCTGCCAAATATATAGAAGACAACAAGGCTGAAATCCATCTTATTTAACCCCAAGCATACTCTTAGTCCATGGAAAGAATTAGGCTTTTCTGAGGTGTGATACATCTGGTCTTTCTTAGATGCCTTAGGTGAGATTTCTCTTACCAGATGTCCTTACATCCAAGCTGGTCTCCAGAGCCTGCCTTTAGAGGCAGTGGACCTAAAAGAAACAATTTTAGAGTAAGATTTGCCTCATTCTAAGGTAAATGTCTAAAATGATCTAAAAGTGTCCGTTTCTTTCCATTGACTACAAGCAGAACATAGAAGAACAACTCAGAGTTAAATATCTCTCTCACATTGGATGTGATGAATTCTGTCCTAAGAGGAAAAAAAAAAAAAGCTCATGCCCATTTTTATTTGGAGTTATGGCTCACGTCCAGTTTTTATGAAATGAGAGGTAGAAAAGAGGGATTTAATAAAAATTTGAGGTTGTTTTCTTGGGTATGCTTTTGGGTTTGTAGGCTTTGGAAGTAAACTTATACTGTGTTCTTTCTTAGGTTATGTGCCAAAACTTGGTTTTATGTTGACAAAGATTAAATAATTAGTAGAACATGGTCAAGATCAAAAGCCTGTTCTATGTCATAGTTAATTAGAGAGTTACCACAAGTAAGACAACTAGTGATTCCTGCTGGTCTGATACCTGCTGTAGCTAACTATGTGTATTCAAAGAGAAATGTAATACATTCATATTACGGTTTAATTCCAGTTGTTATTAAATTGTTAATTTAAGAACTGAATATATATTTACCACTCCTAATGTCCCTGTTGCTATTAACATAAAAATGAACACTTCCCTGATATTCTCAGCAAGAACAGAAAGACACCTGACCAGTGACCTCTCAGAGAACATTTACAAAAAAAAGGGTGTGCAGTAAAAAGCTTTATACAGATTCTATACATAGCTTTATCAGAAAGTAGTCTCACAATACTATTATTGCATCTTGGGGAGGTGGTGGGGGTTTTTTCCTTCTTTCTTTTCTTCATTCCCTTTCCCTCTTTCTCTCACTTTCTCCGTTCTCTCTTTCTCTGTCTTCCTTCTCTCTATCGTATTTGGCATATTTAGAACATCCATCTGTGTATTGTCTAAGAATCAGTATCTTTGTTCCGCAGCAAACAGAAAATGACTGATTTAAAGAAGAATCATTTCATCTGGCATTCATAGATGTGAAGAACAGTAAGCAAGAACATTCTATTACTCTGATGCAAAAAATTACTCATTCTGTGCCAATGACTCATGCATCAATGCTTTGATATACATAAGCTGAAACATTCACCCTCAAATTAGCCTTTGTATCTTGCTGCGATCTACCCACCTCCCATCTTACCCACAGACTTAATTTGTATGGAATACTGTTCCTGCACACTTTCCTGTACACATATTAGAATGCACATGATATGAAGTGTAGGCTTAGACTTCTAAAAGATCTCTGATTTGGATGTTTCCGTTTTTTAGAGGAAGAACTGCCTTAGCCTGATGACCAGAAGTGAGAAGCATTTTTAATCATTACAGCTTTTGTTAATCAACTCTATATGCTGATTATTTCAGCATATTGCTACCAACCACCATGGGAAGATCTCAACAGCAAAAATCATGCGTTCCACTGCTAGGTACATGAAGCTTTACTTGATTGTGAACTACTCAAGTTAAGAATGTTACATTTAAGTTTTTCAAAGGTTGCCATATATCTCATGTCTCTGGGTAAAATCACTATCAGAGAAGTTGTAGGCTGTCATATCACTTGGAAATATTTGTTTACAGCTTATCCTTCCTCTTCTTTCTCCCATTCCAAAACTGTAAGTCTCTTTTTCTTCCATGTTAACATATTTTTTCAAAATCCACATCCCTTATCCCTGCTTTAAACCTCTCTTTTCTTCCATATTCCTCTTAGACACTTTACTGTCTATGACATAGTCTTGACACTGACCTCAAGACCTTCCAAAAGACTCTGAGTCTCTTTTTACCTTTGTTCCAGCAATGATTCCAGATAAAGTTCTGTTCAGGAATTTTTCATTAAATCTATTTGGCCTTCAACAAATACAGCAGACCTGAAACTTTTAATCAGAATGTCCCAATAGATATTGCATGTAACAGGCTCAGGGTCACATGGTGCAAAACATTATCTTCTGTTAGCTGAACTGGGGGAAATGTCAGAGTGGGTTTGAATTTTGAAGGTTACTGAAGGTGAAATAAGGCAACTTGCTTAAATAACCTGTCTTAGTCTGTAGAAAAATTCAAATTACCATACATTTGTTAATAATTTGCTATGCTGCTCAAATTTGACTGTATGCCAGAGCATTTTCATGAAGAAAAACTCCTTAAGGCCAGGAATGAATTTCTGGTCAAACTAAGAGATAGAAGAATCCACTCACCAATTACCAGAGCTTAGTGGTTAGGGCACTTGCCTACAGTGCTGCAGATCTTGACTCAAGTCCCAGGTTGACTTTTCCTCTCTCTGTTTTAGCAAGAAAAAGATGAAAGATCTTATTTCTGTGTGATCCTGAGGCACTTGGAAACTTTGTAGAGAAGAAAACCTTTGCATTGCTTAAAGTAGGAATGCTTTAAGGCCATTGCATCTCTTTTGCAACTTTTTTTTTATTCCATTTTAAAACTCTACATGCATATTTACTTTGTAAACTATGTCTCATTTGTGACATAGATAAGATGTTCTGTCAATTTAGCACCTAAAACAACAGCTATATTCTGTCTACTCAGACCTCTAGTCATCTTCCTATCTCCTTTAGTGTGAATGCAATGGGTATTCAGAGCTTTTGGATTTCACTTTTACCTTTAGCTATGCTTCTTTGGTTCATGGCTGGCTTTTAACAGAGATCCAATGTGTATTGGTTAATTTACTTCGGGATTTTGTTTGCTTCCTTTTTTGATTTTTGCTTTTTTTTTAAAGAAATATAACACAGAGACACCAGAGGAAGCTCTTACAGAGACATCCATTTTTTACTCTTTCAACTGTCTAGATTCACATCCTAGTTACAATGGTGTAATTCCACTGGAGGCAATTAAAGTAAAATTAAATTAGCTCTCATTGAAGAGTATTCAGCATTGCCAGAGATACCGTTGAAAAGGGCATCTGAACCATGATTTACCTTGGAGAGAAGATTTGAAGATGCTGCCCCAGAACACAGAGTAAAAAAGCTGAGCAAATGTCACAGCCTTCTGCACAAAGTGTAACCTTTCAAATACTCGTCAATTTTTAAAACATGAACTTTATTTTGAAAACAGAAGAGAGATTTATATTATTAGAATGAGCTCAATTCTGCTCTCTCTTACTCAAAGGATGTAGGATTTGTGTGAAGGGAAAAAATTGCTACATGACAACAATTCTAGAGTATATGTAGTAACTTTTATGTGTCAGAAAGTACACAGACATTCCTTCTCTAGTTTTGCAATTGTAATTTGGTTTTATCAACTTTATCATATAGCCATAGACTGTAGTAAATCTAGAGAAAGCTTTTGTAGTTTTTAACTTAGTCATCGATGAATGATGGTCAGAAGTAATGGTCTAATTTCTGTTCTCCATTCTTTACTATCTGCTTGACCAGGGTTAGAATTGACTCATTTGGCCCCACTGACATTCACAGCACAAAGTACAGACTTTAAGAGTTGGTAACAGGACTGAAGTAATGGCCTCATCCTGCCCTGAAATTTCCAGCATATCTGTGTGGGGCAGAGGGAGGAGGTGGGGGTGTGGTAGTGTTCCTCACTATGGTGGCCACCCAGGCTGTGAAGTAAAGCCATCCCAAACAGCTGGCAGGAGGACCAAGCCAGAGCACAGACACCCTTCACTCCTCACATGTTTACCAGACACAGGGAGAGGGGGCTGTATGCCTGCCAAAGGGAAGCCTCTCTCTGCTTGTACTGTGTCAATGAGGATTAAAAGAGGGGAGGATTTAAAGGACTTTGCTTGCTGTCATATCAAGGCCAAGTGCTGGGTCCTGCATTTGAGTCACAACAGCCCCATGCAAAACTACAGGCTTGGGTTCGAGTGACTGGAAAGCTGCCTGGTTGAAAAAAACCTGGGGTTTGCTCAACAGCTGGTTGAGCATGATCCAGCAGTGTGCCCAGGTGGCCAAGAAGGTCAGTAGTATTCTGACTTGTATCAGTGTCCTGGTTTGAGTGAGAACAGAAATAATTCTGCTTCAGTGATTTTGCTTTTCAGCTACTTTCTTCTGACTAACTGCACTTTCTGGGGTTGGCAGCATGTTCTCAGAGGCAGTGTCTGCTTCTAGCAGTGATAACAACCCATGTTTACACTTAATACCAATGATTGGTGTGCAGACCGAGGCCACTGTTGGATCTTGTGTACTATGCTGGGGGGTTCAGAAAGTGAAAGGCAGCACCTGCAGGGAGGAGCGGACAGAACAGGTGACCCTAAACTGATCAAAGAGGTATCTAGACCATATAGAACCATAGAATCATAGAATTGTCAGGGTTGGAAGGGACCTTAAAGATCATCCAGTTCCAACCCGCCTGCCATGGGCAGGGACACCTCCCACTAGAGCAGGTTTCTCAGAGCCCCATCCAACCTGGTCTTAAAAACTTCCAAGGATGGGGCTTCCACCACCTCTCTGGGCAACCTGTTCCAGTGTCTCACCACCCTCATGGGGAAGAAATTCTTCCTAATGTCTAACCTGAATCGACCTATCTCTAGCTTTAATCCATTCCCTCCAGTCCTATCACTGCCTGACAACCTAAAAAGTCCCTCCCCAGCTTTCTTGTAGGCTCCCTTCAGATACTGGAAAGCCACAATAAGGTCTCCATGGAGCCTTCTCTTTTCCAGACTGAACAACCCCAACTCTCTCAGTCTGTCCCCATAGGAGAGATGCTTCAGCCCTCTGATCATCCTCATGGCCCTTCTCTGGACATGTTCCAGCACATCCATATCCTTCCTGTAATAGGGACTCCAGAACTGGACACAGTACTCCAGGTGGGGTCTCACAAGAGTGGAGTAGAGGGGGAGAATCACTTCCCTCGACCTGATAGCCACTCTTCTCTTGATGCAGCCCAGTATACGATTGGCCCTCTGGGCTGCGAGAGCACACTGATGGCTCATGTTGAGCTTCTCATCCACCAGCACTCCCTATATTGGTGCTTGGGATTGCTCCGACCCAGATGGAGGACCTTGCATCTGGCCTTGTTGAACTTCATGAGATTGGCATGGGCCCACCTCTCCATCCTGTCAAGGTTCCTCTGGATGGCATCCCTCCCCTCCAGTGTGTCAGCTGCCCCACACAGTTTGGTGTCATCTATATATATGTCATATTCAGTGTAAAGCTGAGGGATCAGGAGGGTCAAGCTTGCTTCTTCAATGACCAGCACCCAAGGAGGACTCTGTCCACTCTGCCTTCAATTCTGATACATGTGTTCCTGAATCCAGCCATAGAATCCATCTCCTGAATCTTGTTCCCATCTGCCACTGAATACAGTCCAGGACTTTCCCAACGCTTGCTCCACAGCTTCAGTGGTGACGGCCATGTAATTGCCATTTGGGGGGAGGGTGAGTTAATTATTGGTTTGGTATATATTTGTATATATTCCTTATTATTATTATCATTAAAGCCTAGATTTCTTTTCTAATCACTAAGTCTCTCTCCCTTATTCCCTTTCTCTTCCCCTTTGGAGAGGGAAAGGGGTTAACAGAGAGCACCTGTTATAGGTCTGGTGGACTGCCCTGACCCTAAACCTAAATCAGAAATTTGACAATCCCAGCAGGACTAGGAAAGTGATTGTCTGTGCTCAGCACTGGTGAAGCTGCAAATCAAATACTGTGTTCGATTTGGGGCTGAAAACATTGAGATGCTGGAGCACATCCAAAGAAGGGCAACAAATCTGAGGAAGGGTCTTTGAGAACAAGTCCTGTGAGGAATGGCTGAGGGAGCTCAGCCTGAAGAAAGGGAGACTCAGGGAGACCTTATCACTCTCTACAGCTACCTGAAAGGTGGTTCTAGCCAGGTGGGGGTCAGTCTGTTCTCCCAAGTAGCAAGAGATACAACAAGAGGAAATGGCCTCTGGTTGCATCAGGGAAGTTTAGGTTAGACAATAGGAAAAATTTCTTCACAGGAAAGGTTGTCAAGCATTGGAACAGGCTGCCCAGGGAAGTGGTTGAGTCACCATTGCTGGAGGTATTTCAAAGATGTGTAGATTCCTTGCTTAGTGACATAGTTTAGTGGTGGACTTGATAGTGTTAGGTTAAAGTTTGGACTCAATGATTTTAAAGGTGTTTTCCAACCTAAATGATGCTATGACACTACCAACAGCAGAAGTCTGTAAGAAAATCTCAGGATGGCCCAGGACCCCATGTCAGCCCCCCAGGGCTGTCAGTCCCTGTCCCAGCAGTGCCACAACAGGATCAGTGTCCAGCTCCTCACAACACTGCCCTTTTCAGCCATGAGCCCCACTAAGCCACACCTTCCCAGGGGTAGATGGCCCATCCTGGTCCCAGCTCATCCCCAGGGAGGTGTCCAGATGCCTGGGGCTGCCCCAGATTCCCTGTTGTAATGTTTTGCTATACTGTGCCAGGGAGGCCCAATGGCTCTCAGAATCTCGACCACCAACCACTCCAGCACCCTGTGTCCATCTCCCAGGCTTCACTTCTCCTGAAGAAGGTTCTGTGGGGTAAAGAGACTTTCTGTATACTTGAGAGTGCTCTCGTACAGTGTCTGCTACATAGTAGAGAACAGGAAAGGAATATCCTCTGACACCATCTCTGGTTCTGCTTATACTTCGGTGCCAGCCTCAAATGCCCTGCTGCAAGCAGATGATCAGGAGTCTTGGGAATTGGAAGCATCAGGAAAGAGCAGAGGGAAACCCATGCTTCACACCTTGGTTTCTCTGCCTGGAGGGCTTCTTTGGCTGCTGGCAATGGGGAAGGCTATGGAAAGGCTGACACAGCAAACTACCTCCCAGGAGAAGGAGGGGAGTGAGGGCAGATGGAGAAGCTGAGCCATAGTGCATCCTCTGACCAGCTCCTTGGGATCTGCAGGTCCAGGCCAGGACTCAGCTCAGATCAGACTGGGTAGCCCAGCGCTCTGCAGTGATTTCTCATCACCATTTTTTTTCAGAGAAAAATGTACAAACACTTGCGCACAGTTCATTATGAAGTATCACTTAGCAATCTATTTTCATGCAAGTTTTCTTCCTTGTGTGTAAACCATTAAGTATGATTATTTAAGAAAGTTAACTGGAGGTACTAAATATTCCTGTCATGGGTTTTTGAGTAGACAAAAGGCCTATGACCACACATCATAATTTACAGTATACACTACATATTCTCTCAACAAATCAGACTGTGGGGAAGAAATTACAGTGCAACAATTCATTTCTCTTTTCCCTCTTCTTTCAGTGCTGTCACTCAAATTACAAAGGAAATATGACTTTGAGTAAGCATTTATGTGGCTCAGAAGGCTACTTAAATACTTTCATGTCACCTTTGAGAATCATCTTTGAGAACCTTTCACTGAGGATTTTATTTTGGTGATTACATGTCAGTGTGCACACAAGAATTTGTATGGGACAGTGGGAAGATTTTTGGGATGTATTCTAGTGTGTTGGGTTGCAATTTACCAAAGCAAAAGCTAGCTAAGAAACCTTAGCTTTTTTGTAATTGAAATGAAACTTCATGTTCTTTGGTTTTATTTCAACAGTTTTCGTAATGCTTGTTAATAGGAAAACAAGGGGAGTATCTGAGGTGATAAATGTTTCTACTGCTAAATGTTTTGAAAAATATTAGAAAAGTTTGTATTTTTATTAAACCTTTTGAAAAACAGTCATAATTTCCAAAATGTGGAAGAGGAATTGGTGTAATATCCCAACAGTTCTGAGTATTACAAGAATATAGAGTTCTAAAAACAGATCATCAAGCTGCCATTCTATACCTGTCAGGTATTAGGCCTGGTCCGGCCACTAAACAAATGACAGAGGCTCTCTATTAACCCCTGTTCTTTCCCAAAGGGGAAGAGAAAGAGAATAATGGAGAGAGACTTATGGATTGGAAAAGAAAATTAAAAACAGCTTTAATGAAAATAATAACAGTAAAATTTAATATATATAAATATATACAAAACCAATATTGAATCCAACCTCCCTGATGGCAATTACATCACTGTCACCACTGATGATGTGGAACAAGGACTGGGGAAGTCCCAGACTGGACTCAGTGGAAGACAGGAACCAGATTCATGAACTGGATTCCTGAACTGGATTCAGGAACACATGGATTGGGATTGAAGGCAGAATAGACAGAGTCCTTCTTGTATGCCAGCCATTGAAGAAGATAAATTGACCCTCATGATATCTCAGCTTTATACTGAATATGTTGTTTATGGGATGGATACCTCACTGGTCAGTTTAGGGTCACCTGTCCTGTCTGCTCCTCGCTGCAGGTGCAGCTTTTTACTTTCTGCACCCCCAGGATGGTTCAGAAGATTTAGCAGTGACCTTGGTCTCCAAAGGAGAAAGTACGTGCATGAGCCTTTCTGCACACCAGTTCTTAGCAGTAACCATAAACATCAAGTGCTATCATTTCTAGAAGCAGACATTGTCTGCAAAAACACACCATTAACTTCAGAAAGTGCAGTTTCTTAGAAGAGACTTAACTGAAAAGTAAAATCACTGAACAGAAATAGTTCTGTTCTAGTTCCAGGATAACATATAGAAGAGTACTTTCAACACAAATGTGATATAAGAAGGCTTCACTTTTCTACCACATATATTAGAAAATATAAACACTTATGAGAATGAATCTGAGAAAGGGTCGTGGTCAACATGAAACTAATACCTTGAACTTCTCTCTAGATATTGCCCCTTCCTTTTCAACATACAGCTACATGTTTTCTAACAAAACAAACAAGCAAACAAATTATCCTTTGCCTCACATTAAAAGCTCCAACTCATCACCACATTTTTGTGGTTTTGTTTACATCCATGTTTACCTTAGTGTCTCTATCACATCTCAGTAACATGTGGTTTCCCTGATTCCTCTGGGTCACTACTCATCTCCTAGATTAAAAACTGGATTTTGAACAAAAAATAAACCCACTTAAACACCAAATGTTTCTTTTTCCAACTCACAGATGCATTTGCTTCCATATTATCTTCAGTTTTAGCAACATTCATCAAAGCTAAATCAGATGTCCATGCTGTTCCTGCAGCTTGCACTGCTGTTCCAGGCTGCACGGGTTACTGGATACAGGGACACTGTATCACAGTCCAACAAAACAACATCTGCTAGAGTGATTAGAATTACATCAACACTGGTGGAGAAATGTTTGTTAAACACTTTGAAGATGAAAAGTTTTATGCACAGGATAACTGCATGCAAAAATTATAACAAAATTACACACAGATTCCATCTTCATACATTTTCTTTGCCACCAAATACCTTATCAAAATCCCCAATGCTTTGTTTAGAAGTGCAGGGCTAAAAGTGTTTTTTTTGCAAAGACAGATGGACATAAACCAGTGAAATTATGAAGGTGACCATTTCAGTTCACTGAGCTTGGTTCAAATGACAGAGGGTAGATTTGCACAGCTACATGTCTATGATCGTTAGTCTCCATTTGTGCATATTTGGTTCCCACAGAATACCGCAGTATGTGCCTAGGGACTTTGAAGGCAAATAAAATGCAAACAGCTCTTTTGAGGTCACATGACATGCTTTCTGTTGTTAATGTTATGTAAATATATAGCTGGATTGGGTAAAAGACCCCATAGCTGAACTTTGCAAGTGTCCAGAATGCAGCTCACAGTCCTTGTGTACTGGCAGCCATAAATCATGACCACCCAGGCACTGAGGATGAAGCACGCTGAGGAGCTACAAATGCAAGCTCCAGCTGGAGAACCAGCCAAGCTCATCACAGGAGAGGGAACTATTCTGAGAACAATTTCATCATGGAACCACTGAAGTCCAGAGACAGCAGTTAGCGACAGCTGCCTAAAAAAGCAAAATAATGCTCTCATCTGCCATTGAGTTCAGATGATGTGATTCAGCTTCCATCCTTCATGTGTGTGTCTGTGCATGCACACAATATTGCAATATCTCATTTAATGAATGAGCAGGAGGGTGCCTGAAATTATGTTTTATTATCATCTTACATATGAAAAAAAAAAAAAAAAAAGAAACCATCAGAGAGTGAAAATATCAAAAAGAAGTATGTATGTCTGTGGCAAATGCTTACTGATCCCTGATATATGACTTTCCTAATAAAAAATACAGGTTCTTGACAGTGGGCTTGCATATGATAGTGTTACTGCAGAACCAATCCACTGTGAGCATGAAGCAAAGAAATTTTTCAAGCTCACATTTATTATAAGATAAGCAAGGCTTACTATCAGCAGAGCACAAAACCTTAACAATATCCTTGTGCAACACACTGCACAAAACCCCCATCTTTCTTTACTTCTCACATTGGAAAATATCTATTAAATTTAATCTTCTTCTCATGTGGGGCAACCTCCATCTCAAGATGGGAATTTAGTATTTAGGACTTGCAAGCTGTGATGAGACTTCAGGAAACCTACAGCACAATTTGGGAGAAAAAATCTTCGGACTTTCTCACTTACAGTATTCTCTTTCACTTAAATCTTTGTCTCCTCCAATTACTCATCAGACTTGAGTACTCTCCTAGTCCCAGATTTAGTCACCAGAAATGCAAGTGTTTAGTATAAGTTAATTGTCTTGGATGGGGAAAGACTGGCATTTCCAGAAGATAACCCATTTTACCTATTTGAAATAATAACCCTTCAAGTGTAATGAACACTTGATTCAGCTGCTTATCTTTGTCCTTCAGTTATAAAAGAGATTTAGAGAACTAGTTATGCCTAATATCAGGTGAAATGAAAGTTACCATTCCAAATTTACACTCAGGTTGTAAGCAAACTTCCATACCTTGTAAGTTTATACTGGCCAAGTAATTGCTCAGACAATGCTCCTTTTGCTTATTCCATTCCCCTTACCTCTGAATTACTCACTGTGTTGCACTTTATAAACATTTACAGTTGATATGTTCTGATGGGAGCAAATAACGATTTGCCTGCTATGAACGTGGACTTTTCTGACAACTCCAATACCAGCTGTACAGAGCAAAAACTTCTCCTCTTTCCCCTTCAGGATAATGATTAAAAATATGTTAGAGTTATGGGTCAGATGTTTTTCTGCTGAAGAGTAGTACTGAGTGTATAAACGATTCACTTACAGAGGAACCTGAAGGTAAAGAATGTTCCTTTAGGAAAGATATTTATAGCAAACTGTATAATGACTGTAGCTATTTTTTCCTCCAATTTTTTGTTGTCATAAGAGAATTCTTCTGACATTTTTATATTAGAAATAATTTCGTCATGAAAAAAAACCAAAAACAAACCAAAACAGAGCAACAAAAAACCCCACAAAAATCAAACAAACAAACAAAAAACCAAACTAAAACAAAACCAAACCCAAAACCAGAAAAAGAAAACTATAAAAAGAAAATGCTTAACTGAAGAAGAAACTTGAGGAATTATATGAAATGGTTACAATATGTTAAAAATTTGTGTTTAATATTTGGAGAGAAGAAAATCTGTGTCAAAATTTCTTACAAAAAACATGTTTGTCCAAGATTCTTTGAAATGCTTTGAAAACTGAAAAAAAAAATGCCGGGCAGATCTGTGCATTTAGGATGACTGATGTCTTTTGGTTTGAAACAGCTGTTTTTCACTCAGTATCACAGCACTGCCATCTGGAATTATTATTCTGTAGGATCCCTTCACAGTTTTGACAAATGTAAGAGCAGGTTCCCAGGCCAGAAAGCACCAGTGTGCCTCCCTCCATAGCCCATAGGGACAGACTTAATGCACACTTTTACCCCTCAGGATGTCTTTCCATGTGGCTAGTTCACACTGAGGAAGAAATAAGCAAACTTGTGCCTGGGGTAAAATGAGCCTGTAGCCCAGGAACTGGCAGTTACCACAGAGCAGACAACACATAAGTTTTTTCTATGGCATGGTACGGGGCTTTCATTTTTCCCAGTAGGCAAAGCTGGATGTTAAATCTCCACAAAATGGGATGAAGACACATACAGCATGCACACTGCTTATCACAACTCAGTGTACAATTTATATCTACAGCTTCATACTCATCCTATCAGAGATGATAGTGAGGACTGATACTAAGGTCAAATTCAGTCTCCCCTGTGGGAGTTCAGTGATCGTTTTTTTGCAGCAAACTAACTAAAAGGGTATTCAACTAAGTCTCCTGAGAGCTATCTTGTAATAAGCAGAACACTTAGCAGATATCACTGTCATTACAAGGAGGACAGGTATAAAGCCCTTCCCAGGTCAGTGGAAGCAACATCGTTGTTTGCTTCACTTCAGCCAGGCACTGCTTCCACCTGCACAGCCAGAGAGCTGCCCTGGCAATTCACAAAAGAATGTTTTCCTGCAACATTCTAACTGGCACCACTCCATCCAGGTCACAAAATGAGGTTTAAAATGAGGTTTAATGTCTGTCTAAGGCGATGAAGATCAGCATTATACAAGAAGGGCCATGATATTAATGACATTCTGCTTAAATCTGCATGAAGTCACCACTTCCAAGGTGTCATTGATCTTGTTCCCTTTCTTTTTGAGCCCTTGTGCTGAGATGGAAATAGTGTAGTGAAGAAACACAGGTCAACATACAGAGCTACAAATCAGGGAAGGCATCACTAGTTGGGATAATACCTTTGTTTGAGAGCAAAGATACAAGTAAGCCACTTCTCTCACTTGGATTTTTTTTTGATTCCCAGAACCTTCATGTTTTTGTCATGGACTTGGCCTAAGAGTTGAACAAGTGGTCATGTCAACCATGCAGGACAAGGGGCATCTATTCCAACTTTTAAACACAGCTAGCATTAGTTTTGCTCCATAATGCAACAGCTAGGACTCCCTGTATTACAGCTAGCTCATAGGAAGCAAACCGTGGGAGCCCTACAGTGCCCTCAGTGATGCTGAATACACAACACAGCTGCCATCCTTGTACTCTTTGAGCATGCAGATGTCAGCCTCCTGCTTGGAGATGGATGTTTGCACTACTCCCAAGGCACTAAACAGTGTGAAGGGTCTGGCATCTACTGATGAGAGATACCAGCAGCTGTGTTTTCTTTGACACTGAACTGTCCCAGCAATGAGGCTGCTTGATAATTTGTTTTAGAATTGTGGTTTTAACTAATTTTTTTTTTTTTTCTGAAAAAAAAGGCAGTATTATCAAAAAAAAAAAAAAAAAACCTTGAAAATTTGAAATTATATTTATCAAAAATATTTTAAAATCTTGCAATTTTATGCTGAATGTATCAATGAAAATAAAACAATATTCACTTTGTGTTGTGAGCGTAAAAGTTGCAGCCCAACATAGCAAATGATGTGCTCATCACATGACCTCTCTGAAAAATGAGCTACTGGGAAGAAAAAGCTACTTATGAGCCATGAAGTCCCTGCTTAAACACTCTTTGGAAGTTTAGACAGAACAAGGCCTTCAGGGCTTGGCTTTGGAACATACACACCTCCAGTAATGAGGAAAAACGGTCAGGAGAAAACATGTGAGTTTAATGTAAATAATTATATTCAGTCTCCCATGTTTGAACATTTTTTCTAGTGTGAAAGACTTTCTTTAATAAGAAAGTGACTACTTGGTGTGTTTTGGATCCTAACCTAAGGGAATATACCCCCTCCCATCTATCTGCACAGTGAAATCACATCTCTGCAGTTAATGACTCTGCACGAAGACAGCCTCTTGCGCATCTCCTGTTGCACTACAGGGAGAATACAAGACTTACACACAAAAGCAGATGATTTCTGTTCCAGGACCATGATCCTTTTTCAGCTGTCTGCTGTGCTGATAATCACATTTGCTTTGTAACTGAAGCATGCTGGAAAACTTCCCCAGTTTGATTATCCCTTCTGGAGTTGGTGAAAGCATGCTTGCTTTTTTTTTTCTTTTTTTTCTTTTTCTTTCTTTTTTTTTTTTTTTACCAAGTTATCTTGTTTAATCAGGACTAAGTAAACATATTACACAGTAATAATAAAATCACTGGAAAGTCTCTACTTAATCTCTCTGATTTTCTTTAAAGGGTTCAAACAAAGACCAGAAGGATCTCTAATCTTATGATCAACAAAGTTACATCACTAGCAGCCTCTGTTTTATCTGTTTATAGATCAGGCTAATGTTGTTAGAGGGTGGTGACATTAACTGTTACTGTATCAGTAGATAGTGCAATTGCATAAGGCAGGACAAACCTTGCTGCTACTTCTGGTTGCAATTGCTTAGAGGAAACTCCAGAGAGTATTTTTAATACCACAAGACATGGTTTTGGCTATCCTTGGATTTGTAGATCAGTGTTGCCACTGAAGGAGCTATAGGAGCCTTCGAGGAAGACTCCAGCCATAGAGGAGAAGCTGCCCCAGCTGTGATGCATTTTGCTAGTGCATGCCCTTCCTCTGGGCCGGGCAACCCCAACTAACTGGGTATGGAGAGATGAACCACGGGCAATGACTTTGGTGTGCTCTCCACTCCTTTGACATCATGTTCCTCCAGGTAAAACTTGTCCCTCCACCTTCACACTCTGGCTGCTCCCAGGGTGATACTGGGTGCAGGCAGATAAGGGTGCAACTGGCAACACAGGGAGTCAACCACCAGCCCACGGAGAAGGCATTCTGAAACGGGGGCTGCCTCTTATCTCAGCCACTGTACAGCTGCAGCATCACCTTCCCTGCCCCCTCCCCAGGCTGTGCCCTGGAAAGAGCAGCAGCTGATTATCATAATGCCTCCCACATAAGAGAGATGTGCTGGAAGGAGCACTAGTCCAAAGAGCCTCCCACAGCTCCTTGCTTGAAGTTAAAAGCATGATCTAACCCTTAACAAACACGAATAAAAGTGCAAGGGAAGGAATTTTAATTGGCCAACACTGTAAATGCTTTGAAGATGCTGTGTCACTATTGACTAACTTTCAGCACACCAGAGCCAGCCAGAGGGCAGACATGTTGGTTTTGAACCCAGGATATTACTGTTATTGTGCCCTAGCACCCCACTGTTAGCCCATATCTTCTCTTTTCATTGAATAGATCCGTTGTACCTCATAGTGTCAATAAAATCTTACCTTGCTTCTGTACTGAATTTGCAGGAAGTGTTGATGCTGGTTTCTTCTCATACCTCTGTCTGGCACCATTCCACCACCAGCACATGGTTAATCCACATGCAGTTTTGAGCACCCACAGAGCACAGCAGTGTAGCTAACCACCTCCTCCACCCGCATCTTCCCAGGAGTCCCCTCCCTGCCCTGAGCTGAACAACACAGTGTAAGCTGTTCCTCCATGCAGCTGCCCATGTAAAAAGAGCAGGGATAGACAAGTAAGGTGAGTCCATCTGGACTGACATGAAATCAGAAGTCTTTGGTTTGTCATCCAAATGGAAACCTGAGAGGATGCACACTGAGCCCAAAAAAAATGTTCCATATGGCACTCAGGTACTATTTATTAGATAAGCTGATGAAGTTAAAGTCATAAAGAGCTAATGCACAGCCTCATCACAATGCTTTCCAAAAGGCATGAGAACTGTCTGTGTATCCTCTGCTGAAGAAAATCAGCAACTCAATTTCTCAGTCTTTTCAGGCAACTCAATCATAAGATGCTGGGAGGTTTTTCTCCCTTTTCCTTTAGGAAAGGCCCTTTTAATTAAAAGTAAATGACATCTGATATTGGCATGTCTGATGGCCTTTGGGTCCTATGTGATCACACTAAAAGCTTAGGAATACTTCCACTATAAAGTGCGACATAACATGAAGCCTAGAGGAGGAAACCTCTGTGACTATTTTTTCCTCCCGTAGGGACGTACAGGACTAAATCTGAAGCTTATGCATGAAAGTAAGTGAGACATTATGGGAATTATGCCCACATTGATAACCAAAAAAAATCACCATTTTGCATTTTTATTTACATGCTACCCTGTTCATGTAATGGTCCTTTTTAATAGCCCTTTTAAAATATCCAGAAGAAAATATCAAGCTTTTATTACACTCATTAACAGTTTCTTGGGTATTCCAGCCTCCAACAAGAATTTTCTTCTCTGCTAAGTTCTTCTGGTTTTAAATTACTAATTACAAATTTCTCCCTTCTCCTTTCTTCTATCCTAGTTGTGTAGGCAGCATGAGAGTATGCAGTCCATGTACACAGGCATAACCAGCACTAGAGGCAACTGCAATGGGAACAAGGGACTGCTGTCACAGACAGACAAACATCCCCCCACCAAGGATGAGGGAAGGGTTCCAGTACCCTCCGTTACACCAGTAGACAGTCCCTGACAGCATCCAAGTCCGCACGATGGCAAGAGTGACAAAATAGCACAAGAATAGTTCTACCATTACAAGAAAGTCCATTTATTGGTATACTCACATCTCGGTGAGGGCTTTAGAAATGTTAAGCCTAGTCTACAAAGGTCAGTAGGTGGTATTTGTGTTACTCTGAGACACTGAAATGCCTGAGTAAAAATAGACTGTTGAATGAGGGACGTTCTACAAATGAGTTTTCTAATAGCTTTGATATTGTTGTCAGCACAGATTTCATGGATGAGCTGAAACTAGCCTGAACTTGCTGTGCCACCCAAGTTCATCAAAAACTGCAGGAGGAGCTTGGATGGAAAGGGGAGGAAGGCCCTAAAGGTGATTCCCACCACCTTTAATCCTAGACCAGGTGTCCAGAACAGCCCCAGTGGTCTCTCTGTGTTTCACCATCATCTGGAAATCATCTGAACCATCACAGTTCTCAGACGTGAGACCATGCAAAATAGGTAAGAGACAAGTATACAGAATCCAGTAACATCAGCCTGAGAAAGTTCAGGTTGGATCTTTCTTTCAGACAGGCACTTCATATACATCATGACCTTCAGAGACTGTAAACTCTTATCCTGTTGAGGTTATTTTAAATCAAAGGCCAGTGTGCCAGCAGCTGCACAAGTGAGGAATGCCTAAGAAAATAAATACCAGTTAGAGTGCTATTTAATGCTGTTAACTGCAGAGGGTGGAGGCTGGAGGGCAGTAGCTTTTAACAGGTTTTATTTGAAAGACTAACTCAGTGTGGTTGTCACGACAGTTGTCTTTGTGGCTGAAGTTGTATTGCTAACAGATGGAAATCTGGCAGCTTTTTCTAATTTATGCAGATGCTTTGCAGAAGGAGTTACCATCCTAAGTGATTCTAACATTAACCTTACACAAACCTTTCTCCACTGTGTTAATAAACAGAACATTTTAAGGCTGTTCCACTCCAAACAGTCACAGAAATGTTCAAATGTGCCTCCCTTTTCACCTCTTCAGTTGCTCTTACAATTTAACATGAAAATTCCTTTGCATAATATCTCTTACTGAACTGAGAATTGGATATGTAGCAAAAGTCAGTCTAGTCCTCAAAATATCCATTTTAATTATAAAATTACCTACCAGGTTGTGTCTTCATTAATGAGCTAAGCTTGTGGACTGTCTTGCTCTTGAAAACTGGCATTCAGGATAATACCTAACAAGAATGATTTAACTAGAGAAGTATCTAAATTGGCAATCATTTAAAAGAGCTGAATAATATTCTTAATAGCTGTGCATTGTTTCATCTTTTTGCTTTGACTGGCACTTTTAAAATTGTTAACACTCTTTTCAAACTGGCAACACATTGTCTCATTCTGATCTGCAGTGAACCCAACTGTATTACAAACCATTGCAAGCACTAAACAGGCTCAGGAAAAATACATCACTGAGATGTTTTGAGCCATTTTGTGCATATTATGTATCTCTGCCTGTTCTTTACAGAAAACTTTAGGAAATCAGGAGACCATATATGTTTTCTTTGCTCTCTGACAGTTGTTTGAAAATGTAGGTGTTGTGGAACTTATTGACTGTAAGGTATTTGTATAATCAATGCCCTGATCAACTAAGATGAATAAGAAGGATACTTGCTATTACAGCTGTGTCTTTTTGGATGACCAGTCGTGTGCATCTACACTGTACATGCCTTAAACAAATGAGACCAAAACTCTTCAAACTACTCACTCTATTCATGTACATATGTAAGACTTCGACCCTCAGTAGCTGAAGGCACTAGATATATAACTCTTCAAGGAACAAAGAAGGAAATATGTAATATAGAGAAACATGCAGACCATTGGAGTATTTCAGAGAGGAGTCAATATTAGTTTTGATTCTTTGAGCATTGTTTGCATGAATCATGAGCCATCTTTTGGGTCTGAGAAGTCTAACTTGAACCAAGGAAGATGCACTCCCTTAAATCGTGTACCCACACAAGAAACTAGAGGAGTTAGATCCTAAGCTTAGATGCCATATTCAGGCAGACCAGATCCTTCCATGCAGGCATTCAAGTGCATTTTTCCATTAGTCATTGTCTTTACAGGAAACACGGACAATTCCTTTTGGAGACCTTTTCTATCACTAACAAGCACATGACATTTTTGTGAAAAGGATGACTATCCTTTTTTTCCCATATTTAGGGGGAACCTGACTTACCTGTAACACAGAATTGTCTACCTTTTCAGGGTGCAGTCTTGAGTGGAGGCAGCTTCAACTGTGAAGTAGTCTTCTCAGCAGCCCCAGGAACATGGAGACACTATGGGCAGAGAAGAAAAGTGAGTGTTGGTTGCAGTATAGGAAGCAAGTTTGCAGGCATGTAGCTCAGGCTTCAGTGAAATGGCCTCTGTTTCCTGCCTGGAAAGCTCAGGCAGCTGTTACAGAGAGGAGAGCAGATGCCTCAGTGGGGCAGGGGTACTAGCCTTCTGCTGCTTTACATCCCAAAGGAGGATCTTGGCTGCATATTAGTCTCTTTTTTCCCCTAGTGATAAAGTGAGAAGAAATCTCAGGTTGTAGTGACTAAACATACCCTGGAACTACTTGTAAGTAAAAATTTCCAGCTCCCTCCTGAAGGATCAATATAATTTTTTTGGATTGTATGGTTGAAGTGACTAGATCATTTGCTATTTCTTATTTATTTATACAGGCTTCTCCGTCAGGATGCTTCACCTGCGTAACATCAAGAAAGTGACAAACTTTCCCTTAAATCACTTCAACTTTAACATCCAATGTCCCAGACAATTTCTGCTTGAGCTCTATAAAAGGGATACAGACATTCAGGTGGCAGAACAAGGGCTGTGTTACAATAACAACTGAGGAGGATGAAAAGAAACAAGGACTATAGGGATATCTCCCAATTGCTGTGACTTTGAAATGGTAACTCAGGAAAGGAAACAATCTCTGCTTGATCATAGATCTTGTTTTTCTAGTACTGGGACTGTGAGATTGCAGCCTTCCTAGAGTGGTTTAGGAGTGCCCCATCTTTCTTTGAATGTGCCTGGGAGAGTCAGTGGCCACTTCTGAAATCCAGGGCATTTTGAAACAGAAAGATCTTTTAGTTGCTTGAACAATGTTATGAGAGTACAGAGGGTTAGACAGAGGGTTAGACAATATGTCAGGTGGGAAGTACTGTTAGTCCCAAACAGTTTTACGAGAAATCTAAACCGTAAAAATCCAAATTCTGTGCATAAGTAATACTACACAATTGAGTCTAGTAAGCATTTATAACACTTTGTGCCTCAGGCTTCTTGTGAACTAAAAAAGATCAAAGGCTGAGTGCCCTCAGCACGCAGTCAGACCTTCAAGAAGGGGTCCAATATCCCTTCTAGTTGATGACTGCCTCACAGGAAACACTGAGCAGCTTGAAGAATAGGGCCCCAAATGCATATTTGGCACACAGTTAAATTTTAGAGTAAGTATTTAGTATTTTTTTATCAGCATTTGTTACATCCTAGTATAAACCACAGCTAAAAGAAATCACATGCACCTGGTTTAAATTTTGGTCATTAATTAACTAGCCTGTCACTAACTAGCAAGAAGTCTTTAGAACAATAGTGCATATATTTTAGTTATTCAGTTACTGTTATTGTTCATTTTCCTACAATAGGCTATTTATTGTACATTTCACTTACAAAATTCCATTACTTAGTAGATAGAAATAATGCATGAAGTATGTCTCCAGCTGTTTTCAACTTTTGTGACCTATGTAAACACTGAGCTTTGAAATAACTTGCGCTAACTTCTACTGAGAGTAAGTTAATTCCTAGGCTGACTGATGTTTTAAAGGCTATAAGTACACGTGATCTCAAGTGAGTTTTACGTTTCATATTTCATCTCAAAACAAAGCTGAAACATTCACATGTCTAGCTAGAAAGCTGTAAATCAGTACCATCTCCTTATGATATTTGTACTCTCGCAGGTTTTATACCCATATTAAAAAGGCATCTTTAACATTTGCAATACATTAAGTGACTCACACTGTAGATTTCCCCAGGTAACAAAGTGCCCTGTCAAGTACAACTCCATAATTTCACTTGATGCTACACAAAGAAACAGCAAATGCACAGTGTCACATTCAAATAAACCTACTGTAACTTTAAAAATACATAATGAACATGTCAGACACAGTCATTTCTCCCTTCAAACTCAAGAAATAGAGATCACCAGAAACAAAATGCTATTCTTTGTAGCAAACAAAATACCAGACAAAGGCCTGTGTTCTGGTCCATTCTTCTCCTTATTCGCACTACTTGTAGTTTTGTAGGATGCGTTCATTTGGTATTTTATATTTTTTTTATATTTACTCTAAGATTCAATAAAACTGAACTAGCCATTTTAGTTGTGTGTGTACAAAACAAGCAGCAGTTCTTTATACAATGCAGTTTTACACCTACGTAAGCAATTTCTTTCGTTGATTCACATTCGACTCTGCATGTAGAAATTTTCTGGGAAGCTTTACTTTCCTAATAGACAGAATCCACACTTGCACAATACAGCCATGCAAGGACCTTCAGATTAAGGCTGTAAGCCACGCAGAAAGTTGCTGTGCCAGAAGCATAACAAATGTCACGGGAGGTGACAGGGGAGATACTCTCAGCTTCCCAGAGGTTTTGAGTGAAGGATGAGTGAATGGTAGATGGAGGGTTGGAACACGGTTTCACTCCAAACCTCCAAAATCTCAGCTCCATTTTTCTTGTGTTTTCAGTGACAGTTATTTATTGGGCAAAATAAAACTCAGCCTTGAAGTATGGATTTCCAAGGCGTTGTTACCTTGAATATAGGCCTTGAAAAGACCATTGTAAGAGTGTTTTCTAAGAAAAATATTTAGCAACCAGATTACATATCTATGACCAATGGTTCTAGAGGATTAATTTCAGCTAGAATCTTCTGAAATTATACTTTTTACCATCTGAAATTGTTATTCCATTTATTCAAGCTAATTGACATTCAGTGCTTCAATTGAATGACATTCATGAGCTAACATTTTACAAATTGAACAAAAATTAGCCATGCCCAAGATTCTTTGCATTATCACATAAGAAAAGAGCACAGTACATGACATCAGATTGTCTATTCTGATTTAAAAGCTGATTTTTTTCTGCTTTGGTCATGAAATCCCAAGTCAGTAGACAGAGCTAAGTGGACTGTGAACCCAGGGTGAGAGTAAAGAAGGAGATCGTAATAGCAGCATGAAGTTTAATGGATCTCTGGAACACATTAGTTACAACTGTTACCCAGAAATGTAAGAATTGAAAGCAAAATACATTTATTTTAAAGGTATCATTGTAAAGAAAGTAACATCACCCCTTTGAGTCTCACCTCCTGAGTCTTCAGGGAAAGTTTATTCTTAGGGATACTTGTTATAGACATAAAGAAGGACAATATGTTTGAAGTAGAGGTTGGAACAAAATACTATGTCCTCCCTCTCAAGCTCTTGGTAGCTCAGCCTGAGACACACCTGGAAGAAATTATCACAGATCTCATGTCAATCCTTACATGAGGATATCAAACCAGGCTTTCTTATGGAATGATTTGCCTTCATATAACCTTGAACATCTGCACAATTTAGAAAAGACACTCTTAACCTTATTTTTCTTGCTAGAAGAATTAGTGACTGAAGGATTTCTTCTTTCCTGTACATCTACTTGCACATCTAATCAGCTTGCTAGTGAGCTCTTTGGTCAGTTAATAAGATTGTAGCAGAAATCAGTGTTAAATCTCATTAACTCAAACCAATGTTAATTTCCAGTATGTCAATTAAGAGGTCAGAAGCATTTGGCATACATTTTTGGTGCATTTGTACATAAGGGTACAGTCTTACCCAGGCTTTAGTCCTGCACTTTTGAGTATTTATGTTTTTTTCATTATATGATCCTATGCTGTGTAACACTAAACAAATGCAAAACAAGTTTTTACAGAATGAGAGTCATTTGTCTTGGGTATGAAAAATCATTTCAATAGTCTTCAGGCAATTTTCTTCCTTCTCACTAATGCAACTCTGACAAATATATATAGTGTTTATGTTTATTTTTAACTATCATTTTGTAGCTATTAATTTAGAAAAACAGAAAACCAAGGTTACCTGATATTAGAAAACTGGCATTTAGCCAAGGCAGCATCAGCTGAATCAAGTGCCCTTGGCAGCCCTGTAAATTCATGGTAATGGTTGATCCTAATAACATAAAAGTTACACCTACTGCTGCTCATGCAATCTAGAAGAATGTGTTACTAAATTTAGCACAATATTTACCCATACTGTGTCTATATGTTCTGATTAACCTGTCATCCTTCACCAATTCTAGCAATCAGCTATAGTGACTGACAGTCTTTCGAGTGTGAGACCAACTAAAAGACTATTTTGGCAGCTGTCTACTGAAGTGCTTTGTAAAACTAATAGATGTTTCCAATCCAATTTAGAAATATGAATTACTTAACTTGTGATTAATTTTCTTCAATAGAACAGCCTAAAATGATATATGTCCATCCAGTTTCCTCAGCTGTTTATATAAATGCCCTGGTATTTGTGTGTGTGTGTTTTCTTCATAAAATGGTGTAATTCTTGAAGGAAAGTAAATAATTAATTGTTTTTTATTCATGCATAGAAGAATATTAATAAAAGTACCAAGAGCTGAGGTTACTCTGTTTTCTAACACATCCTGTTATTCCACCTATCTTAGTCAAAGACATTTTAGCCTTTTAAATCTATTCACTATCACCTTTTCCCACCGAAGGTATCAATTCAAGTATCATTTGTTCTCCGCTAAGCAAACTCATCAGAATGAAGGTAGTTCTTTCCTGAGAAAGCAGTGTGGAAAAGTTTTCTACTAACTTCCATAAATGCTGGATCACACATAAAAATGATCAGATGGATGAAACATACGTGCTGTTTGGCAAGATGTAATAGCAATAGTAGGAAGGGAGAAGAAGAAGCCACTGCTCACTACTGGCATAAGTATTAACCAATCACAAGTTGTATCATAAACCCTGAACAGCAGACGGAGCAGCAGCACTCTCTGAGCTTTTCAGTGAAGACTTTCAATACCTCCTGAGCTGAACCACTGACCTAAAAGTCACTGGCAGGTGATATATCATATCATACCACATTGCAGGTTCATAAGTCATTTAGACTTTTGGTTTTTTTAGCATGCCTAAAGGATCTAATTTGGCGAGTCATCAGAAAGTATTCCAAACCAATGCATAAGAATATCCTGTAGCTGGTAACTCTTGTTAATCAAGATTCAAAGGAACAAGGTTATTCCTCTATTTAAAATAATGCAAGTAATTACTGTGAAGGTTTAAAGAGGTGACATTAATTGTGCTGACCTCTAAGACTTACCTGCTTGCAAGGAACTAAGGAATTAGCCAACATATTGTGTATCACCACAATTGCAAATATATCCTCCACAAATTATATACGCTTCTCCTGTATAATAATTCCGTGATCAATTTTGACACGTTTCATCTAGACTCTGACTATAGGTCCTTGCCAGAAAGGTCTGTAAAAATAAAAAAATATGCTCCTTAAAAATGAGAAAATAAACAAAATTGTGCTAGATTAGCCAGAACAGATTTTAATTTGTAAAAATTAGAGGGAGTTGTAGTTGGAAATGAGAGGGAGAGATGAACATGGAGATGTGGAAAAAAAAAAGAGCTGCTAAGGTAGAAAAAGGACCTGGATGTGAAGGGAGAAGGAAAAATAAAAGCCTAAGAACACTGTCCTAAGTAATCGCATTATGCACAGAGGATATTAATAGTGATGCTGAGAGGGGATTAATTTGTTCCTGGGTTCATTCTCCCACAGACAGAGGCCAGTGGAAATTCTCAGTCCTCTGTGGATGGGTGAATGCCAAGAAGAAAGTAACCTGCAAATGACATAATCACGCGCTGCTCTCCAGGAGGAAGAAAAAATTGAATTTTGAATAAGGGTACAAGGGTCTTCCAACTAGTGGACAGGGATTAGTGTAGTAGCAATAACCAGGACTATGGGTGGAGGTTGCTCAATGTTGCCATACTCACTTTTGAAGTAATAGCTCTGTCAATGCTTTGAGAGGTGTGTGATCACTGCAGGCCTGCACTGCAGAAGAAAGCTGAGCTGTCTCACGGCAAATGCCACTGAAAGATGTTTGGTGCTAACACAGCTGCTCATAAAGTTTAGGGTGCTGTTGGGAACATGAAACTTGAAGTAACAACTGATGTTGTCCAATTGGAGACTTACCACTTCTAAACTGATACAAGTCCTTTCCTATTGGAAGTTTTCATTCTGAACTTTAGCATTTATTTCAACAAAGTTGGGGCTAAAAGAATCATCGCAGAAATAACCTTTCTAAGGCTCTCTACAAGATGGAGATGATTCGTCAAGCCATGTTTCATTACAGTTACATCAATAATGTTGTCAAAAAACACTTTCAGAAATATTGTGTGAGAAGTACTGTATTCAAACAGCCCCAAGGACATGGAACTATCCTTTTAAGCCAAAATTCCACCTCTGCATAGAGCTAATGATGAAAACAGGACCTGCCTTGAATGAAGCTCTCTCTTATGTGTCCTTCTTTCCTCTGAAATACTGACTACAATTTAAAAACTACCAATTATGAATCTGTTTATTTACATGAGGCTTGGCTTTTATTTTGGTTAGTTTAGAAATTATGATATATAGAAATGCACTGAGTTCTAATGGCAACATGTAAGGTGTGTATATCTGATGTCCTGCTTATTACAAAATGTTTTTTTTTATTTCAGCTTATAAATGCAGAAGTGTTAAAATTTCCCGTTCAGTTTGGCTTGGGTTACCTTTTGGAGAAAAAAAGAAACACAAAACCCTCCTAAAGCTTGGATAGATCTTTCCAGCATCCTTTTGAAACTTTTGCAGTCTCTCATTTTGCACCTCCTGGGTTCTGTGAAGTTATAATTAATAAAATCTTGTCATGATGAGCTTCCTATTAAGTTAAATCACTTCATAGAGTTTTCTCTTCATTTAATTCTGTTTAGCTGAATGTTTACTGATGAGTCAATTAGCCACTGCTTTGTTTGTTCAACTTAATGGCATCACATCACCATGAGATCACCACAGCAAACATTCATCAACAACAGCATTGTCATGTCTGGCTGGTTGCTACAGGCTGGCTTCAGTCTGTCCACATCCAGGAGGCTGGCTGGTCAGTGTCCTTGGTCTAGCTAAAACACACCTGGGGAACTCATATGGGGCATGGGGGTTAGACATAATTTTTAATTGCTGATGAAGATCACACCTTCATATAGCACAACTCCTCAATCATGACCTAAGGAAGTAGAGCAGTTTGCAAAGACAGCCATGACAACAATCCCAGTGCAAGTGAGTTGATATGATATTTGAAAAGTCGTGGCATCCAGGTGAAATCTCTTGTGACTGTAAAAAGGGAATCATCACATCCATTTTTAAAAAGGGATAAAAGACGACCCTGGGAGGCACTAACCTGTCAGCCTCACCTCTGTGCCTGGGAAGATCATGGAACAGATCCCCCTAGAAGCTATGCTAAGGCACATGGAGGACAGGGAGGTGATTTGAGACAGCCAGCAAGGCTTCACCAAGGGCAAGTCCTGTCTGAGCAACCTAGAGACCTTCTATGATGGAGTGACTACATCTGTGAACAAGGGAAGAGCTATAGATGTTGTCTGTCTGGACTTCTGTAAGGCCTTTGACATGGTATCATACAACATACTTCTCTCTAAGTTGGAGAGGAATGGATTTGATGAGTGGACTGTTCAGTGGATAACAAATTACAGGTTAGTGGTGAATAGCTTGATGTCCAGATGGAGATCAGTGACAAGTGCTATCCCTCAGAGGTCTGTACTGGGACCAGTGCTGTATAATATCTTTATCGATGTCATAGACACTGGGATGAAATGTACTCTCAGCAAGTTTGCAGATGACATCAAGCTGAATGGTGTATTTGATACTCCTGAGGAATGGGATGCCATGCAGAGTGACCTGGACAAGCTTGAGAAAGCTCTGGAGCCTCCAACACAAGAAGGACATGAACCTCCTGGAATGGGTCCAAAGGAAGGACACATAGATGATCATAGGAACATTTCTCCTGTGAAGAAAGGCTGAGAGAGTTGGGGTTGTTCAGCCTGCAGAAGAGAAAGCTCTGGGGAGAACTTATTGCAGCCTTCCAGTATCCGAAGGGAGCCTACAAAAAATGAGGGGAGAGACTTTTTACAAGGACTTGTAGTGATAGGACAAGTTAGAATACCCCCTATTGTTTTGACTGCTTTAACGAAAAGGCATAATGTATGTCAGTATGAGGCCAGGTTGGGCACATTGGAGTTCACACTAAAATATAGGTCAGAAATCAATCTTGGATGCTGAAGACAGTATCTTCTACACAAAGGGCCACTAAAAGGTGTTTTGGCAAACCTTTATTGACTCCTGACAGTTTCAGTCCTATTGGTATTTTACCTTGTGACTGAAGCACCAGCAGACTGAATTTTGTACAACTCTGGGGAGCAAGTAGCTCTTGTTACCTCATTTTTGCACAAGGTCAGTGAAGCAAATCCCCACTGAAGCCAAGCTTTTCAACTGACTTTCCCTACAAGTCATGTCAGCAACATCCAATAACACAAGAGTTGCCACTGATCTTGTCCATCCAGTGTAACAGTGTAGGACTTCCTGTAGAATAATCTGCAGGCATCAGAATAAGTCTCTTTTTTGGCTCAGTGAGAATAGGATCCTTTCACAGAGATGCAAAAAATCTAAATAATTCTCTAAGAGACCCTGATGACTGTCATGGTTTAAACCAAGTAAGACAATTGAGCTCCTAACCAAGAAACTTCCTCTAGGTGGGCTGAATGTGGCTGGAGCAGAGACTTGTGAGTGACTCCTTAAAAAAGAGTCCTATTTTCCTCCGCTCTGCAAACCTTTTAAAATTTAGCAATCCATCCTCAGATTTTAGCAAGGGTATAGGTAGAGCAATAAGCTGTTTCAGGGGGAACAAAAATTTGCATTGATAGCTGGTCATGAAGGAAATCTAAGCTAACAAGGCCAGGTTGGTCCTCAAATTCTGTGATGTCGGGAAGTGAGGAGGAGAATCAAGGAGCTGCACAGCATCCACCACATGGTGTGTGTCCTCCATATGGTACAGGCTCTAGGTCCTAATAATATTCTGGCACCAATGCATATTAACAGTGCAATTTCAATAATCAGCATATTTTGTCAAATAATTGTTAGGCTGATGGTTATAAGAGGTGACACTGCCAATATCTCATAAAGGCTGAAAGAAATATTTCCCATTTCCACGCTGCATAAACAAAGCATGCCAGACAACCTCAGGAATGCTAATGATCTGCAGTACTTTAGTATATTAAGTATTCATCAATTGAGCACAGACCACAACAATGTTCTGAGAGTCCTTAAACACATGAGAAACACATGAGAAATGATGTAAAGTTTATATGAGCTCATATAATCTTAGTTGGTTATAGAGTCAAGCATAAGATCATAGAAATCAGGTCATGTGTACCATATCTTCCCTATGAGAAGGTTGTGCCCTACATTATATTTGCTGGTGCCACAACCAGCCCAGATTTAATTGACTCAAGCAATGAGTCATCCACTACTTCCCCTACGGCATTATTCCCCAATCTAACAGATGACATTGTTGGGATTTTTTTTTCCCTGATAATCAGACTTCACTGTCCTTAATTTCATCCCATTATATAATACCTCACACTTATGCTGTAACTGCTATCCAAAAGCTTTGCAAGTGTTAATTGAGTTTCATAACAGCCCCCTGTGAAATAGATAAGTTCTGAATCAGAGATGTAAAAATCCAAGTAACTTGCCATAGGCTGCATATGGGATCATATCAAAGACAGCTGGGTCTAACTCATTGACTGGGAGCTGATTGTATGCAGTTTATGCGACAATCAAGACATACAAACTCTTTTCCAGGATGTAGCTCTAACCTCTCTCTCATTCAAGTGCCTGTTTGCACTGGGAAAAACAGTTTATTCCTTCATTAATATCTGTGCCTTTCAAACATTCATATGTATATCTTTCCCTAGTCATTATTATTTTACTGTTCAGATTTGTTCCATACATAAATAAACCAAGCCTTTTATTATTTAGCTCATTCCTCATGATTCTCTGATCTGGAGACATGTCCTTCATGGAGTTCATGGAGATAAATCATGCTGTGGCTGTTAGCCTCCCGGGCTGTGACACGATATGAGGGGCATAATCCAGTTGCCTGCTCCAGAATTTGTCAGCTGAGACACAGTAGCTCACTGTGCATGTGCTGTTATCCTATTGTGAAGCTAAGTAATGTGGGTTCATGTGAATCACCAACAAATGACCCTGTTTTTCCACAGCATGCAGCAATGTATCTCAGTCACCACATCTCAAATGAAGGATCCTGTGGGACAGGAACCCCTATGAGACAGCACAGGTTTTCTGCTTGACAAACCCTTAATTTTCTTTAATTTATGCTTTTTTTTTTAGAATACAAAAGTAGGAATGCCATTTTATTGCATGTAGCAGCTTAGGATCTGAGGTTTCTAATTGAAACAACTCAGGCAATATTATAGATCATAATGCAAATGCAGACAAGAACTGAAAATCTTCTGGCTCCTTTGAAAATGTCTCTGGTTTTCATTTCTCTTGATGAATATAATTGCTTTCTAAGTACTTAACCTCAAATTGCTTATTAGATTTTGGGTGACATTTACCTGACAACTGTTTTTCAAAATCAGATTTAACTTTATCGCTTATTTTTGTTTCTGCAACACTTCCCTTCCAGGTTATTCTGTAGCATCTTTCTGCTGTCCTCCCTGCTTTTTGCTACCCTCTCTTAATGAATGAAAAGGTAGAGTGAATGGTAGAGATTCCTGCCATCTAAACTTCACAATGATTTAGTGTGGCAAAAATGCATATTTGCAAAAATTTCTAAAGCGATGAGTGACTCAACATTTTTCTGTGTTCTTCTGCATACAACATAAGGGTTCATAATATATGCAAAGGTTGCCTCCTACAAGAAGGTTTTGGTACAGGATCTTCCCTGAAATAACCTTTATGCAATACCCATCACTCCACCCTGCCAGCAAAAGCAAACTCAAGTAAGTTGTCACAGCTGCATACCTAATGGGTGTTTCTGATCTATTTACCTAACTTTGAAATTGCTTTAAAAACGTTCACAAAAGCTGAGGCTAACATCTTCCATTTGCCAGCCCTGAAGCTCACAGACCTCATGAAAAAAAAACCAAAACAAAACAACCTGTTACTTGTGAATAAGTAAAGGATCTGCAAACTACCAGTCAAGATAAAAAGATCAAGGGCTATCATAAATCTTGCTACCCCATGGGATGAGCTCACCAGCAGCAGAAAAAGGTGTGAATTTTCTTTCTATAAAGACTACTTGTTCGGTTTTGATGATTTCCTACCCAGTATCTGTCATACATTTGTACTTAAGAACACAACATAATACTTTTTTTTAGGATAACTCCTGTGTCCAAAAATGTTGTCAAATTATTTGTCTATCTGGTCTGACATTTAGCAAGGGACAACACTGAACAGAACTAATGTGGAATTTTATTTATTCACTTCATAAGAAAGTGGTTATGGATCAACACTGAAGGTTTTCCATGGAAATGTGTCAACAAAGATAAAGCTTTTGCCGGGAAAGTTTTCTAGTGTCCAGAACCCAAGCTGAGAGAGACCTAGGGACGAGCAAAGGACCCAAGCTGATGGGAACAGAGAATTCAGTATCTCTCTTCTCCATATATTTTGCCCTTGATGACAGTTGTAATTAGTAGGCCCCAACCATGCTGCTTACATCTCTTTTGTCATTTTTTAGAAGATGTTGAAAGAAATAAGTTTTTTTTTCCCTTTGTTTCCTATTTATACTATAGGAAGGTTTTGAATTGATCACAGTGTGGAACATGGATGAACAGTGAAGCCTGCAAAATATGTCTTGCTTTCTATGCATTCTTAATATTATGTTTGTAATCAAGAACGATTTCTTCTTAGGACTCTGTCTAGTCTCAGTGAATATGGAAGCAGAACTTCACACCTGTCATATTCTACACTCTGCAGAGAAGCACAGAAAGTGAAACAATATTGTATTGTCAATGCCTCTCTTGGCAGATAACCACAAATTGCTTCTTGCTTCCACCAAACTCTTCCTCTTCATCTGTGAAAGATCAAGATCAATAAAATACTGGAAGAATCTGTGTGTGGAGGTGCAACTCCTGGAATAAAAGTTCAAAGTCATCTGCTCACAAAAGGCTCTTTGGGAGTGAAGAATTAATTTTAATGTCAATGTAGACTGTGCAGTAAACAAGAAACAACAGAGAAAGAGACCAGGCCACACCAGTTTTCTTTAAGAGAATAAAAAATACCTGTTTCTGATCACTTCTGAACAAGCAAGTTTAACCACCTCTAGTTTTTAGCACAGATATGACATAAAAGCTATGTCAAAGTCAGTTTAGTCTTTGTGGACATATTTTTGTGCTTGATGATGACGATTCCTCTTCTGTCTTTACTTAACATTAAATAACTGTATTTCCTTTTGAATCTAATGTATTTTAATGTACTAAAACGAGTAGTTATAATGTTGATTAAAAGTTTTTAGCTCAAGCTCTATACCAGCCTAATCGATCATAAACCGTTTTCAGGTAAGAAATCTTTCTAACTGGTTTGCAGAGAGATCAAGCAAAAAATATTCCAAGATCAGTGTTATTCTTTTGGTGGGCTTGGGGGCTTTTTGGTTTTGTTTTTTTGTGGTTTTCCTTTCAGTCATGATAATGGATTAGCACTCTATGAATCTCCAAAATTTGGTATCTTTGCTCTAGAAAATATAGAAAACCTTGAAAACCCTTCCAGGATGGCTAGTCTCATAAGTCAGCAAAATTCAGTGGGAAACAGGAAATTTCCATGTGTCCTACATTTCTAGCCAGTTATCAGTTTCAGTTCTCTGAAAAAAAGGATTTTTTTTCTTTTTTTTTTGCAGCCTATTAGATTGCATAAAATATCACTTTTACAAGCAGATATAGAGCAGGAAAGGTAAATAAAGTAAACATGATGCTTTGACCCATTCTATATGTGAAGGGTGATTGTCCTGTTACTGTAGTAACCCTTCCTCTGCCGCACTTGAGCTCATGGCTTTCACAGCCACAGAATAGAGTACTTAAAACCACTCTGATGCAGCGGACAGCCAGGAGCACATGGGATTACTACTCCTTTTAACATTAGAGGGAATGCAGTTGCTGCAGCTAATTATGATTGCTTACAGGCAATCTCTAGTTCTCTAGTAATACTCATCTGGACAATCTTACTTTCTACATAAGAGCCAAATTTGGACATAGCAAAAAGTAAAAGCAATGAGAAAGTCAAAGATGAGAACAGCCAAATCAGTATTTCTACAGGTTATTTCTGTGTCTTTCCTACTAGTTTTTGCCACACATGCACACATGCAAAACAAAACACATGAATGACATTATTTATGTTTAACCCAGTTGGATCCTGCAGTCTTCACCTACAACAAACTCCCAGGGGAGCATTAGATTTCCTCAATATTAGTCTCTCATGTCATTTGAGATGCTGTACAGTACATGGTACGACCTCCAGTTGTGGCTTTAGAACGGTATGGATCCCACAGTCTTTCCTACCAGCTCTATGTGGGTGGCTTAGCTACCTTAATGTATCTTAAATGTCCTGATAGGCCTATATTTTGGCAACCCTGCTCCCTGTGTGTGAAAACTGGAATGAGGCAACATCTCATCAGAGGCAGATTTATTTTTGCAGTTGTGACAGAGGTTTGGCACACAGCATTTCCGCAGGACAACTTTTCTGTACAGCTACCAGGGTAGTCTTAACTGCACTAAGGTAAAGGCCTTCCAGGAAACTGCCTACTGTCCAGGGCTTTCTTCACATCCACAGTTAAACTCTTTGGGAACTACTTTATAAAACAAAATCCATCACTGTGCCTGTGGTGGCCTGGAAGTGCAACATGGGACATCCATTCCTTGGGAGTAAATGAATCAACATGCCATGTCTGGTACTGCAGAGAGGTGTGAGATACAGCGCATAGGGCTGCATGGGCTCCTCTGGTGAGAAGATGGTGACATAGCCATTGCACACCAGCCCCTGCCCTCCCTGCAGGACTTGTGCTGGTCCTCCAACCAAGCAGCCCAAACAGAAAATGCAGGAGAATGGTTCTTCCCTGAGGAAACCTGCTGTTCAGGACAGGAGCAGGCTGGCTTTCAGCTTACATCATGGCAAGTCCAGGCTGAGTACAGCCCTGTAAGTGGAGCTGTGGGAGCACAAGGGAAAATTCTCACCTAACAAGCTTTGAAAGAGAGGTGCAATCTCAGCTCCTTTACTGTCATAGAGGGAATGGGCATGATTTAAGGTTGTGCAGCTTTAAAAAAAACAACAACAACAAAAACCCCAAAACCCAAACCATATTCACCCTCTTTTTCCCCCCACAGTTTCATCTGGTGGAAAATCTGATTCAAAAGGGAGTTGTGTGCTTTGGAAAATCTGGCTAGTGTGTTAGTTCACTTTAAAAAAGAGTGGGGAACAAAAAAAAACTAGCTTCCATGTTCATGATGACCCTTAAGGGAACATAACTAAAGGTGATGGTGAAAGAAAGGTAAGCAGTTAAGAGTCTACACCGGACAGGGTATAGTAAGCCAAACTACTCAACACCTATAAAGACAATGTTTGTCTCTTGCTCCCACCTCTCTCTCCTTACTCACTCCTGTCTCTGTCAAAGGTGAGCAGTAGAGCAGGGGAGGAGGTAAATATCAGGCAGTGGTGCCTTTCTCAAGTCCTATTTCCCAGTTAACTGCTCTTCCAAAATTTTTTATTTCATTCTGCTTCTTTTTCTCTCATATCAGGAATTTGACCCAGAACTTGCCTGTCACTTACCAAAAATGAAAAGGAAAGGAAGAAAGAAAGAAATCTTGTGCAGACAGGGTCATGTTCCAGTGAACTCATTCTAAACATAACTTTTTCATTTCAGCGCTCCTACTCTGGCAGCATCTGAATTCCCTGCCCCCCTGGTGGCTCAGGGCTTAATGCCTCTATTCCCATCACTTTCCAGCCCTATAAAGAAAAACCTCTACGGCATACAGCAATCAGATTACAGGCTTCACGGGACTGAGTCGTAAAACTTTTCATCTAGGCTGAACAATTAACTTGCCATCATTCCACTTTGCCTCCTGCCATTCCTTTTCTCTATTTTCCGCTGCAGAAATTTGCATTTGTTCTCCATTTTCACACTGCTTCATTAAACCAGGCCACCCTCTCCCACAGCAGCCTGTGGGTCCTCCATATCCTTTCACCAGAGGGACTAGGCTGCAACTAACCTTCTCTGTTCTCAGAGGAGGGTGAGCAGCCTGCAGCTGGAGAAAAAAAAAGACAGCAAGCAACGGCCTCAAAGAACTTGTTTAAAACTTAGCTTTTCTGTGCTTTGACCAGTGTCAGTTTGGGGACCTGCAAAACAGCATATGTCTGTGAGCTCATTACAGCTGATGGAGATGAAATTGTATGGATCAGATGAAACTGGAGGTCGAAGGACATACCCGATTTCTTCTTTTTTTAGAAACTCTGGGGTTTTTTGCCTTTTCTTATCTTTAAAGTGGTTAGTATCTTAATTTTTATTTTAACATCATTTAACACACAGGGCAGGAAGTCATTACTATTACTGGTACAGGATTTTTGTGTGACCTTGATAAGTTACCCTAATGGGATCATGCTGATGCTCAGCAACTCTGAAAATCAGGCCACAGAGGTGCCTAAATATGGATGAGATGCCCACATTTCAAACACTTAACTTAACTACTTTGCCCTTCAGTTTTCCTACTTACAAGAAATCAAGCTAATAACATTTTATCAGACTCAATACTTTAACGAGGAAAGGACAGTAACTGTTGAAAGAACAGTGGCAGTGACTGTCATAAATTTCTAGCAAAAGTGCACTAATTCTTTTTTTAACGGCCATTTAGGATTGTAAGATGAAGGTGTTATAAAAATGCAAAATACCTCACAAAAATTTTGTGGTTTTCTTCTCTGTCCAAATATATAGTTCATACTTGTAAATGTGTATATCTGATCTATGTCTTATTAAATATAGAGTTGGGAATGTATTTCAAAGCAAATGGATTAAAATTACAGAACCACAGAGTCACTCAGGTTAGAAAAAAAAATTAGCTTATTTGTCTGTCATAAAAATGTTAATATCTGCAATACAGATAAAGAATGGGCAACAAATATATGTTACAGAGAGTGACATTTGGAATATGTGTTCAAAGTCTCACACTAATGAAATGTCATAGGCTTTCTAAAAATTATAGATCACAAGTTTCTGACACAGAAGGTTACTTTGCTTTGGACTTTGTATGATGGATAAAGATGAATTAATCACTGGAGTAGAAGTTGGTCGTTGCCTAGGAACCAATGATCATGACCTCATTGCATTCAATATACCCAAACAAAGGATAGCTCCAAAGAATAAAATATATGTGAATATATGTGTCAGAATGGTTACTTCCAAAAATCTAAAGGAAACTCTGAACTGCATTAGCTGAAAGGAAGGTACCTGCTTTATAGAAATATTTTAAAGGTACTATGCTTATATAACTTTCTGTTGAGAGTCCTGGAAGAGTTAGCTACAGTGATCTTTAGCTACAGTGATGCTAATTTTGAATGAACCTGCTGATGATTATGATGTTTCAGAGGACTGGAAGATATTTAGTTTGAAAAAAAAAAGAAATAGACAAGCAGAAATCTGGATAACTGCAGGTTGATTAGTTTAACATTATATCCAGACAAAATCATGGAAGAGGCAGTATGTACTTATGTACTTCAGTATTAATTCATGTCATTCAAGTAGCTGTAGTAAAAAAAAAAACCAAAAAACCATAATATTCAGGTTAAAAATAACATTTTTCATCTCCAGGGGACCTCTTCAATGGGGCTAAGAAGTGTCCAAAAAGCTCTTGAGTATTGATAGGGAAATTCAGTGAAAGTTTGTGCTCCTAGTGGGATTCTTTACTATGCATTACATTATTCGATATTATTATATTAAGCAGAAGTAATAAGAACAAATTCGGTGCTCACACAGAGATTAGTGAAACAGTATAACATGATGGGGACCATACATTTATTTATAATAATCCATTTATTCAATAAACTGGGATCTACTGAAAGAAAAAATATTTTAATACAGGGCAAAAGAGTAAGTGTCCTAACTGCTACTAAAAGATGTGGCTATAACATCTGACCTAGCTGCAAGCTGCTGTTAGTTACAAAGTTACTATAGAGGACTGCTAAGCTTTTAGCTTTTCTGTCTTTGTCCTCTGTCCCTAAGCCTCTCCAGTAAGAGACCAGGTTGGATGAAACTTCCATTTGCCCAAGCACAGCTGTCCTTGTATTTTAAATGTGAAATCATGTCTCCAGGGTCAAGGAACATTTGAGCAACGGCTCGCTGGTTCAAATACACAGGAGATCAGACTAGATTTCTAGTTGATTCTTCTAATCCTAAACCCTATAAATCACAAGCAGCTTAATGTGTAAAACGGTCAACAAGGAGGTAGCTACAAATTTTGTTTCAGTGTGTACATTATATAACAGAAAGCAGCATCTTCATTCCAAAGCCTGGTACAAGCAAGGTACGGTTCTTCTGCTGCATGGGGTCAGTATGTGCAGATCCCGGGTGCTGGGGTGGGTCAGGTCCCAGGCACCACACAAACAGAGCAGGGCAAGCTGTGAACCTCCAAAGTGAACCATCTTCCAAACAAAGATTTTTGGATCTCTACTTGAGACTCAGTCCTTTATGTCACCTTCCCCCATCCACACACAGAACTGACCTGGATGCCTCATCAAGTCAGAAATGATACCTTGTTTCTCCCCAGAAAACACATGTGGCATTGCTGTTCTTCCTTTCTTCAAGTAAACACTTTTCAGGTGATCTGAGTGAACTGGGAAGGAGAAAGAACACTAAGTTAACCTGTAGGACTCTCAGAAAAAAAAAAAAACAAAAAACAACAAAAATCTTTTAATGCAATCTATGTTTTGCCATATTTGCCATGTATGTAAGAACATGGTTAATTTGAATATTTCTCCTGTTCTTTGCACATCCTCATTGGGATGGCACTGTAGCATCTACTTCATTGGAATATGCATTCTTTTCCAGTTTCTGTGGCAGTAGAATTTGTCCTTTTTTGTCATTTTTGATGAGCAGAGATTTTATCAGGTGTGTCCAGTGCTTTCTTTGTAGTTCAATGAACTGAATATGTTCTAGAAATTATTTATCATCAACATATTATGTGCATGACTTTTTCCAATAGGGGAGAACTGTTTCCTTGGTAAATACATAGAACTTTCCTTAAACTACACTGAAGAAAACTTAGGCTAAATTCTCCACAATTCCTCCCTTATTTGGAATAGATACACTTGGAACCTTGTCTTCTGTTCTATGCCCCTCCTGCCTTGAATTTTTTAGATTTTTTTTTATACTCCTATGCTTTTACTTTTCTTTTCACCACAAATGAAAAAGTTAAATAAATGAAAGCTGAAAATTTGAATCTTAAAAGAAATATATTTCATATTTAAGATTGTCATTAAAAACTTAGATTAAAAAAAAAAGGGGAAAGATTTCCCCATCTTGACATGGCACATCTGCTCAGTAAACTTGGCACTACTCTTTACTGGCTTTGTTCTTTTTTGTCCCAATACCTGCCCCAACCCCAACACCTGTGAAGAGAGAAGACAAGCCAGACATAGAAGCATTAAATGGACATTAGCAATGTGTATCGCCAAATCTCAAATCCAAGTTTTGTCAAAAAAGAATAGAAATGAGGGTCTGAAAAGCAAGCTGACCATAAAAAAATTTAGTCAAAATGGGCCAAGCCAGCATATGTAAGAGATCTTCCTCACAGAAAATGTAAAGGCAACCCTGAAACATTTAAAATAGTCAAAACAGGAAAAAAAAAAAGTTCAACTTAAGTCTAATCATGCCACAAGAGTTGTCCAAATACTTTGTAGATCAATTCTCATGATGTTACTTAGAGTAATGTTCAAGCTTATTGGTCATATTCCAGAGAATCTACCAGCTGCCCACTATCAACATCACAGCACTTGTACACTTGTCTTTTCCTCTTCATTACAAATCCAACTGCTATTGCTTTAAAAGCTCTTTCCTCCTAAACAGCAGAGATCCTATATTTGTGCAGTTATGTTTAGAACAGTCTTGACCTGTTGCACACACAACTATATGAATTCTTGTGTACTTCAAATAAACTATTTGGAATTATCACAGTTTCAATATGTTAGTAAAAAAAAAGACGATTATGATACAGCGTATCTTGATTGCTATATAATAGTGTTTTGAAATAACATTTAGATGAAACACATTCTTTGTGAAATGTAGCATTCATTTTTCATTATTTAAAACCATGTCACACTGCTACAGCACATTGAAGAGCTGGTGTTGAAGAAGGATGAAGGCTAAGATATGGCTACATACAGTAAAGCACAAGAGATATAAATGCTGACAAGAGAGGGTATGGAAAGGACCTCAAGTAACCTATTTAGAAACTGCGTGTCTGGTTCTTGCCCACCTTGCACTTTCAGAAGTCATTGGAAAGTTGAGTACCAAGCATATCTACCCAGTCGATGATTTACTGCCTACAGTTCATCTGCATTTGCAGTCTCTGAGAAGCAATAGCATTAAAGGCACCATGTCAGTTTAACACTTTTATAGATAAGGTTAAAGAATAAAAAAAAAAAAAAAAACCATAGTAGAGCACCATGGCAGGAAACCCACTGTCCTACAAGTGAACAAAAGGCAAGTCATTTCTGCAAATTACTTCTCAAGCCAGTCACGAGTTTTAAGGAGAAAAACAGAACTGAAAATCTGGATAATGGCAAAGGTTGAACTACTTCTGATGGTAATTGGCAGTGGAGAAATGCATATGCTGTGAATGAAGTCCTGGCTTCACTAACTGTGACAGAAGATCTTTTAATTGAGCTCCTTTAGGATTGGAATTTGACCCTAAATAGCTGCACAATGCAAATAAATGAGCCATAGATAACTACAGGGACTTATAATAGAAACTGAAAGTTAAAACAGGGAAAAATAAGCAGGAATCACACAAAACTTACCATGTTTTACTGTGATTTTTACAAAGCACTGGTGTCTTCAGCCATACCTCCCTACAGAGTCCAAGAAAGAAATAAGTAGGATTTTTTTTTTCCAACGTAATTGCATTCTTACATGCTTATTTTACTCAATTGCCTTTCAAACACCTGTGACCCACTGTAGAACTGTAACACAACAGTATATATTAAACTATCTGGCTGAACTGAGGACTTCAAGAAAAAACGAATTGCAAAAAAAATGAATTGCACAGAAATGAATTGCACCCATGGAGCGCTGGAAAAAAAGGCACAGAGAGGCATGGATTAATGGGTGGGGTGTCTACAGAAGCATTATCTCTCCACACCACCCCTCAACTTGTCAGTGACACCTGCTGCCAGTGCACAGTTCTGCTACTACACCACAGTCACAGCTTCATGATGCCATTGTCCCTTCCATCCAGTGTGCCTGCAGATCCTACCTGAAATGAGATGCTGCATCTCTTTACTGGGGCTCAGTAACACTAAAAAAGATATACAGGAGGTAAGCAGTGAATGCAGTTACTTCATTCTAGAAAGCAGAGTTGTTTTTCCTCAAATACTCTTGGAAATCACCAACGTTCGGCTGATACATTTTACATTTTTCTCAACTAATTTCAGCTTTTCACTTATGTTTAGCAAGAGAGCAAAGGAGGCGTGACCTTCCACAGCCCTGGCTTACAAACTGCATCAAAAGGAGCCCAGTGTATCTGCAAGCATGCCCTGAAACCAAAGATAATTTACTGGGTTATTTCATTACAAAATAAATTGTTTATGATACTTTATGAAACACCCACGCCAGTGTCAAAGAAAACAGAATGCTCTGTTCATGAGGCAATCCTTATGAGAGGTAGTGTAATTTTAGTGTCTTATACTTGAACTATGCTAAAAATACATTACTTTGTCATCAGGGAACAGTTATAGTAAAAAAAAAAAAAAAAAAAAAAAAAAAAAAAAAAACAAAAGAAAAAGCAAGATCACAACCTTGAAGACTGGATAGTTGTAAGCAGCTGAGAATTAGGCAAGGAGTTACAGCATGTTGTTGTCTGGTGGTCTGTCATGCACAGTTAAAAAGGTACAGTGGCGTCACAGCCTGTTGCCTGTTTGCCCAGCCCAGTCCACAGCAATCTGCCTTCCCTCTCTTGCTGGGCTCTGCCAGCCTCCTGTAGCTTTTGAAACACTGAAGCAGCCACAGTGATGGTGGCAGGAAACAGGGGACATGCATTAAGCTCAATCAGACCCATATGAAACCCTTGGGATCACAGTTCTACCTGATTCCCCCACTGAACTGCAAATGCAATGGGCAGAAGTCCAGGGGAAGTGTCTGCTCCACGCTGGAGGCGAGGTGATGCGTTCCCCTGTGTCAGATTTCTGGAACACAGCGGTAGCAGCTGAAAACAGTCAGAAGGGTTTAAGTATGTGCACAATCATCAGAAAGCAAAGGAGAGAGCCTCCACTAATGAGATAGAAGGTAAATAGAGCCTGAGAAACTGGAAACATTCTTCGGTTTGGCTTACAGTGGGGAAAAAAAAAGGCTTTAAAGACATTGTGCACATCAGAGAGGCCATTAATCACAGGAAATGCACTTCCTCAAGTAAAGCAGGGGTATGTGGGAACCTGTCATTTTTCAGGCCATTACTCAAGAGCTTTTTGGAATTTCAGCATATGACAACCTTTCCTTGAGACCCAAGTGACATGGCAGCAGAGTGACAGATTTGACAATGGTGACATGCAGCTTTGTTGGGTTGGAGAAAGATATAATTTCTAGGCTTTGAAAGCCACCACAAATTCGACACAGGTGCCCTGCCTGACTTGGCAACACCAGCGTTTCTGAATTATCCTGATGGCCATGTGCATGGCATACGTGACCTGGGAACTCACTTAACTGTAAGTGGGTCTCCATTCAGGGCACTTTCCAAATGGCCCATCAAATCCTGGAACAGATACATCCTGCTATGGCCATTGTTAAAAAAACCTGCACGCTACATGACATTATGGTAGCAGAAGCTAGACTTTTCTTCATGACATCAGCCATCAGTGAGGCTCAGTGTTATCTTCTGTCAACCCATGGGTCTCTCCACACATTGGCATTGGCTGCATGTTGCTGCCTCCCTGCCAGCATAGATTTCTGTGGCTGCTCAGTTGCCTAAACAAAGAGGAAAGAAATTACAGGTGAGAGCCACCAGCTGTCTGAAACTGAAAATGCTTTTCCATGTTTATAGCACTAACACCTTTGTAAAATCCCAGGTACAGAGTGGATGGTGAAAACTCGGTTTTGAAATGAGCAGGCAGAGTTAAGGAAAGTGCTTTTTTAACTGTTGCCACAAACCTTGTTGACAGCTAAGTGATACTGGAAATCCAAATGAAGGAAGGCACAGTGGAGCCTGTCAGTTTAACTCCTTATCGGAGCACGTTTAATGGGATTTTATATTCAGCTAGGTGAACTTAGAAATACCTAAGTTCAAATTTCACCTTCAGACTTCCCATCTGTTCTTATTTCATCCTCAGACTTTCCATCTGCTCTCATCTAGGCCTTCCTAATGCCATGCTCAGTCAGACAGTATGGTTTTACCAGGTGCTTCTGTCTTGGAAATTTTATGGCATATAAGAAACAATAAAATTTTATGTTGTACATGTTACTTGTGTTAATTAATTCCATTCCACAACAATGTTTTTTTTAAATGATATTGTCCAGAAAGTCTGTTAAAATCTACTGTAGACAAATATGGCAATATTTTATAACTCCTAGTGCCAGATGGGTTTGGAGTTCAGACATTTACGCTAATGTATTTTGCACTGAGTTGCTGTGCTGGGAAAATGTACTCCCAGTGACAAAGAGTTAACACTAAAATATTGTTGTTAGCTAGGGGCAGTGAATGCAAGGTGGAGGTTTGTTTTCCTGTACTAATTTTTTGCTGGAAAGAAGTACATGATAAGCTGTTAGTGTGCCATTTTACTTTTTTTTTTTTAAATGAAAGATGTTACTTCCCAGTACTAATATGTAAATATTTTCACGTCTGGAAGAGCAAGAATGTGCTGGCTAACAACCAAAGATGTGCTGGATAAAATCTGCTCCACCTGTTCAGAGGGCCATTGTGCTAGAAATGAAAGATCATGAAATAAGCAGTGTTAAGTCCCATAACATAGAAAGTTTAGTAGGAACAATAAGTGTATTACAGAAAGCTTTACTCTCCAAGGGCATCCCTATAAATTCTTGCATCAAATCACTGAACTCAAAGCCAACAGATATTCTGAACTCTGAGTGCAAACAGTGGGTTACACAGTGGGGCTTGTTTTGGACAGTGTTTTTTGTTTGCTTGTTTGTTCCACTAGACTGGGCAAACAGGCTTTATGCCAAGTGAGAGTTTCCTTCCCTTGATTTTACTCCCTCCCAAGAACTCCAGCGGCTGTGCCTCCTACACACGAGGAATCCAGAATGAGCCCAGGGATTTCACATTTGAACCCAAATGCTGTTAGATACCAGACAACAAGGGTTTCCTCCCAACAGTAGATTCAAAAGCCGCCTCCTGCAAAAGACTCTGTCATCTCTATCACTGCAGGAAGCTCCCCAATGGCCAAACAGAATTTGTTTTTAAGTGGCAGCTCCATCAACATCACATCACAAGGGTTAAAAGGTGCAGAGCTGTTGAGGGAATGGCTCTCAGCAATAAAAATGGAAAGAGCAGCTTGTCTCATTTTCCTCAGGAAAAAATAAAGATGCTCTGGAAGGAGGACAGGGAAAGGGCAGGAGGTGCAGACTACACTATCTATTCAAGTGAACATAAAGCTTGCATATTATCTCGTCTAACAATTTTTGGAAGCTGACAAACAGTTGCAATTAATGCTGTTCATTTGCTCAGAGATTCAAACAGGAAATCATATCATTGTGAGAATGGGCATTTACAATAATGCTGTGATTCAATAATACTTCTGTGAATAAAAGAAATAAGTAGAATTTCCTGCTATTTGTGCTTTTATAATATGACATGCTTATAAATCCTCACACAGCTGTGGGTATTTGTCATGATAATCATGACTCTTCATACTTTCCTCAAATTTTAGTGCATGTGATTTGTTCCTGTATATGATGCCAACACTGCATATTTTCTCCATATTATTTTGTTTTTAAAGTCACAATCTCATTTCAAGGGAGAAGAGAGGATACCTGTGTGAGTTATTGACTAATTGTGATGCACAAGCAAAGATTATGTGGATATAATAACTATCTTACAAGCAACCCACAGAGTAAAATCTGCTTTCATAAACTATTCAATGAATATTTATGCATAACAAGTACATTCATGAACAGAAATAAAGCTAAATTTGCAATTAATATTTGCATTGAATAATTTTGATTTACGGATCGGGACATTTTGTTCGAGTTTGCTAATTATCAGTTAGTTTGCATGTCTGTGAACTAGGTTATTCTAATGCAAATTGAGAAAACAAGTTAATGTTCAATGTTTCTCATAAGTTTTGAGACACTTCATCTATATATTTTTTTAATCTTCCAAAGCATCTTTGTTAATATCTTATATAATATCTGATTTCCTAGTTGCAGCTAAGCATCTTTCTGAAACTGACACATAGGTATTAATATGGCCATGATCCATTACCCCATTACCATTTCACTCATTGTTTTCTATTTCAATAATGATAAGGCTGAAGGACCTTGAGAATTAGTTGTAAGATACGGACCCTTTCTTTTCTGACTGCTTTGGACACATCTCAGGTCCATAGTAGTCTGTGGATGCTGAAAAGCTGCTAGCAGAGGAATTTTCCTAGGTTCTCACAATATTCTGTGAGAATCCTGCCTTTCTCACACCTGTTATGAGAAACAGTAGGACGGTTTTGTAAACTAGACTAGCACATGGTGTTTCGATAAGTTCTGTTTATGGTACATTGTAAAAATATTTTGAAATAGGTGCTGTAGGACTTTAACCAATCACCCTAGGAGACGGGTGATCACTGATCAATCGCCCTATGGGGCTGGGGTATAAAAATGGGGTTGTAAATTAATAAAGTGGCTTCTTTTGCCTGCTCTTGCTGAATTTATATGTTGCTGCGTCTCTCCGCTCCCGGCATGAACAGCGACAGTAGTCAAAAATTGCTACCATCTCTTGGCCAACTGTTAAGTTATAATACATGATTTGACTTTGTGGTCAAATGCACATGTCTTTCTCACACTACAATTAAATATGCTACCATCTTGTCATGAGTGTGTTGTGGAACTACTCCCAGAGAAGGTGGCAAAAATTCCATCAGCTTAGGTGTGCTGTTGAAGAATCCATTGGCAAAAGCAAAAATCCATTCCCAGAAGCAAAAGTTTCCCATACCAATAGTAAAGGAGTGGAGAAACCTGATGGGTGTTATTGCTGTGATTCTGCTGCTTGTTACCAGCAGATTAATGTGAATGGAAACCTAATAATAAGGCTACGTTTTTGGGTTTTTGTTTTTTTTTTTTTTTTTTTACTTTTAAATGCATGCAAGTTGTCAATATGAGACTTTCCTGGATGTTTTTGAAAGGCTTACTTCCAACTGTAGCTTAGTTACATTTTACCACAATGACATGGTAGAATTCATATACCTCCGACTACCAAGTGATAAGCACCAACTCCTGTTATCATTTTTGATAAAGGTCCATGTTCACACTCCTTGCCATTTTTCTTCAGCTTTTGCTGAGGCCTACTTCTCTTCCCTCCTGACTCATGTAGGTCTCATCTGTCCAGCTCTGGCATGAAGCTCACAATCCTCTGTGCCCCCCTCTATCTCAAAACAAACAGGAGTAAAAGGTCTCTCTTTCTGACATGAGGTCTGGCTTTGTCCGTGTGAAGGAATGAGAGTGGTATTTATACTCATCTGTCACAAAATCTTTACTTTTTATATAGGAAATCAAAACCTTGGAAAGTATACACACACAGAGACACTGCCTAAAACAAGTCATTCTGTCAATTTGTGTCTTCTAGCTTCCCTGGCCTGATATAGGAAAAATCAAGTCTGAATGCAGGTGGGCACATGAAGAAAGGTGGCAGCTAGTGCATTTGCATAGAAAAGAAAGGTGCCACAGTCCATTTGGATATAGCTGTCAGAAGTCCAACAGGTAGAAGACCTCTGATGAAGCCTCCCAGTCATCAACAGCTAATAGATTACGTCCATGATAAGAAAAGTGGGTTCATAAGGAACAGCTCATTGGTCATATCTATGAAAAACAAGCAAAACCAGAAAAACAGATTTTTTTTTTTTCACTCTCTCAGGACTAGGATAAAATTTACCTTCAAATCCAAAGATTCTACCTGACAAAGCATCAGTGAGAGCAATGAAGACAGAGCAAGAGTGGGAACACAGTGAGAGCCTGTGCTGATCGGGGTTGGTTGTGTCCTTGTGCTGCTCTCTACCACATCCTTCTTTATGTGTGGGAACATTACAAAGTGTCCACCTTTCTGCAGCCCGAGGCAAGAAGCACTCCCAATCTCAACAATTTCCTGGAGATGAATTTTTTTTTCTAGCCATATCTAATGATTGTGGGATAATTTAAAATACTTACAAAGGTTCCTCAGTTATTCAGGCAAGAACTCTTCCTTGTTCTATAAGTCCCATAATCCACAACAAAAATACCCAATGCTTTTAATCCTTGACATCTTCAATCTTTTCTTACTTCCTTCAAGTTGTAATTATTCCCTAGGAAACACTTTAAGTTTAGAGAACATCTTGATCACTAACACAATGTCAATGTAATACAGTACTAGATTCAAAATTAATCCAGCAGGAGATATATCAACCTCAATTAGTGTTTACTGCATTTTTCATTCAGTACAAAGACTTTCCTGGAATCAAACACATCAACATAATTTTAATAATTCACAGTGACCCCCTGGGATCAAGAAGTGAAGTGAAAAACACAGCAACATTGTCTTTTGTTATCACTATAGGTTGTATAAGGATGATAAGCAGAATCTGGATGACAGCAGTTGTTTTATAACAGAATTCTTTCTTGTTGGGCTCTTTTTTCTTATTTTCCTTTTTTATAAATAGAAGTATTTCAGTTCTTTCTTCTTCCCAGAGGATTTTTGCAGCTGTGACTCCCTGAGGGACCCACACTCTGAGTGTCTGACAAGCTTCCTAGATCATCATGGATTTGTAGATCTTTGTGGGGCTTTAGCCAATAATTAACTACTCCAGCTTCATCAGCTACTCCAAGGATGACTTTCTCTTTAATATTCTGTTCTCTGTTTTTGAACTATTTAAATGTCTGTTATGAGTAAGTCATGATTATAGGAGTGTCCTAGGTAAATAACTCTTTGCAAGAAAATGATGATTAATGGTGGTTAAAGAGTTAAAAAAAACCTTAGATTCACCCAAAATAGCATATTTTCCACTTTCTTCTTGGAAAAAACAAACAACTGTACAAACAAAAAAAATCCACCAAAACCAAACAAACCCTGACTCATTCAGCTCAAGATAATAAATGGAGTTTAGAAGACTTATTTGCATGTTTACAAGGAAAGTTTTTCTTTTGCCTATTGGACTTCATGAGGACTTAGAAGAAAGTCTACATGAACTTTCAGTTCTTCCTGGGAACATCTAGACAGATGCTTTCTAGCAGAGGACACTCTTCCTGGCCTGTTTGTAGGAAGAACTTCCTCTAACACCTCCTTACTCACTGTATGAGCATTGTTAGATACTGGTTCAAAGACAATACCAAAGCACTTCGGTCCAGTGTTGTAAGAATGGGACATCTATGTTCCATAACTGATGTCAGTGAATATATCCACAGATATATTTATCTGAACCATTGGCTTAATTCATTCAGACTCATTAGCAACACCACAGGCACAGAACGGATAAATGCTACTTCCTCACCTCTCCTTCTGTAGACTTAAACTGTACAGCCAATGTGAAATTTTTTGGTGCTGTCCCACCTCTTGATTCTAGAAATTACATGAAGCCAGTGTCAATAGTTCACATTCTGCATGCCTAAGCTCTAGCTGAGATGCCTAGATAGACTGACAAGTCAAATTGTCATAAAATAATTCTGTGAAATTATACCTAAAATTAATTAACTTGATTTTTAGGGACTGTAGAAAAGTGAGAGTAGCAGCAGCTGTAGTCATGCAAAGGGGAAAGAAAAACACTAAAGGATTTGGATCACTCTTACAGTTAGTGCAATTTCAAACTCCATGACCACACACTGTGTCTCCTGGAAAAGGCTGGCAGGAGCAAGCAAGGTTTCTTCACTTTTGAAAGCCAGTTCCCGGGAAATGAAAAATTTACTCTCTTTTGTGTCTGTATTGATGACCCCAACAGAACATAATACGTACAGATGAGGGACATGCACCCATGTAGTATTGTCCACCTCCTGCTGTCCCAGATAAGGTCTGTCTGTGAATTTGCATTAAAACAGCAAGCAGCAGCAAGCATTGAGGACTTCTCACTCATGTGAGCTGCCAGATACTATGTAACCAACAAACTAAGCATTTCCGTGAGCCAACAGAGTCAAGAATGAGGTACAACTGAATTATTTTATGTCAACATCAGTGGTCTTTCAAGAGCATTCATGAAAGACCCTTGACCAAGAAATGTAATATTACAGCCCAATCCATGTGCACATTTAAAGATACAAAGTCAAACTCCTGGCTTCCACCTGGTTCATGCATACCTTGCTTTTTCATATTGGTGAATAAATAACACAATCCCCAGTCTCTGATACTAGGTCCTGTTTCTTCCTCCACCAGTATTTTGGGTAGATTTATGTTCAAAGAGTTATGTATTCAAAAGCCATGTATATCCTTATTTATTTATGCCATTGCATCTATTTATTTTGTACTATCATGAACCCTGCATATATTCCCTGTGTCCCCAAAGCCATGTGAACCTTCAAACCTTTCCATGAACCCCAGAAATCAGTCTCTGTTGCCAAATGGCAAAAACCTTACTTTCCACAGAGGCTTTTCAGATTGCTGTCTCATGATCTTTGAGATATCCTGAGTCTTCAAGACCTTTTCTAACTTTTTCTAGCCTGAGCTATAGTATCATTGAACTTCTCAGAGGACCTAAATTCTCGTACATATTCAGAAATCTCTGACCTGTCAAGAAAGATGGAAGTGAGATATTTCAGAGGTGATCAAGGAAATCCCACATAAACCTTCACAGAATCCTGATTTATCAGTCTGATGTTGATTAATTCAGAAAGCACCAAATTCAGTACAAAAAAAAAAAAAGCCAAAAATAAGGTGTAATGGAGTTACATGTCTCTTGGACAATAGGTTCAACTGTTCTTACAGGCAGCAAGTGAGTTGAAATCCACTTCCTGAATCCACATTGCAGATCTTGGGAGGTATCCAGCAACTAGGCTATTGAATTGCCTGGTATAGCATCATTCTCCCTTGCCTGCCTCTGAAGCTGAGCCACAAAACATAAAAGCAATCACAATTCATGCTTGAGAAGAAAAAATGAAATAAAAAGTAAAGTACAATGCTTAATAATTTTCAAAGTCAGAATTGTATTTATAATCTTTCTTTGAATTTCTCAAGCCAAATAATCCAGACAATGGTTTAACTCCCTAATATTCATGATGAAGCTGTTTCTCATTTATGATAATGACCTTTATGTCCTGTATTAACTGTTCATTTTAAGGTCCCTTTACATCTCTAAAGCAGTTTAAAGCAGCCATACTATAAGTTGGTGTAGGCTGGAAACATTTTCTCCACTATTATTTATTCAGCTTTGTGTGGATTTCTTTGGTATGGAAACTATATGAAGCTTTAATTGAATGTGTCCCCACAAGTCTTAAAACATTACTACTATAGATGACAGTTTCCAAGAACTGTTCTCTAGAATTATTTATGCACCAGTCTTTCTAAGGACATGAAGATTTTGCAAGTGAATATGAATTATCATACAGACTGCTTGGGCTTTCACCAGGGCATGCAAGAAATGAAAGTATTTACATAAATTAAAGGAATGCCTGATTTTTCTTATGGCTTCCTTGTATGCTTGGAAAATTTTGCCAAAATGTTACATCATGGACTGCTTCATACTTCTGTCTAGAGAATGTGGTATGCAGTTCAACCGTTTGCAGAGGACTAGCAAAGTATATTTTTTTCCAATGAGCCTTTGGGTAGGAAGTGAGTCCAGTCACTGCACCTTTTGCACAGTAATGAATTCATCCAGGGTGACTGCCATGTCTGCATCTTGAGAAGGTCTTTTGAGATGGAGAATAAGAAAATGCAACTCCAATGACCAAACTCCATTCCAAAACTGAGTGCTGCAGTGGTGGTTTTCTATTTCCTATCACCTGAGCAAACGGTTTGCATGGCAATCATTGCGTAAGAGCTTCACTGGTAAATTGTTATAAAGTGTTTCATTTGGTTGTACCAAAGCAAGTTGATCTTGCTAAGCCTTCATCTCAAATGTAAACTACTTGAGTGACTGCAAATAACAGCATCTAGGGGATAAAATAACAATTGCTTTAAAAGGAAAATGTGGTATTTGCCTTCATGTAAAAACAATTCATCCGTAAAATCTCTTTATCTCCTTCATTATTCCTTCGCTAGGAGTATCCTGCATCTCCAGCTGTTGTGATGTAGCATGCAGTAAGAAGGCTATCAGCTGCTAGTAGTTTTTCAAATACAAATCATTGATTATTCTGAATTTCCTTCCCAAAGTAACCACTCTGAAAAGCAACTTTTTTTAAGTGGCTCAAAGCTATCTCCAAGTCTCACCACTGATCTCTGTGGGGCCAATTTTCCAAATTACCAGTAATTCTTGGAATTAAAACACAGTATCCCACATGAAGCAACTTTTTGCAAATCCTCTGTCTTCCTTTGAATAAAATGCTCCTTAGGCTCCCACTCCATTCTTCTATTGGGCTCACATGTCTGAAAGACTCAGTACAAAACACAGCCACTTAATGTCAAAAGAAGGTAAATGTCTACTAGCAGAGACAAAATGGAAATATGTGCTGGGGCCTGAATCATCCCACTTAGCTATAGATAGCAAACTAAGGTGCATGAATCAGAAGTGCAACTACTCCATAGAGTCAGCTGAGAGATAAAGGTATTTTCTGGGTGCAGAAATTTTTACATAAGACCTCTGGCTTGACTGTCTGGGAAACATGACAGGGCAGTTGTGTGACAAAGTCAAGGTGCCCGAGTCTGGCATAAATCTGGATCTGAGTCTGCAGTGAAATATGGTTGATTCTTAGAATATTAAGATACAAAGACTTCAATACATGTTTCTGTCATGTTACCCAGCCTGTAAGAGCAGATTTTCAGTAATGAGCTAAACTGTAGAACCAGAGTATTATCAGTTGGAAGGGACCTCTGGAGGTCAAGCAGTCCAATCATTTGCTGAAAACAGGGTCAGCATCTATATCAGATGAGATCAGCCAGAGCCTTGTCCTTCCGACTTCTGAATAGGTTCAGGGGTACACATTCTGATATTTTTTTTTCCAGAGGTGGAGCGGATGATTGTTATTGTTCATAGATCATAGGATGTTTTGGGTTGGAAGGGACCTTAAAGGTCATGTAGTTCCATACGACCTGCCATGGACAGGAACACCTTCCACTAGATCTGGTTGCTCAAAGCCCCATCCAACCTGGTCTTGAACACTTGCAGAGAGGGGTCATCCACAACTTCTCTCTGGGCAACTTGTTCCAGTGTCTCATCACCCTCACAGTAAAGAATTTGTTCCTTGTATCTAATCTAAACCTACACTCTTTCTGTTTAAAACAATTAACCTTCATCTTATCACTACACCCCCTGATAATGAGTCCTTCTCCATCTTTCCCATAGGTCCCTTTTAAGTACTGGAAGGCTGCTATAACGTCTCCCTGGAGCATTCTCTTCTCTCAGGTAAACAACCCCAACTTTCTCAGCCTGTTCTCATAGGAAAGGAGCTCTAGTCCCCTGATCATGTTTGTGGCCCTCCTCTGGATCCACTTGAGTAGGTCCATGCCTTTCTAACACTGAGGGACCCAGAGCTGAATGCAGCACTCCAGGTGGTGTCTCACAAGAGCAGAATAGAAGGGGAGCAGAAACAACTACCTTGACCTGCTAGCCACAACTCTATTGCATAGGAAGGTTTTATGACCAGTGACTTTAAGGTCAAAAATACCAGCAGAGAAAACCACATATTAAACATTTTTGTACTAGTAAAGGATACACTTTTTAACCAGAGTGAATGCAAACTTTTGGCTACATAAGTACACAGGTGGATGGACCAGTATGAAGCCACAGTACACTGCTGAACACTGAGAAGTTTTATTGCATCTAGGATCACACCCAGTGTTTTGAAGATGTTAGTACTTACATAGATTTGCATGGACTGTGATCATGCACACACCTATTTGAGCCCCATCTTATTGCCACACCTTCAGGGATAAATCTGTGTTTGTTTACATGCTGAAATCACTTAGCCTTAACTTAGATTTGCTGCATGTGAGGACTCGCCTATCAATAGCACATGACATGGATGCCATTGACAAAAAAAAAAAAAAGGGTAAGTTGAACAGTTTTGTCAAAGACTATGTAAGAATCCAAAAGGATCCCGAAGTGTAAACACCAAGATCTATGTATCCCGATAGAATTAATTTTCATATTCCCATGTGAGGGGTTTTTTTTCTGCCTTAAAAAATCTTAGAAATCAGCTACTTATTCAATAATCTGCTCAAGGATGTAAGAGTCATTGTTTTAGACATATTGCTGGGGAAAAAAAAAATCAATTTACAGGGTCATGGGTGTTGTTATAAGAAGTTATGGACAGCAAATATTTCTTGTCAACTTCCAGCATTTATTTCTGTTTCTTTTCCTAAAAGCTGGACATGCTGTCTCTTTTACAAATTTATCTGAAATTTCAAAAGACCACACACTTGGCTTTTCCTTTTTTTTTTTTTTTAACCAGAAGCCCCTAAAAGGGAGAGAAGGCTTGTTAGAATGATTTCTTTCCAGAATAGAGTTTGAACTGAAATTCCACTGGTGAAATGCTATTTTGTTCTGGCCAGCATCCATAAGTTCCATCTTCATATTAGAAGTTTATCATCTTGCCTAAGCTGGAACTGTGTCCAGCTGGGGAGACGCCATTCACCTCCCTTCATCATCTTACTAAATATTCAGAAAATGAATTCAAAAAGTTAAAAATATGTGGCTCATAATATGCAGCTTGAATTTATAGTTACACTATCCTCACTCTAATAAGGAATTTGCAAGCTATAAAGATTATAATTTTTGTCCTTAAATATTTATGTCCTTAACCATGCTAGTTCCATATTAGCAATATGTTAAGCAGTCACTTATTTTAGAAATGCCACCATTTTCCATACCTTTCTTTTTTTTCAGCAAAATGCACAAAGCTCAGAAAACTGAAATGAAACTGAAGTTAAGACAAATGGTGAGATAGTAACTATTTATAAATTTTCAAAAAATACATATGTAAGCCTGTTATCCCACTAAACAATTTGAAGTAGAAAGTCCTGAATAACCTTATTGCCATTGCCTGAAAATGGATTAAAAAAAGCTTCAGGAAATTACTCTTTTGATCTTAATAATATGTAAATTTTCATCTGATCCCTGCTGACAGTCTACAGTTCTTTGAGGTCAAACCCATTCTGCAGTTCAAACTCCTGCATTTCTGTTTGAAAAAGGACATTGCTTTGCACAACTTAAGAACTTCCTAATTCAAATATTTACGAGGAAATATTGCAGTCCTGTTTCTAGAGACTGTTTAGAAATGGAGGTCTTTGGGAGCAGTCTCTTCACTCTCAGTAGCAGAAGTGGTTTGGTACATATGACCCAATCCTCATTAAAAAATGACAGTCTGCTTAATCAGGTCTCACTTTCAGCAAAATTATATTTGCTAACTAGTCACCTTGTGTGCTTGAGGTTAATTTGGAGATCAGCCATGCGTTTGGAGGATCCAAAATTTCAAGATATGTTAGAGATCAGAGAAATTAAGGTATGGAGTTTGAGTCTCAAATTTCTTTTCCTGGTTGAATGTGAATAGTTAATCTTGGAACATGACCAGAGAGCTCCCACCAGCCCAGAGGGTTCTGTGGTTTTGGGACAGCTGTGGTGGCCTCCAGGGACCCAAGTGTCATCACCTTACTCCCTAGTGCCTGTGTGGTATTACCATCCATGACCACTGCTCTTAAATCTTCAACAGCCTTCAGACAATGCACATGAATTATGGACTTCTCAGACACTTTAGCAAGAGTCAGAAATCTCAGAGGGGACAACTATGTCATTCTTAATCCTCTGTTTCTCTCATCATGAGCCTTCATGTGCTTGTATCTGCATCACCTTCATACCTGAGCCTCCAGCAGCCACTGCAAGAGCATTGTGTTTCTTCCAAACTAGTCAAACACTGTAGTTGCCTAGGACAGCGTGTTTTATTTTATACACCAAAGGTAGATTCAATGTGGCAATATATTTTCTTTAAAAGTAAACCCCTTTAGTGCAGTAAAATACATTAGGTTTGATGTGTTTGGCTATGAAAAACTCTCTTTTTGCCAAGGCGACATCGTCTGAAGTCTCAAAGTAGGAGTTATCACGTTATTTGAGATGAAGAACAGAGTAATTTGTGGTGCTTGGGCATGACACATGTAATTTTACACTTTATCTGTAGGTGTGATACTGGATTCTGCCAGAGCAGGCACCTGGTATCAATGTTCATTCTGGCATTAGTTCAGCAAAACTCACAGCTCCTGAGAAAAAGCACAGGTTTCTGTATAGAAAAATATTCTAAAGTGTCCAGAGATAGGCTAATATTAGAAATGTGTGGCCTACCCAGCAATTTATGGATGACAGGGAAATGGAGGGAGGAATTCTTCTGGGGTTTTAGTTTTTTTCTTCCTTTTGGGATGAAGTAGCAAAAGCTACTGCTATGTATCTCTGACTAGGTCTTAATTGTTTGGAGAAATTTGCTCACTCTAACATTTTAATGCAATGTTTAGCATAGAGCACATCAAATAAAACGTCATTTTGCTCTTGGGAGGTACTTTTCCTGTTATCTGCCTCACATAACTATTTGCTCCTGGCAAAGAGATCCTTGAAGAGAAGGAAGACTTTCATCACAATTTTAGTGGACTGAGAATTGCAGCAGTCTCCAAAAAACTGCTGTTTCTGTGGGCAGACTAGGCACTGAGCATCAGGGGAGATCATTATTTAAAATCAGTGCTGGGAAGGCCATTTCTAGTGTCAGTACTAGGATGAGTCATTTAAAATCATTCCTGGAGGTACTGTAGAAGACGTTTATCAGATTCATGCCCCTGATCTGAATTATTAGCATGCAAGTGTGCGCTCCTCACAGAGAGAGCAGTTGCAGAGTCTGGTTCATTTTTCAAGCTATATTCCCAGAACTGAAATAATCCACTGTAGGAACAGACACTTGTTTAAAGCTGGGTCAGCTAGTGAAAAATGCCAGACAGACTCACATTTTCATTGCAGGGTATGAACCTTGTTATCCACATATCAGTATTTTTCAAACTGCAGCCTTTATATAAAAACAGAAGTTGTACATAAATGGAGCTGACTGATTTCACAGTGAGTCTCTATGTACAAACAACTATAAAAGACAACACAGGATTAAGCAGGCCATGCACAGAGTACTAATCATAACAGCATTGTTTCACATCTTTGAATTTATAGAGACAGAGCAATGTAATGAGAGAATCAGTGATTCATTTCACCCACTAAATAAAAGAAGTATGTTCCAGCTGTCATGACTTGCCATTAACAAAAGCACCTGAGCTTTGAACTAGATAATCAATAACACTCTCAATTTTGAAACAGGTTTTTATATATTTTAGGCACAGTTATTTTTTCTGGTTTTCTTTTTTTTTATTTTTACAAACTTCATAGTTTTGTTTCTTGTTCTTCGCCAAATCAAGAAGAACTGGTCAAACATTGAAATAGTGAATCTGAATCTACCTCTGGTTTTCCACTGCCATAAACTGTGCTGCTGAAGATCAAAGCCATCATCTCATCCACTGAGGTTTAAGTGAAATTTAGCATACCGAATAAAAGTTGAGAACTTTCTTTTAAGCAGTACCTTTAAAGCTATGTGTTGAGAAAGCGCTCTCTAATCCTCTCTGCAAATATCCAAAACAGAGCAATAATAAACCTTTATATGTGTCTTGTCACCTTTTCCTGCAACTATTGTAACTGTAACAATTTCTGCTGTAAAAGAACCTATAAGAAAACTTGAAACCCCATTTAACAAGTCAGAATGAAGCAACACAGTTTGGCTGCAGAGCTTTGAACCTCTGGTGAAAATGTGCAACATGGATTGAAAAATTCTGCAACTGCAAATTGTGACTGGATAATATTTTAATATTAAACAAATCTGAAAAAGTTATGCGTGTCCACGTATGCTTTTGTTGAGGCAAGCAGAGAGAGAGAGGCAGAAAAAACATGCTGTAATTGTTTGCAAATTCCTACAGATGTTTATTCATTTTCTCTGGTTGAAATTCTATTTGGTATGTGATCAAAAGCAACTATATAAAGGAGTTTGTCTTCTTTAAGAGCATTCCTTCCATGAGCAATAGTATTAGAAGACAGGCCAAAGAGAGGATTTCTGAATGGAAATCTTGTTGACAGTTGTGGTAATCCAGACTGCAGTTGGCTATTTTTCCATGTGACTATTGGGCTGGGTTTTTTGTTTATGGTTCTGGTTGATCACATTTTCATGTTCTCTACACTCTTTGACAGACAGATTCAAACTAGAAAAGCACAGCTGTAATCCAAAAATGCGTTCATATCCTCAGTTACCACAATCTTCAACTGCTTTCAGGAATTATTATGCTAGTCAGTTTACAAAGGATACAAAAAAGTCCGTAACAGCTATTATCAAATTCAGCTGTAGCCTTCTCAGCAACACTACTCAATCAAGTATCTGTAAAGCATAATTTTGGCTTTTCAAATCAGTGTAATAATGGGAGAGTTCCTCAGAGAAGGCCTAGCACAATAAAAAAGCACAAGGTTATGGTTAAATATGCTTATGTAGAAGTAGCCTGTCTCACATGACTTATCCCCATCTCAGAGATGCAAAGGTTAGAGTGAAAACATTAGATCATCTAGTCTGCCTCTTTAATTCAAACCATAGTATCTTATTCAGTTACTCCTGTATTGAGGTCAGTTGCTCGGGCTTGCCAAAAAAAATATTCTGAAAAGATATTGAGCCCTGATTTGTGAAGAAGTAGTAATTCTTGCCAGTCAAGTTATTTACCTATATTTTTTTCATTATACTCTTTGATGAAACTGAATTTCGGTTGGTGAGTGTGCTTGGGAAATTCTGGGGAAACAAACAAAAAAAAATGATACTTCTAGCAATGGGAAGTTAGCCAACTTCATTCTACTCATCCTATATACCTCCAGAAGAAAAATGCCAGAAGTGTTTTTCAAATAATCCTATGACAGTTATAAAAGGAAGAGTTCTTTCCACAAATTAATGGAGATAAAATGGGGAAAAAAAGGATAATTAAAATATCATAAGCATCCATCTACTCCTCAATATCTGAGGATCTAGAAATTGCACCTTGGATTTTACAATGAGCCATGAATTAAAGTTGTTTAAAAACGGAAAATCCTGTGCCTCACAGACCTAGGTGGCAGGTGCTCCATTCAGAACTGAATTTCACCTAAACCCTTCGCTCAGTTTTTTAAACAATTCTACCAACAGGTCTTTGGCCCCCCACAACAAAACTCAGCATATCTGAATAAAGGCCATTCTTTAACTTCTCATTCTTTAACTTCTCATTATAGATCATCAAATGATCTATCCAAATTATTTCCCTGGTCAATTTTGTCATTCTAGAGAAGTATTTACTCTAAATCAGGCACCAAATTTTCTTTCCCAGCTTTTCTTGTTAAGACTTTCCTTTTCTTACTATTCTTATAAGAGGAATATTTAAGTTACAATACAGCCTTTCTCTCAATGCCTGCCAAGAAAAGATAGATCAAGTGTTCAGTTACAGACATAAAGATGATTCCAGAATAAAATATATATCTTCACTGGCTAATGACTTCTTGGAAATTTCCTGACACAGACCTTCAGAATAACCAATATTTCACAGAACAGCCAACAATAAAATAAGCCACAGCTGTAACAGACACAGAAGTTCATATACATTACAGCAAAATATCAGCAGAGAAGGAGTTCTGACCCTCCATTTTCTACATGACACCAAAGGCTGCATCTGACCTTGATATTCAATAGTTTTCTTTCCTTTGGTTCACTTCAATAGTAGAATTATATTTTCCTTGCAAAGTAATATCAAAATAATATCTTTGAGGGATATTTTCCCTGGCAAATCCTTTTCCATGAACATTACAAAGATAAATTGGAATCTAAAAGGTCTCACATCAGCAATAGCTATGCAAATAGGAGGTGACTGTCTTCTCTTTTAAAGTCTTGGGTTGAGGAACAGGAGATGGATATTGTCTATGTTTTATCTTTTTTCAATTCCAGACTCTTAGGTCATTAGTCAACAGGGTGATATTGCATCTCAGCCACAGTGGGTAAAGTTTTACAGTCCATGTTTAGAAATTAATGTCCAGGAATATGGAGTTGATTTACATTTCTTTAAAGGCATATGACCTGAATTGAAGAATGCAGATGTTAATGATAATAGAAATCAAGGAAGCTATTCCTGGAAAGAATAAAAAATCTTGTCCACTAGTCCTCTTTTCTGGATAGCTTTCTTCATTCACTGCATACAGAAGAGTGTGACTGCATACAGAAGAGTGTGAGCAGGTTGAGGAAGGTTCTCCTCCTCCTCTACTCTGCACTAGTGAGACCACATCTGGAATACTGGGGTCAGTTCTGGTCTCCCCAGTTCAAGAGGGACAGGGAAATACTAGAGAGAGTCCAACGGAGAGCTACAAAGATGATGAAGGGACTGGAACATCTCTCTTATGAGGAAAGGCTGAGAGACCTGGGGCTGTTTAGCCTGGAAAAGAGAAGACTGAGAGGGGATCTTATTACTGTTTACAAATATCTGAAAGGTGGGTGTCAAGTAGAAGGGGCCAGTCTCTTTTCAGTTGTTCCCTGTGACAGGACAAGAGATAATGGTAGCAAGCTGAAACACAAAAGTTCCACCTCAACATGAGGAAAAACTTCTTTACTGTGAGAGTGACAGAGCACTGGAACAGGCTGCCCAGAGAGCTTGTGGAATCTCCTTCTCTAGAGACTTTCAAGACCCATCTGGATCTGTTCCTGTGTAGCCTGCCCTGCGTGTTCCTGTGCTAGTATGGGGTTTGGACTTGATGATCTCCAGAGGTCCCTTCCAACCCCTACCATTCTCTATGACCCTTCATGTCATTCATCTAGCTAATTGATAGTTTCAAGCACACTTGCAATCTTTTTATATTTCACAGAAATATTCCTCAAGTATGCTTAATGACAAGCAACCAAGTTAATCTGTTAACTAAAAATGGAGTGAGGACATAGTATCTACGAATGGGCTTAACACATCTGATGAAAATAGGTTACAGGTAGAAATTTCAATATTCCATTCTACATGTATTTTTTAAAAATGCGTTACAGAATGAATATATGTCAATGACCTATATACCTATAGGTGTAATATCAAGGACAAAGTAAAAAAAAGGCATATTGACATTAGAATTATTATAAACTGCTGTGTTCTCTTACAGCAGGGGTTAAAAAAGGCAGGGGAAAAGAGAATGCCCTCATATGCTGGAGTCACTTATTCTGTTATATCGAAACCTGAATCCTGATGGAGAAATCCTCTCTGATGGATCATGGGGTTGTCAGATCTCCAGGAAGAGCACTCCACAGCTGTGGTTGTCCTATGGGCTTTACCAAAGGGCGTGCAATGAGATAGATCCTACCTGTAGCGATTCAGGACTTCACAGGGTCATCCTTCTCACAGAAGGTTTGACAGAAACACCTGTCATTTGCTTTCCATACTAGTCTTTTGCACATGACGTTCATGGGTTTTCATCCTTTTCAGCCTAAGGTGTTTCACAGAAGTCCTGAATTACAGAATCCAGCCTGGTGAACCTAATGTTGTAAAATGTGTTTCATAGAACAAAACTCTAGGCTTGGTCTTTAAATCGTTGATTTAATTGTTATGTGCTATAGTAAGAGTGAACCAGATTTTCAGGTGGCATAAATTAAAGCAAGATTTAAACCAAATGGAGGGCTGGCTCCCATGACTGGAAGCAATAAAAACAGGGATTCCTCATCTAAGTTGGAACAGACCAGACCTGATGTGGTGTTGCCTTCTCCCACGCTGCCACTGTGCCCACCACAATACAGAGTTAATAGGATCTCTCCAGAGCTGCAGAAATTACTCAGTTATTCTACATTTGAGGAGGGTCTAACAACAAGTTGCTATTAGCGTCCATAGTACCTGTAGACTATGACAGGACTGACAACTGAAAGATCCTCTGTTCTGACACTTCAGTCCCCGTGGAAAACCACGAATTTGGAGATGGACACCAGGTGGATTCTCATCCATGGCACTGAAAGCCACATGGCACTCACTGGTAGCTACTACCACCTCAGGGTCACATCACAGTGTGACACCTCACAAAGTTCCCTCATCCCAACATGTTACAAAGATCAGCTGACACAACAACCACTTGGATAGTAGAATGTGTTTATAAAATGCTAGTGAAACTCATAGATTCACAGCAGGAGAGGGGAAGATAGTATGTGTTTAGTGCTTAAGAAGCTGCTAACTATTTGGGTAGGGCGTCAGGATTCTTTTGGCACTTGACATCCCCTACATTTAAATTGCCTTTAAAAACTGATTCAACTCCAGGCATGTTCAATGCTATTTCAAATGAGATTTAAGCTTAAATGCTAAGTTGTGAGCTTATGAAAGATGACTAACAGTTGAACATGAAGGGACAGAGAGCAAAGTGAGTAGGAGAGAAAGAAAATGTGAAGGCTGGGAGATTATTGTAAAAGTTTGTCATGGATAGCGAAGCAGAGATAAAAGCTACAGGAAAGCTCACTTGTAAGAAGACATCTTCAAATCTCTAAATCAAGCTAGCTTTTGTGGATCATCAATATATATAGCTGCCATACAGCTCATTAGCACCAATAGGCTGCGTTTCTAGTGTCTGGGCAGACCGCTGGAGAAATAGGATCTGAATTATACTTCATGCTGGAATAACACAAGGTTCTGGGGTTGGCTTTCATGGTCTGCCTACGAAGCAATCTAGTCTGCATGGAATTTCAAGGGGTGTGGTGAGAATCACAAAAAAAAATCCTATCAGTAATAGTTTTATTTTGCTTTAAGGCAAATTGCAAAAACTTTCCTTTTGATTTTTGCTATCCAAATAATTCCAGCTTAAATTGGAACTCGGCTATTAATCTGATAATGACATGGCTGAGACTCATTCTCTGACGACTGAGCTCAAATGACTTACAAGGCTTTACTTTACCTCATTGTCTGCATTCCTTTCCAGCCAGGAGTTCTGTCAGTGTTTAACACACACACAAAACCCCCTAAAATGTAAGTATTAAGATGATTACTATGTACCTGGAAATATCCTTTAATTTTAATTTTGCTTTATTTTATTTTTAGCTTCAAAGCTTTCCCAGGAATGAACACCTGTCTTTCACAGCATTACAAGAAATAGTCAGGTACCTCAGATGCTTTGTTGTGTCAAGTCCTCCAACAGGGACACTGTGAGTATAAGTCACATTTTAATTAATGATCAAAGCAAAGGACACCTGTAAATTTTGGTTCAGTTTCTTCAGTTCTTTGATATCAGGTTTATCCATTAGAAAAGGACTCCTTTGATGCATATCCTGCTGACACAAGGTATCTTTCATGCCTAGATGCCACGATGATTGGAGCCTTACAAGTGCTGAAATTGAACAAAATGAAGAGAATACTATGCCTTTGCCCCATACTACAGTTTAAATCTTATCTCTAAAAGCAACAAAACTTATCATCCTGTACAGTCGTCCTTGACTCCCATGACTCTAATTCCCATTGAATACTGTAGCTACTTTAGAAGATGACATTAGGAGGTCTTCTTAAGGTCTGCCTCTGAGAGTTAGTGACAGAATTGTACAAGGCTTGCAGCCTGCTCACCTCCAAATCATCACCAAGATGCACAGGGGGGATGCAGAATCCCCTTTCAGGTTTGCAGGTATTGGAGGAGGAGACTGGATCTGGTTAAATAAAAAAGTAACAGAAATATCACACAGCTTCACCTAAAAGATGAGTTTGAAAGCTACTTATGATTTATCATGATCACCTGAAAAGGTGTCATGTTACAGAGAGATCAGTGTGATGTGCACTAACTGAGCCCACATCAGCAGAACAGATGTCCAAAGAAAGCTGGAGCCAAATCGCTTCCTTAGAAAGTACCCAAGTCTTGTTTCTAAGAAGCCCCCCAGTTCCAAAACCACCTAACATTTTAGGTGCCTGAATTTTGGAAAGACTATTTAAATTTAAAGACTCAGAGAATGTAAAGCAATGATTTAAATTGCACACATGTTGATGGCGACTACATGGATTCTCTTCCTACCTTTGCCCATATAAAAACTAGACAACTAGACTAAATAAGTCATCCAGGTTTTCTCTATAGTCAAATGTAAGCAACAGGTACCTTCAGAGTACAATATCCCCTGTCACAGGAAAATATTCATGTTCCAGAGGTGTCTGAATTTATACAGCTGGATACAGTTCATCTGCATTTCGCTCTCATCTATTTCTTTAAACTGAGTTTCAAATGAAACTACACTCCAAAAGTAAAATGTTTATCTTCCAGAAATGACTGACTTGCTGTTTAATTTTCTACATGAAAACAAATGTGTAAATTCTTGGTAGACAAAAGTTTTGACTAGTGTGATATCAAATCCATCAGTATAACTTCACACAAAATAACTCCTGAAAAGGACAAAGATTGCCAGAAATACTCCCTCCTACACCATGCAGATCTTATAGACTGTTTTGAAGGATCTGGAGAGTCAAGGTGAACTATTAAATTCTCAAAAATAGAACCATGAAATTGAACACAAAACACTGGATTATTTCAGTGTAAGAAAATCATCAGATCAGACCTGAAGCCATACAGGAGTTTCATATGCTTTAGACATCATCTGCTTTGCTGTATGGCTGTTTCGGTTGACAAGGGAAGGAAGGAATGTACTTAAGAATGAATAGAGAGAAAAAGTGGAGAAATATCTCTGTACATACCACGTTTTGGAGGGGGGGAAATAACCTTGCAGTATGTCTTTAGAAAATGTTTTCTGCATTCTCTTTCCTTAAACTGGAAGATACAGAATAGAACATCTTTCTGTCTAGACTCCCTCTTGCAGTAATCCCAAGGCTTTGCAGTCATTGGTGGATTTACCTTCCCTGCATCTCTGTTGATGTAGGAAAGTAGATTTTCCTTTTACAGATGGAGAACGGTGTCATATTAAAAATTTAAGTATCTTCCCCAAAGTAACAAGTCTGAAGATAAGCCAGGAGTTGAGCCCTGTTCTGTTGCCTCCTAAGACAGTAACCTACTTGCTAGACCATTGTTGTTATTCATCTTGCCCTAACCTGAATCATATAGTTGGTAATTTGTGCCTGTTCTTTTGCCAGGGACTCCAGTGATGTTTTGCATCATTATTGTCACTAGTCCAACAGACTGCAGAAAACACTTCGTAGATATTACTTCTTTAGTTAGTAAAGCTGCATCTCTGACCAGAGTGGGCTTAGTACTTAATATAGAGCAGTTAAGGAATTTTTCCATGAAACTTTGGGAAAAAATGATTTGTTACAACCAAATTTTGCCATACTATCTTGACATGTTCAACACAGGTTTTCTGCAAAAGGATTTGTGAACCTTAAGAAAGTAATTGCTTTTCAGAGAGATTACTTAGTTCACAGGCTGCTGGTAAGAGCAATCTCCCAGAGCATGATAGACTTGGTTTATGTCCCTGCCCTGCCTCCTATACAAAGAAAGTAGGTTTCCCAGTCCCCAAGAGCTACTGGTAGTTTTGGCATGAGGATCTCTTGCTTCTGAGTAAAAAATCTGACAAGTTTCAGGCTCATTAAAGGAATGTTAGGAAATGTTTCTAAACCATGGAAGCTAATCTGAGGATGGACAAAGTGGTGGCTAATAGAGCTCCCTTATCTCTGCCTTCACAATGAGGCAGATTTAATCTAGATCTCCAAAGCCTTTAATCTGATAGGTTTAAATAGTTCCTCTTCTGGCAAAAGAAGAGTGTTGGTAAAGATGTCCATATTGTCAGTTCAGTTTATTCTCTGTTTTGCTGGAAAGCCTTGGTCTTTCAATTGACTCCACTGCATATATGATAGTCCCAGGCTACTATTTTTAGTAACTAACTAGTTCTTTTGGCCAGAAACACAGGCAGGGAAAAGTGTTGACATTGCTGCAGGGTTGCACACTATCAGCAATACAGATGCAGTTATCCCAAGCTTCTCGTTTCCCGCCCATTGCAGAAGGAGTCAGTCCTTCAGCAGTATCCCAACAGAACTCATAGTCAGTACCTTGCATTTGGAGATCACTGCCTCAGCAGCCTGCTGTAAAATCCCAGTTCCAGAGGCTGGCAATCAGCTATCGTATTCTTCAGCTACCTAGATTATTGACCCTAACACAAGGAAAAAAAAAACAAAAATCAAGATTTCTAGATTTCTCAGAGTACAGAAAGGGAGCAGGATCCCAGAGGAGATAACCACTTTCTTGTGTAGACCACAAGGAGCATAAATAAACCTTGTAACAATTCTTCTATTTGAAGACATAGAAGTTACGCTCAGAGGCAAGGGCTCAGCTCCCTGCTCTGTTGCAGATGCCATACATGAACTCTCCTCATCTGTAAGTGATACAAAAACATTATTCCACACAGACTGACAGTAGCCTCTGTACAGCTTCAAGCAGCGTGTTTGTACAGATGGAGTGCAACTCATGAAGGGTGCATCTAGCTGTTGCTGTTGCCCCAAACTATGAGGAGCAAGCATGAATTCATGACTTGTAAATGGATAGTCTGAACCATTCTCAGACAAAAGAAAATTTTATCTTTTAAGAGGTTATGTCCTGAAATAGAGAGTTTCCTGCTTTGGAAGAAGTGGAGGGGTGGGCAGTGTGGGGAGGAATGCAGAGAGCTGTTTGCGTTCTTTTTTCATGTGAATTGTTTTGTGTGAACTAGTTCTGACTCCCTCATGAAGCAACACAGACCTGACAGACATGCCGTTTATCAGCCATGCCTCTGATAATGAAAGAGGTGTTGTTAATTGGAACAAAGTGATTTTGCAGAACATTAATACCCTCAGAAGACTTGTATCTGCCTCCATTGATCTAGGTAGTGAGGCAGGGCTAAGCAGCATTGCAGCTAAGCCGGTGGAAGCTGAAATACTGATTTAAATGTGTAAGCTGGACCATAGCAATGGGGTTAATATATCCATAACACTGGCAAAATAATGCAGTAATGAAAGTGGAGTTGCTGAAGACATATTTTACATTTCTGCCCTACATTGTCTTCAACAGACAAAATCTGATAAGCTTTGTGAAAAAACTTGTTCACTGTCTTTTTTCCAGCATGGAAGGAAAATACCAGTCTGTCTGTGTCATGGCAAAACGTGAGGTGCCCTTCTCAGCATCCTGCAGGGAAAAGAACTGGGCAAATGCTCACCAAGAACACAGTGTTGATTCAACAATTCAAAATCAAGCTGATTCCACTTCTGTAGGGATTGAGCACAAGCACAGAACTGAAGTAGCTGGGAGACTAGAGACACTCCCTTTCTCCAAGTTCCCTTGAACCTGATTTCTGACACTATACTATGGACTTGGTGAACCTGCCCTCTCTCATGGGAGATCCTGCATGGCTGGATCTTGCCCTGAGTTTGCATACAGCACCTTAACAGACAGGCTCTGTATTCCCCACTATAGTTGAGGAATCTTGGAAGAATCAGTGACACAGGTTTTAAAGGCAGCAAGAGTCTGGAAGGATGGCTTAAGTCTTCGATTATATTTCAGTGCACATCCCACTAACAAGAATAGGGCATCCAATGTCAACCATCCAGCTTTGACCTTCCAAATTTTAATGTTATTCATAAGTATCCACATCATTCTTACTAGCAGAATAACATTTGTTAAACTGAAAACAGACAGAAACATCTGTCTTAAAAAGAAAAAGTACATTCCCAAATATCCAAAATATAATAGATTCCTGAGATTCTCTCAGAAAGGCGTGTTACACAATCCAGAAGTGTTATACTCTCCAGAAGGTCTGATACTCAGTGTATATACTGTCTCAAAAATGTTTGCTGAAGCCATTTCTGAAAACAGTCCTGCCACAGTCATAACACAACGGACAACTGTGGTCCTGCAGCTCACACAAATATGAATCAACCGGACAGCAGCCCTCAGTACCACACACATACCTTTTGCACTGTTTGTGGAGTCCTGCTGTTTGCGTACAGCTCCCTTCTTTGGGAGAAAGTGCAGATCACCTGTAACATGGGATGCAGAGCTGTCATTTTTTTCATGTCAGGCTGGTCCTTTCCACAGAGCTGGGAATCCTATGTCAAATCTTTCCATATGAGGAAAATATTTTTTTCCTCTCCCCTTAATAAAGTGCTGGGAGAACTTCCATCTTAGCCTCATTTTTTTTCTCATTTTACAATCTTCATTTATATAAAAATTTCAATTTGTCAGCAGTAAAACTGAGTATAGCTAATGAATCATGGATCCAGGATAAAGGGTTTAATCATACCTTCAGTACAAGAGTGTTATTGAAATATAGTGGAGACTGTGATCTGAAACTGTAAAGGTCAATCTTAAAATAAGCCGGTCTTTTGGGATCTGACCTATCCAAAAGCATTTTAACTTTCACTGAACTTTCTTGTTCAAATTCAGCTCTCTGGAAATAGAGCTGTGTCCATCAATGGGGCAGGGCTATTCTTAGGATAATGAGTCAAAATCTGCTTGTCTCAATATTCCTCACATTGTCACCGAAACCAAGGACTGCAGCTGTGGATACTGTTCCTGTTGTGCAGTACTGCAGCACAGCTGGCATTCCATTCTCTACGCCCTATCATTTAGTCTAACCACATTCAAGACAGGAGGAAGTAGTACAATTCCCAGAGCCCTCCCACTCTCAAAACATATGAGTTGCCATCCTGCATCAAACACTTGAAACACTGAAGGTGATAGATGACCACGAGTTTTCCTATTGCCCATAGAAATAGTTTCTTCTTACCTCTGACTTGGATTCTGCTAAGTCCTGACAAAGTCTGGGAATTAGATGAATCTATAACTGACATGTATATGCAGGACATGAGAAGAAAAAGAAGGTAGGGGAATGTCAGGAAGAAATATTCAGGTTCTCAAGTCATTGGAAGAAATGGGTGCAGCAAGCCAGCAGCTCTAGGGGATCCAGGACTCTCATAAAGGACAGCAGGGAACAGCAGGGCTTTCTGAAACTCACCTTAGGGTAGAAAGATGTTGAAGAGACCAAGGAGTTGCAATGTTTTGTTCTGAGAATGGGAAGGAGGGGTTGGTTAATCTCTAGTTCCTGTTTCCTCTCACAATTTCACATGTGTGTCTAAAGTGCAGTATTGACAAGGTAAGCACAGCACAGCAATGGGTGAGCTATAATTATTTCTAGGCAGATTGCAGACTTAATTGCCCAGAAAATCATCCAAAAACTCTCTGGACTCTTCACATCTTAAGTTCTAATGCTGAATGGTCCTTTTGTAGTCTCAAGCTGAAGGCTGTGCATGAAGTCAGATAATCACATTCAAGATTAGGAGGCTCTGACTGCTATGTTTGTAACCAATTCCACTCCACAGCCTCTAGAGCCCCAGAGCGAAGGCAAGAAACCCTATATCATTACAAAGCAGAATGCTTTGTTTTATTGTTAATACTAACACTGTCCATTGTTGGGTTTTTTTATCTGTTTTTTTTTTGGATGAACTCAGAGCAAACATGCCTGCAAAAGATACTCTCATTTACAGAGAATGAGACTTTAGTCACTTGACTGACTCTTCTGAAGCAGGTATGCTTTTTTCCACAAGGGTGGTTTTTTATCCAATAAATCCTTGGTAGCATGCTTAATATACATTTTTTGTAAAGCCAGCCCTTAATTGCTAGTTTGTTCATAATATACAGTGAAATGAGACATACACAGCCTATGTAATCTCGAACCCATTTAACTCAATGGAAAAACTCTTATTAACTATTGTTAGCTTTGGAAGGGCCCCAACATTGTCCCAGTGAGACCCTCCAAGTCTTTGAGCTTCCACTATTGTTGCTATGGTGCAGTCGTTACCAGAGACAATATGAAGATAACCCCAGAACATGTGCTATTTTTATTGTTGCCACATTAAGAAAAGAAAAATATTAAAATAAAAAAAAACAAAACACCAGAAATATACTGTGCAAAATTGTAGGTCTAGTCCACATAGAAAGATTTCAGAGTAATGAGTGCTTTCTTGCCCTTCAGTCAAGGCCAAGACTTACTCAGCAGTTCTCATTGCTATTAAACCAACAAAACCTAAAGCTTTGCATTATTTTCAAATGAATCAATCAAAAAACTTCATATTTTTAAAATCACAACTGTAGTCACAATTGTTACCATTCTTCCCTTGAGTATTCAAGGACAATGAAAAGATAACCATCGATCTAGCCATATTAATTAGAGCAGAAAATATTGACCAAGGAAAGAGGTAACTTACTCAAGGCTATAGGTAAAGGTGAGAACTATCCCTAAGTCCCCCTACTCCCAGGTTAACATGCTAACCACTGAACATCATTTTTTTCACAAAGCTATAGCTTTAAATTCTCTGTATGCTTTAAAAGTACACAAAACCTCTATAAAATGATAAAGTATAAAGCAAATGTCAAAGTATCAAAAAATGTACTTCAAAACATTTTTATTATCTCAGAGGGGAAGCATTCTTGATGTCAAACAAGCAAGCTTTATGTTGCAAGTGAATTTATATTTGACCATATCTGAAATAGAAGATTTTTTGCTGTGGTTAAAAACCTGAAAGTATTTCAGTATCTTGCCGTGCACTGCAAATAGTCCCTCAGTTCCACAGCCTAACGCTGCAGTATGACATTGACAAATGTTAAACCAAAAGTGGGATTAAATACTACACTTTATAAATTATCTCTCAAATCTCCTAGTAGTGGCATTTCAATAGTAAAACCAACATATTCCAATACAGGGGGTCAACGCACAGGAAAGTCATCGTGGAAAGCCCAATGCTTTCCCATGGTGACAGCGTGAAATTCCCCATTCGTCCCTTCCATTCAAGTTTTCTCAGCCACAGCCACAAGCCACTCTCTTAGCTGTGTGCCAGGACTGTGCAGCTGCAAAAGCAAGTAGAAAGCTCAGCCAAGTAGCTCTTCACAGGGCATTTACACATATAATATTTTAGACTCATTAATGTGGTCTTTTAGACCAGACAAAACACAGAGACAGCCTTTGCATACTGTGGCCAGCAGCACACTCTTGAAGGTTTCTTAGTACAGGGGATGATGAAAAGTAAAGCACTGGAAATATTATCAATACCTCATGAGTTCTTTCTGATAATGATAGTTTATATTTATTAATATGTATGAAGCATAACTGAGGCTTGAAAAAGATCAGAGCTAGCTGCATTATGGCTTGTTATTCAGACACATACAAACAAAAGAAAAAAGAAAGTGGAAAAATCCTGCACACTTTTTTTCTTTGGCTATAACAGTCCAAGAAAGATCCTATTTTAGTTACATGCTAGGGAAGAAATTTCATGGTGAAATTTCCAGAGTTTGTGAATGGGGCTGTATGATGTGGGTGCTCACTGTGCCAGTTGGAAGGACCATTCCGGTCGCACATTCCCTTTGCCCAAGTCAGTTCAGTGTAGTCACCATGTCTGTTCCTCTCCTCTCACATCTTCACGTGATGTCTGATCTCTTCAAGGAGCTTTCTGTATTCCCTATTTCTCCTCCCTCCTTGAATCCATACTAAATTACTCTCTCATGCACTTTTCCACATATTTTAAGCTATCACGGTCATCGAGAGCAGATTTATTTGAGACACAGTTATACTTTTCCAGAAGAAACTTGTTTCTCAATTAATAATGTGTAATGATGGTTTACTGCATGTGACATAGGACCAGAAAGTCATATACCAAAATATGGAAATCAATTCATCACTTTATAATAAAACATCTTAATACATGCTTACTGTCATGGGTAGATTGGTTTAGAGTGTAGAACACCAAGCTGGAATGAAAGAGGGGATCATGAAGATTTCTGAACCTTTTAAGACCTAGTAAGGATTTTTACTAATCCCAATTTGTTCTTCTAATGTTAGTCAAGCATAACTGAGTGTGAGAACTTGAACATGATCTATGTCCTTTCTTATAACCACCTTGAATCAGAAGACTTAGCTGCACATGACACGAAATGTGGACTGAGGCCAGTATCTCCAAATAAGGCTTCCTGTTAAGTTCTCTAAATCCTCTTCTAGGCAGTTAAATAAATTAACTCTTTCTAGAGGTGCCAATTCCTGCATATTCAAAGAAAATAAACAATCAGCTGTGTATTTTTTAAGAGAAATAATTTTAAACTGCATGTGTATATTGACTTTATCCTCCCTAATGAGTTAGCATCAAAACAATCTTTCTCACAGAAACACCGTGGAATCATTGACTTCAGAGAACATTTAAGTCTTCTGGCAGAAACATGAAATGGTTCCCTAAAATTATTTGGTTAAAACTAGCCAAGTGATAATAGATACCACAAAGTTTCCAATTCTTGTTATGATTCATGGTCCTCATCTTTTCTTTTTTTTTTTCCCCATTTGGAAGCCAAAGGTAGAGAAAGCCAAGATATTATTTCAATGATATAAGTGAATCTATCAGATCAGCAGCCAGAATATCCTGCTATGGACATACTGCCTGTTACTAACACTGTTGATATCAATCTGTGTTTCAAGTAAAGGATTTATTGAAAACCTATCAGAGAGTTTTTTCAAGATCTAAGCATATCATATGCTCAGGGTACTGATCTCCTTGCAGGTATCCTGGGGGATTAACTTCCTCCAAAACAAAACTTATGCAGCTTACTTCTCACACCACCTCTCAGGTACTTTGTTTTGCAAGTTCAGTGTGGCAGTGAATGACAGAACTGAAGCGGCGAACTATGAATTTTGAGACCTTTCCCAGTGAGGCTCACAAGTGTATTTTAAAATGGACAAGGGACATCATTTAACTTTCAGATCAGCAACCTTCTTCTCTTTATCTTGGGTTCTTCAGCAAATCATTGTCTTTCTTCTCTTCAGATTCAGGATGTCAAGAATACTTAGGGAATGTGTATAGCTGCTGCTGCCACACATAAATCTTATACTTCATACATAAATATGATGCTTATGAACACAGTCATAAAACACTATCTCCATATCTATTTTTCAACCTTTTAATCCTCATATATTCAAGTAAAGATTATTGCTGAGGTCTGTAATGTGAAACTGAGATTCTTCAGGAATTCTTCTCAGATTCTTTTTTTGGAACTGCTCAATAGTCTATATAATGTATTTCTTGCATAATCTTATTAGAGAAGAAATATTCATGGAAATTAAGTTTTTCACCACTGGAAACCTATAAAAACAGACACTTCTGTATAATACTATTTTATATGTCAATGTCTCATTTTCATATGACTTTAAAAATACAAATTATACATCTATTTATCCATACATATACATTAGTGTGCACACATGTAACCAAATAAGTAGATTTATATAAAACCAGGTAACTCAAGGTTGTCTCCAGAGTGAAAAGCCCTGGAAGATAAATCTGGTCTTACCAGAAGCATCTCAATCTGCCCTTCCTTTTGCCTTGCTTGTAATATGTATGTGTATTAAGATATATTTTTATATAAGCATATGCATAGACATATATATATACACAATATATGGGTTTATCTTATATAATACATTCTTACTAAATCCTCAACATGTGACATAAGCAGCTTTCTGTTTTCACAAGCAGAGGCTTAATTACAAAGCACGTTATACTTTGTCCTTTCCTCTAGAAAAGAGTTTACACAAGGCACACGAACAAAGTGTGACTCTAACACGGCATGCTAACATAATATCACACTCATCTGATGTTACCATCCATCTACTTCTGCGTTTAAACTGTCAGCTCTCCAGGATGGAATGTATCTGGATGTCCTGTGCCAAGTGCTGCCTGTAGTAAGTCTCTGCACCATCCTGTTGTTGGCAGGCGCTGTGATACACAGGAGCACTGTCTTCATTTTTTGCCAACTGCCTACATGGGAGACATGGGATGGCATTCCCTCCTGCTCCTATTACTCCCTAAAGAAAGCCTTAAATTGCTAACACAGCTGAAAGATTAAGTTTCACATCACAGTTTTCTTTTCCTAGGATAGGCCTCTCTAATACATCTCTCAGTTGCATGAGGTTAGCTTGCATCATCACTAAATCACTTCTCAGTCAGCAGCTCCTTACATTTAGCCAACTGCATGTATTATCATTGTACCTTGCTCCAGGTAGCCCAAGTCCTGCTAACCGCACTGAGAACAGGGCAGGGGAGCTTTTTCATTTGTGAGGTTGAGGAGAAGGGGTTTGATTCAAAAGAAAGAGCAATGTTTTGAACAAGTAACCTGATCTTTGTTCTAGTGGCACTATTATTTATTATGCTAATGCCAGTACAGGCTTTCCTGAGTGAGCATGTGGGAGTATCTTCTTCTGATCCTTGCTGTTATGCTGGATAACTCACAGATCTTCTTTTTTGTCTCTAAAACTGTCAATAACATGCTCAAATATGGAATGTTGTAAACTAAGGTGCTGGGATACCTTTGGGTCAGTTTATCCCTGTAATATATGCTTCTTCCTTTTATTATATCATCCAGGTTAAACTTGTGTTGGTTTGTTTTTTTTTTTTTAATATGTATTTCTTCATTCAAAAGAATAGATATTAGGGCTGAGGAATGTAAAGCTTTTAAAATGTTATTTACTCCCAATTTTCTATAAAATAGTATGTAGAAGAAATATTTGTGTCTCCCTATTTAAGAGAAGGCTTGTGTACATTTTACACTGCACTAGTATATGCAATACTGAGAGACAGTCATGGTCACCAAGGTCAGCTTCATTTCATTGCAGGATTTCCTGCATTTCTCATTAGATTTAAAATAGCTTGCAGTACCGCACACCATGATTTCCATTGAAAACACTGGCTCATGGCCTATGTACAAAGTATTTTTTTCCAGTGATGGTTGAATATCAACAGCTCTCCTTAAAGAAAAAGGTAACTGGTGTTATTACTAAAAGAGAGAGAAGGAAAATTTAAATGGAAGAAAAAAGGAAAGGAAGAAGACAAGAGTACAGCTAGCTCTTATACAGCTTGCTATTGGTCTCAGACGAAGATTATCATTGTCTCTGGTCCGCGCTGTGGGATACGAAACACTCCAGACACATTTGCACAACAGGAGCCCATCTTGCATCGCTGCTGACAACTGGCACCCTGAGCGGGGGCAGAAGAGCTTGTGCTGCATTCACCCAGCTGTGACTCTGATCTTCCCACTTCAAAGAAGGAAGACTCCTGCAGAAGTCAGGCTGGGATTCCTAAACTGTATTTCACACAACAGATGAGCAGCGTTTGATAAACCAGAACATATTGTATAATTAGGCCTCAAACAGCATATGCTAATTACAAACACAGAATTATGCACATTTCTAATGAGGGTGCTGGAGAGGACGTAGGGAGAGGAACTCCAGCAATTGCAGATGATCCCCAGCAACCACTGCCACGGTGCAGAGGAGCTGTGCCTGGACATGTAATGCTACATGGAAAGGGATACTGAGGAGAAGGAGGACAACTGAGATGATTAAAAAAAAAAATTGTCATTGTTGCCACCAGGAACAGGCAAGGCGTAAGGTTAGCCAGAACATCAGGCAGCACAGGCAACATGGAGTACGGGTCTCTTTAACAGCATCACAACTTCATATGCAGAAGATGGAAGAAGGGCTTGCAGATGAGGACACAGACAAGGCACCTTCAGTGCAGCCTTTGTCAACAGATAACATGGTCTTCTGAGGCCTGATGTGGGTTTGGCCCACCACAGAGCCTGTTAGCCCCTGGGAATGAAAGGTTCAGTTACTTTCATCCTTACTTCTCTTCCTTTGCCCTACCCAATAACCTGCCTTCCCAAAGGTCCATTTGCAACCTATCCTGAGGTTAGTCAGGTGCATGTTTAAGTCCTATGTGTGAATATGTGGGTGCTGTTACTTCCTATCATGACCCTCAGAAATGAGTTTACCCTCACAGTGTGAGGAAGGAACCACAGAAAAACCCACTGAGAAGACTGGTAGGGTTGCCAGATTTACAATGACTGTATATATCTGGAATATAAAAGGAAATTAAAAACCTATATGTTTTAATACAGGACACAGAATTTGAGACTATAATACAGGATATCTCATATTACATGACAAGTCTGGCAACCATAATGCTGTTCTAGGAAAAGCAAATTTTATGCATGAGTGTACCACAGAATTCTTCTCTGATGCTGAGTAAGTCACTTTGAGCAGATTTCCCTCATTCCTCGATTTTGCATCCTTCCTATTGCCCTCAGGTTGTCTCCATCTCTTCATTGCTAGGGCAGCAGAAGGAAGAACAGCAGGAGCAGAGGATATTAGACCTTGTTATTAGATGCTGTGCCATAGCCCTACATGGTAATAGGAGGAGAAATTACAGGGGAAGTCATGTTTGTCTCCTGTGGCCTTGGGACAGAGGATGCCCAGTGCAGATGGCATTTTCAGAAACCTAAGTGACTCTTTCTGCCAGGTCACTGCTGAGCAAATAAGAAGTAAGCTTTCAAGAAACACATAACTAAGCCAAATCTGGGCACCTCTTTACAGATAGGAAGAAAAGTGAACATCATTTGTGATGAAATTTCCAAAAAAACCTCAGGCTGAGGTCCCTGCCCACATGGAAAATACGTGTGCTCAGGCCATTTGACGTAAGTAGCTGAAAAATGGAGACTTGTAAAGGAATATCTTGAACCAAAGAGACTTTTACTTGTCTTACTCATATTAAATATATTAAAATAGAGGCCTTATATAGTGCTTATTATTTGTACTTAAGATTGTGGTCAATTTTTAAGCATCATTAGATCAAATTTAGGTGAGGGGGGAAACTACAAAGTAGTGAAGTAATTTACAAAAGATCCCATGCGACATTGATGGCATAACCAGACACAGAAATGGTGAGTGGAATCCTACACTTAAAAAACTAAAAAGGAAATTTTGCCACTGGTTTCCACGGGACCAACCTTTCTATACATGGCTACCCATTAATAGCTCAGACACGTTTTGCCCATCCACGAAAGACATCTGATTCTTGCATGAAATGCAAAGGCTTTTTAGCAGTATTCTTCAGTTTAGGACAGGTGGGGATAAATACTGGTTTTGTTTAACTGAAATGTCAGAAGATATTTTATTTAAGCATGTGTAATTATTCAGACTGGAATTCAGCCAGATCACTGCAGCTAGTGTCCCTCTTTCATAATGCAAAGACATATTTCCCTATTTAATGCTGGGTCTGACAACTCCAAATCAGAGGAACTGATTAAACTGTTAAGGAAACATAAACCAAAACCTTAAAAACTAGATTTTCCTGACTTTCCCTTTATAAAAGGGAACCTGACATGTTTTCAATACATTCAAGTGTTTTTCTTGCATTTAGAGGGATAATATTAAGTTTTTAAATGGAATTTGTATGAGGTTCTAAAAGAAATGCCCTATGCATAGGAAGTCCATCTGGTATGATTACTTTGGCATGGAACCAGAAGGTCTGTATGGTTTGATCTTTAACTTCTCTTGAGCCTATTAAATAACTGTTAAACTCTATTTCTAGCTAGTTAAACTCCTTCACTGGGTCAGAAGGTATTTCTCACAATAAGAAAAAAAAAAGTCTAATAATATCTTGTGATGGGCAGATAATAAAATACCTCTTTCTTCCACTCTTAGAATTTGTGGATACCTCCAAAATACTTGGCAAATGCCTGATAATCAAATCTCAGTGTTCACTCATCTATCTGACATACATGCAAAGCAAAACATTAAAAGATATAGACAAGATTGCTGCAAAATTTCACTAAAATAAAACTTAAAAAATAAGCAAACAAACAACAGAAAAAAACAAAACACAAGACATCCTCTCTAGACCACACAGACCTTTTTTGTGTCTCCTACTGCTACCACAGAGCCAGAAATCCAAGTTTGGCCCCTGCCTGTGTGGGAAGTCAGAGCTCTGGGAAGCGCCACATTGAAATACATGGTTATCTGCCATCTCCTCCCAGTGCCAGGGATGTGGCCCGGAAGAGGGGATGGTTGGTACGGGGCTGTGCTCCAGCAGCATGACTCCAGTGTAACAATCTCAGAGAGGATTTGCTAGCCAGGAATCATTAGGGCGGTCCCAAAGACGGGGATGTCCTAAGCCACCTCCCATCCAACTTAGAGTCCACACAGTTTGCCAGGCAGTCTAAATCTGTGAAAGAAGCAGTATCTTATGGCCTTAATCACACTGAAAATCCTGCAGGCATCAGGAATGACTTCTGAGGAGCAATATTAGCACATTAAAGAGAGGAAGGCTAAATGAAGTAAACGCAAACTCTCATGAGTCTAAGATTGTTTAAATAAGCTTGCAAAATACTCTATTTTTAATGCCATTAAAGTGAATTTAGGCGAATTCTCTCCATTTGAAAATCTTAATGTATGCCTGAATATTTGGCAAATACTTTTGTATGTATCCTTCAAAGTGGACCCTGAATTATTCTTTGTGTTTACATGCGAGGAACATGAGGTCTACAGGGTTAAAGAAGAGATCATAGTATGAAAAAAAGAATAAATATTAGAAGTGGTAAATTTACAGAAGCCTTATACCTGCCTCTCATATAAGTATTTCTTGATATTGTTGCAGATTATATATAGAAGAAAAAAAAATCTTGATACCACAGAAAGGCTCAGCTGACATGTACTCAAACTTGGGAATGACAAAAATCAGTGAAAAATTTTATCCTTTCTACCTCCAGATCCCCTTAAAACAAAAGAAGCAGTGTTCAGAAAAAAAAAAAATAAAAAATTCTGGGGGGAACATTTTCTTTGAGATTAATATATCTGACCTTTTCAGTAAGAAAATCCTATTGCTGCCTTGGCAGGATCTGCTGCCTTCAGGATCTAGGACTCCTTCTGTATGGAACAAATGGCTTGCACTCCTCTGTGTACATATGTAGCCTGGTGGCTTTTTAATTTTCCTGTGAAATAATGTAATATTTTATGTTACTAAATCACATAGTCCCTATCAAAAATAGTTGTATCGTTACGTTGTCTGTCTTCCTATCTTCATAACCATTATGATCACCACCATGTCAATGCTACACTGGATACAACACTCCAAAAGATGCATGAGATTTCTCTTACCTACTTTCAACTACAATATGATATATATAGATGAACATTAATTTTAAATGTTAGAAAGCAATGTCTCAGCTACTCTCCCTTTTCAGCCAAACTGCCTCCTGCAGACAGCAAGATGTACAGTTATCAATCTTATTCAAATATGAGTAAATAAATTAATCAGTAGAAAAGTGCTTGCTACTGTAACAACAGGTCATAGGGGCATTCACTGCACCACATTTGTCCCTTTACATCCAAATAGTAATGGTCAGCCTATCTCCACTTATACTTTCACTGGTGGCAGGAACCTCTTGTTGCCAGCCAGGCTAGAAGCAAGGAGAGTTCATTGTAGTGTTAAACCCTATAACTGACACAGGGGGACCAGGGACTGAGATTGTATTGGAAATGCCTTTAAATTGTTGCAAACCATGGTTTGAGTTGCATGGTATAGGAATTAGTATAGCAGAAACCACCCAAACCAGGGTATAAAAAAACCTTACAAGAAGCAGTGCGAGTGCAGCAGTGACCCGACTTCAGCTGGCTTTGGTGCCCAATAACTACACACCACATGTCCCATCCTGAGTGACCACCACAGCAGATAGACCCCAAAGTCATGAACTAAATGAACTCAGTGGTGATTTTGTAGACATTTTGGGGCATTTATGGACATTTTACAGCCATTTCACAGAAGTAATTCATAGTAAGGTAACAATATCTGTATATTGTATTGAAGAACAGGAAGGGGGGTTAATGAGATTGTGTTGGATCGTGGTATCTGAGCATGATGTAAATAGTACGGAATAAGGAGTGGAGAATGTGATGGTTTTGGCTGGGATAGAGTTACTTTTCTTCACAGTAGCTGGTATGGGGCTGTTCTGTATTTGTGCTGGAAAGAGTGTTGATAACGCAGAGATGTTTTCATTATTCTGAGCAGCACTTGCACAGAGTCAAAGCCTTTTCTGTCTCTCATACCATCTCATCAGTGAGCAGGCTGAGGGAGCACAAGAAGTTGGGAGGGGACACAGCTGGGACATCTGAACCCAAGTAACTGAAGTGATATTCTATACCATATGATGTCATGGTCAGCTGGGGGAAGAAGATGGAAAGGGAGGACATTCTTCTTCCTAAGTCACCATTAAGTGTGAAGGAGCCCAGATTTCCTGGAGATGGCTGAACACCTGAACATCTGCCTGATGATGGGAAGTAGTGAATGAATTCCTTGGTTTGCTTTGCTTGTGTACATGGTTTTTGCTTTACCTATTAAACTCTCTTTATCTCAACCCAGGAGTATTCTCACTTTTACCCTTCTGATTTTCTCTCCCATCCCACCAGGGGGAGTGAAGGAGCAGCTGTGTGGTGCTTAGTTTCTGGCTGGGGTTAAATCACAACAACTTGCAGTAATTGCTTCTGTGTCACTGTATGCAGAAGGTCCATGCAATTCACTGTGGAAGAAATGAGTCTGAGCCACCTTCTCTTTCCATATCGAAAAATAATTGAACTTTTTCCATTCAACCTTCCTGGCCAGAGAAAAGCTTTCCTAATGTCCAGAAGTTTCCAACTGTATGGAAGGGTTGTGTCCACAGAAATTCAGCAGCAGTTTCTCACAAATGCTGCTCAGATTGATATAGGTTATCAGAAGTAATAGATAAGCTAACATCCCCAAAAGGTTCCACTCAAAAAAAGGTCAGCAGTCCTTTTTGGAGACCATAAACCACAGTTGCCATATTTCATTGAAACTTTCAAAATAGGTGTCAGCAGCTTCCTCTGTGTACAGTAAGAGCTGTCTAAATCAAAGCAATTTCTTTTGCTATAAAATATCCTTTTTGAAAGAATAAGAAATGTCTCTTCAGAATTTTTTTTCTCCATTTAATTTGGCTTTTTGCAAAAGGCTGACTCCATAAGACCAGCATTATGTCATCACAGTGTCATGGCCAAGTCTTCACTGTATACAAGGTGTTTTGGACACAGATTTTCTTCTCATCCTTACTTAAAGTGAAATCTCATTATAATTTATGATCTGTGATTTACAAGTTTGAATTGAGTTAAGATCAATGTCAGCATATCATTTCTGATCCAGTCTAGGTGCTCTGGTTCATGTTCCATTGAGACGAGGCCAAGGTATGCAATCACTCATTACCTATGCCATCACCCCATTGATGGATTACTATGAAAGGAGTTGGCTCACAGGATTCTGAAGAGGCTTCTCTGTGTCAGGGCACCATTGTGGCCGGGGACTCCCTGAGGGCCGGGAGCACTAAGAGTTCCTCATGATGGCAGGGCCTGGCAACTGGAGCCTGTCCCAGGATCCCAGTCAGGAACAGGGCAGATGGGGGGAGCAGGGGTCTGACATAGGAACCTGGTCTGTGGGCAGATGGGGAGAACTCAGAGGTGGGTCAGGCAGGGCCATTAGAGACAGCAGACCTCTGGGCCCTGGCACTGATACCATGAGAGAAGCTCTTCTACACTTCAGCTGCTTGGTTTTTATCTTTTAGTTAACATCTGTTGGGAGCACAGGAACAGCAAATGTCCCATTGCACTGCCCAAAACCCACACTGAAACTGATAAAAGGTGATGATGTCCAACTCTGGAGCTGTACACAGCTTTCAGGTGGCTGGCTGATGCTGATTTCTTTGTATTTACCTGCCCTGATTTTTGTCTGCTTTTGCTTCTGAACTACAACTCCCATGACTGGCACTGGACTTCCTTTACTGATTCCAAAAAGAAAAGCCCCTTGCATCTATCTTACTTGGTCATTTTCTTTCCCTTGTCACACCTATAAGGATATATAATTTGTTTCTTTCCTCCCTTTTTCATGTCCCCCAGAAGGACCCCAGCTCTTGGAGTAGAACATTGGTGGCCATCTGAGCTGCTCCCTGCGGGTGTACCAGAAGCACATGCAGGTTCCGAAAACACCATCATTAGGCTGGTTTTTCTTCAGTTTGCTGGGTGCATGACATGTGCAGAAAGAAAAAGAAAATTGTAAATACAGGGGGTCTAGAAAACTGGACTGCGCTGGCACTGAAGACACCTATGCCATGAAGCCTCAGAGCTGATAGAGCAGATCTAACAGCCCCTTAGCCATGATGGTTCTGCAGAAAACATAGCAGGAGACTTTTCAGAGGTGTCACCAGTCTGCCTTCATTTTCATCAACACACAGACCTAGTGGAGAAGTATCAATGTACGTTAACATATCAATGTACATTCATTCCTTGCTTAACCTCTCCCAAAAGATAATTTTCTTCCTCTGTACTACACTAAGGAGCAGTCCTAAAAGCTGAGTCTTACCACCTGTATTGATACACTGCAATGCATAGTGGCTATCTATCCGAACACAGATAGCTATGAATGGTATCTTTTGCCCAGCCAGTTATCTCTTGATTTAAAGCAAATGCAAAAGAGTAGAGAGGAATTATTTCCAGACCTTCATTCAGAATACAAGTTAAAAGACTAATAGATTCACCAAGAAAGTTATTCTTTCATAGCCCAGAGCTGCTCTGTACTTACAGTTAAGCTCACTTTTAAGATGTTAAAAGTGCAAGTAGAACTAAATAAATATAAGCAGAATGAAAGGATGGAAAAGTCCCAACAATGCTTAACTTCACTGTCCATAAGGACTGGATACGTGCTTCTGAGTGACCATATAATACAATCATTACTCATTGGAGAAATCACTAGAATGTGACTTAATATCAAAATAAAGGAAGCAAAATGGAATGTTCTATGGAAGAATGCAGTAAAAATGCCTCAAAACATTAGAATAAGGAAATACTGGTTCAGCTCACATATACCAATGTGAATCAGGAATAAGTCTATCAAGACAATGGTAATATGCACAAGTTTTGAGTGAATTGAACTGGGCTGTTATCAAGTGCACAGAGTTCACCTATCCATCAGTATTAGAAATGTTGGATAATAGAACTGGCAAGGGCTTGTGTGAGCTAGATGTGGGCAGAAAGAGGGTAAGGTTTGAGCTGTACAAAATTATACTCTTTTTATTAAACTTCTGATGAGATGTGGTAATTTTGGTCTGGCAAGTTCATCGGTTGAGTATTATATACTAAAAACCACAAATGTTTTTATCTGCTCAAATTTACCCAAATCCTTAGTTTCAGGAGACTTTGATATGTATGATTTGGTCTTTTGGTTTTCTTTTTATGTAATATGTATCACTCTAACACATGAGACATGTATGCAATAGTTCTGACAGAGTGACCTTTCAAATTAAAGAAATCTCTGGTCTCCATGCATCTACACTCCAAAATTTCACCACAGTCCTCCCATTGAAGTTCAGGCTCCCACAGTGGATTCCCACTAAATTCCAGTCATAGTTTAGATCCAAAATCTTCCCTACCACCCAGGAGTATACAAAAGCACCAGATCTTGCAGAATTCCAGGGCTCAGGATTTGAATATTACTCCATGGAAAGCTCTTTTTTATCCTTGCTTCCAGGGAAACTTATCTTCCTCTCCAAGTCACTGGGTTGAGATCTTGTAGCAGATGAGAGAAGAATGGCATGAATTAGGTCAGTATTCCAATAATACTGTCCCTGATTCTGCTGCTGTCCATGTACCTGCTTTCATGTAACAGACTATCTAAGCTAGAAGACAATTAGATCCTCTAGACATTTTACATTTCATCTGGTCTTCAACCAGTTACCCCTCTGTTGAGTTTAATACCTTGACTAATGCTTATCTTTCAGAAAAGCAGTCGATTTCAAACCCACTTAGTTTGGTCTTGTTCAGCCTCCAGCTGAGGATCTTTTTCTTCTCTCCATCAAAAAGCAGACAGTATTTTCTCCCTTTGAGGGTGCAAACATACTGACATTGAGGCATCTTATAACACCTTTTTTGGTAAATGCTTTGGTTCCTAGTCTCACACTAGCAGACCATTTTAATTGTTGCTCTTTGCTCCAGCTTTTGCACTCACTTTTTTGAATGCAGACATGCCAAAATGGTATACACGATGTAACTAGCAGTAGTTAATTAGCTAACATGTACAGGAGTAAAATCATCTTGTCTTTCCTGCTCAATCATCACTAGTCATGTAGAGAAAACTCACAATATGCCGTGCTAGAGTTCATTTTCAGATACTTCATTGGTCTGGCTCAGGAATCTTTGACAAGATGGAAAGTTACCAGGATAGAGCCTGGTAGTACCTGCCCTCTTTATCCCTCTGCTCTTGACCATATCAAAACATTTGTTCTGACTGAATTTACTAGTGGAGTCAAGCCACTGTATGTGGCTGCAACCTGCAATGATTAAGAATCCCACATTTCTGTGTCATTTGTAAAATTTAGCAAGATTTCAGAGTCCTGACTAATGTCTGCTGTGCAATCATTTAGTGGACCTATATCCTGCATAAAAACACAAGCCATGAAATCTCACTCAATAATTCCTGCACTGGACTGAGAAATACAGTCCTAGTTTAAAGCTTTCACTGATGGAGCATCTGCCATATCCTTTGTTGACTTGTTTCAATGTTCTCTTAGAATCATGCTGTTTAGCTCATAATTTGTTAGATTTATGCTAAAAATATGTGTCTGATCACTACTTTGAATTTGTCTATCTTCATCTCTGAGTTGTTTGATATTACAATTTTTTGTTTGATATTACAAATTCATTGTGCACCTTTACATTTCATTTCAGAAATACCGTGTCATTCTTCCTCGGTGATGATCATATTAAGGACCATAAATGAACACAAAATAGAGAGAAAGGATATAGTGTACTGTAATACATCCGTTGTTGACAGAAACATTGCTGAAGGAAAAACAACTTTCATATATATACTTAGGATTACATAAAAGCATAAGGCTAGGCAAAAGCCATTTTCTGGTCTCACATTTAGACTGAGGCTTTGTAGCTTAATTTGAAGAAAACAGGATGTTTGTTTATAACAGTAAGGTAAAAAACTATTTCCTTTTTTCTTTTTTTAAGCTGCAAATAATGGCATGTGCTTTTTAGGGTATTTTTAAATGAAAAAAAAAAATGTCTGAGATTTGGAGATATAAGCACATGTTTCTTAATTTAGTGCTTCGGTGCCAAGCCAAGGGACCTGTCAGTATATTGTGGAAATATTCCTGCACAATACAAGTACATGAAAGTTTTGACTTTGATTTACATGCACACAGGATCAGACTCTTTGCATAAAATTAAGACAGTGGTTGATAACCCAGATCAACCAGGAAACGAAAAATCTGAAATTAGAGACTAGAAACCTGACACTTTGACATCAGTATATCAACTAGAAAGAAATGTTATTCCAGCATACTTTAAAAAAAAAAATTATTAATTAAAACTGTGATGCAAGATGCATTAATTTAAATTCATTATTTAAGCACATGGTTAGTTTGAAACACAGGCCAGAATTTCTGTAGGCTTAATTATTTATTCATTTATTATTTATTTAATTAATAATGAATTATTCCTGTAGAATTTAAACAGATACGTAAGAGTCACTTAAAATACAGTTTGCAATGAAGTTCTGACTTGTAACAAAAATTTTCAAGAAGAGTCTTTGTTCCAAAAGAAGTTTAGAAGTATAAGGGAAGATTTGAAATTATTACTCTTAAAGACAGAAATGTTTAGTTAAACCACAAGCTACAATAAATAAGGACTGAAACATGCGACAGACATCATAAAAAAGAGAGTTTTGAAAACATCTCAGACATGTCCCTCACTAAGGTTCAAAGCAATCTTCTCTGTCTGTAGTTATCTTGTCAGTCTCCCCACATACACAAAGATACCCACCTCCCAGTGACATTCTTGGAGAGTCAGTGTATGGAATAGTTCTAGGCTTTAGTTTCTTGCTGCACTGCTAACAACAGAGGACCTGTTTACAGAAGGAGGTTTTACCCCATGGAAAAGGGAACTGCAGAGCTGAATGTGTATGCAACATCAGGAAGCACTGGTAGTCTGTGGACAACCTGCTCAGGGAGCCCAGCTAGTGGGTGCATGGACACAGCCCATGGGAATTTTGAATTGAAGACTGAGGAGGTGGAGATAACAGATGGAACTGCCTTGAGAGGCAGCAGAAGAGCTTTGGAGACATGGTTTATAAGAGTAAGGGAAAGCACTGGCTCTGATTTTAACAGCTAGCTGTCCCAGCCCTCACAACACTGCATGTCCCTTTTAGGACAGGTACATTTGCTTTATTATGTCACAGGACATACCTCCATTCTGAGGCTTGCATTTACTGGATGCATTTACTTTTGCATCATTCCAGCCATGAAACAAGTCTTTAAAAAGAGGATTAAATCAGGTTATTCAAAGGTTATTGACTCCACATGAAGATCCCTTTTACACTGCCAATCTGTGTTACAGACTTTTCCTATAAATACCACTCAAGCTCATATTTTGAGGAAAAAGGATTTACTTGCTAGAAAATGTATAAATATTATAGTCAACCCAATTCAAATCACTTAAATACAATTGTATGCTTACTGTACTATCTGTAGTCCATCTCCTGTCCTATTCTTAAAGAAGGTATTAGATACAAATCCTTCATATCTTATGAAACTCTCCATTTAAGAACAAAGATGATGTTGAACCTTTTAGTAGAATCAAAGGTATAATTCAATTCTCCTGTGTTCCCTCTGGAGCACTTCAGATGTCTTCATAGTATGGGAATACTTTGATCTTGGGGTTGGGTGAGACCATAATCTCAGGAAGACAAAGAAAAAAAATTAGCATTGGAAATTTATGAGTAATCTCTATGATCTTTACATCTGTACTTTGCACTGGGGTAATAAATCATGAGTAAATAATAATAATTTAAATTAAATATGTACATGTTGGATAACATTTCTTACTGTCACCCACTAAAACAGTAATTTTGAATGTATTTTTTCCCTATTGCCTTTCATTTCTAACTATTCATCTCCCACCATTATGATTAAACTGATACTGTATGTATTGTATGAATTGCACTGAAGATTTTCATCATCCATTGTTTCAGTCCTTTCCTAACATAATCATGTGCAAGACATTCTCTAGCCAAGACAACTTCACTGTCTCTATACTATATGCTGGTCTCAGGCAGGATTTTACACTGTCTTGCACCTGTAGTGCATCTGTTCACTTCTTAATGATATGCTACCCAAAGCAAATTAATACCATTGTGTATGGTTTGACGTCTTTGTCTTCCCAGGAAGAAATTATCTGGTGAGAGAAGTCTCTTTCAGTCACAATGGTCTGCTCAAATTTTTGACTACTCGGTTTTCCATTTTCTGACACACTTGTTACTTTGGGTGGGATTCATGTCACCTAAATTCAGGCTTACAACATAGATGTCTACATCAGAGGTAGTATGCCAAGGGGGCTGTGAAAAAAAGCGTGCACTTTAGGGACAAAAATCATCCTATCTGTTTTAAGTACCTATACATGAATTTTACCTTAAGATTTCATTGACCATTCACTTTATTGACTAGAAGTGTGACCAGTTAGGTAGCAGACATTTACAGGTATCTGTACTGGCTAAGAGTCTACTCTTTGGTGTACATGGAGAAGACAAGGTTAGAAAACATATCCAGTGCAGAAACAAGGATGCAATTTACCATAGTCCCTAATAGGGAAGATGGTCCTTTTTACAGCATCCAGCAGGTTCCTGAGAGGCATGTGTTTCTCTGCTGCCTAGAAGAGGTTTTGTGCTATGAATTTGTTTCTCACTGTGCCACAGGGATGAAGTTTTTAATACTGGTCTTTACCCCACAGCAGCTGATTTTTGGATGAGCTGGACTAAGCCCACTGAGCCTCTCAAAAGAACAGCCAAGGTCCTCAGCCTAACCAACAGTCCCCTGCAGATCACATGTACAAGGCAGGAAAGGGTTCCTCAGAAGTGCTCTCAGAAGCTCATGTTGGGGAATTAAAATGGTCCTGTGCTTTAGGCTTTCCTGTGGGGCAATGGATTTGTACAAGTATTGGTGAACATCTATTTGTAGCTCACATTCCTCACTTGTTAGTTTGAATTTTAATTTTGTGTAAATTAGTAGTTTGTTTTGTTAGTAGTTATCTCAGTTTGACCTACAGGGAATTAGTGCATCACTGGTTATTTTGCTGACTCTAGTGTATACTTTTTCTACTCCGACTGCAGTTTGAGTTGATAGAAATATTTGCTAAAGATGGCAAGTCCAAAATCTTTTATCTCCTTCTGCTGGTGGACTGCTGGTGGGGAGATTGCCATTATATCAGCCTGTTGCCAGCATCAAGAAATTCCTCCAACATGCATGAGATGCTCTGAATGTCAAATCTATTTAAGTAGAAAAAATAGGGAGAGGAGGGATAAGAGGAAGAATGATAACAAATTTGACGTTATTTAATGGGCCATGGTAGCCCCTCTTAAATGTGGATATAAGAACTTCATTTTCTGTCTGCTGTAGCAGGAGCCAAACAGAGGTCAATGCTGCATTTTATATAACTGACATTCAGCAATCTCCAGGAAATATTTGTTTGTTTCTAAATTAAGTAACACATTAGGTGACACATGCATTTTTGGAAAATACTTCTGACATGAAAAGTACAGAGTAACAATTTAACAGGCTTGAATTAATGCTTTCAGAGCTAGAACTTTTCTCTGACCTTTGTTCGACAAAAGCAAAAAAAAAAAGAAAGGATGGATTTGTTGATATTCAGTAACCAACAGCCACTATCAAGAGTACTATATCTGAAGGTTAATCAGCAGCCAATGTAAGCTTCACCCAAAAGCAAAGGCAATCAGTTACCTTTTTATGGCCAGTCAAACAATCTGAGAAATAGCCCCAAATTTCTCTTTTCACTGCAGAGGGTTGTACTCTCTGTCATCTTTACTTTGTGCTGGCAATGCTGCAAAGTAGCGTGTGACCCAGACTGGTTGCAGCTGAAAATTTCATGAGAACCAGCTTGCTTCCTCTTGAGGATACCACTGTATGGTCAGAAAAGTAGAAGGTATGGTCTTTCCCATCGTGTTTTGGCACTACTGGTTGTAGTTTCAGCTGCAATTCACAAGTTGACAAGCCAATTGAAATGGAAATTAGAAAACAAAATAAAAATACATGCACCAGTTGCAGATTTCTCAAGCCTCAAGAAAGTATTTGATTAAAGTGAAACTATTGTTTTGGTATATTTTTTATCTTGTCTATTCCCTGCTCTCTTCTTGTTATATCTTTGGATAGAATGGACCCATGACTGTGGCTGGAAAGTCCTTTTGCTGAAGTTTTGTTGCCAAACCAAACTGCTCTGCTAAGGCTAACAGGCTTTATGGAAAAGTGACCATGTTTACTTGTGGGGAGGTTTCTAAGTTTGGAGGATAAGAGAAAGCAGGCAGAAATGTGATCTTTTTGACTGAAAAATGTATTTTTCCATTCAATTACATTCTGACAAAACAATTGGAAGGTCTTGTTTTTATTCCAATATAGGAAAAAAAATCATTTCTGCAGCCTTCAAAGTTATCATGAAGTGGAACTGCTGTTCTCTGGCCAGCTCTAAATGCATCATTAATGGACTTGGTTTTGATCTCACTGTGCAGGTGCTAAGTTGGCAAGACTCCACTGTCATTAGTGAGTTACCCCAGGCTAACACCTGGATGAAATGAGATTAAGGCCCACTGCCCTTAGACTTTCTCCAGTGCACCGCATATGTTAGAGCACACAGTGCCTCTCTCTTGTTTGCAAAGCAGAAACTGTATATGTCACCTCCTAACCTGTACCTGAAGTTTAGGTATATAAGTAACCTGTCCTTTAAAAGAAAGAGGCAAATTTCCCATATTGTCAGTGGAGATAAGTAGGTGTTTGTGAATACTTCCAGAGGACAAATGTGTCTCTCTCTGCCTGGAAATTTTTCAGGCTTTCATACTCTTTCCACTGACCTGTGAGAGAACTTGGGCAGTAAACTTCAGGACAACTGGTTCGCTGGGTGCCTAAAATTTAGTCAGAATCAGTTCTTGCTTTCAATAGATTGGACAACATCTACTATGAATCCAAAGGGAGCAGTACCATTGCATATAATATGCCCATTATTAACACTACCATTAAAATTATCACTGAAGTAAACAGCATAACTGCAGTGTAAAAGTATACAATTCCAAAGCCTTCATAACTGCAGAAGTTTTGGATTTGTTTCAAAGCTTCTGTAACTCATGATCTTATGCCAATTCCTGTATCTCTGTCTAGGGTGGCTTTATGTCATTAGTAAGAGGACATCAAGTGTAGCATAGTGATAAAAAGGTCTCCATATCTTACAAAGGGGTATCCTTGATACTGATTGATGACCAAGTTTTTATCTGTCACATCATGAATACAAAAAGAAATTATCTAAAGCCAGAGGAGTAGCAATTCAATGTTCTTTGTGTTTTGTTTGGTCCATGGAAGCTCCAGTCTCAGAAGGACCAGTAGACCTAAAAATCAGTAGCCATCTCATAAAGTACATTGTTTGTTTCTTGTTGTTAATAAATATTTCAGGATTATTTGCGTAGTAAAAAAAAAAACAAAAAACAACTGAAAAATATGAAATATCCTTTTATTTCATGTTTGCCTGTAAGCCAAGTGCACCTGGTGCACAGTAGCTGCATACTTCTTTCTGTCTTCCATGAACTTGGACTGCTGTGTAATGACCACAAATGCATCATCTGGTTGGCTTGACAGGTGATACTTGCAAGAGATATCCTGCTTCAATCAATAATGCTGATTCCTCCATCACCATTCATTGTTAAGTTTTTCCTCTTTTCCCAGTATCATAAAACTTCATCCAATCTCTTCCTGCAAAACCATCTCTAATCTGTAAGCAAAGAAAATATATGCATAGCATGCATAGCCTTTGAACATCATTTGCCAGTTTTCTTCTTTTTTCTTACCATTTGATATTGGTCATAATTGTGTTTCACCTGACAATATTAAATACTTGAAAGCTAATTTTATAAAGTTAAGTGTAATCCCCTGTCAGCCTATGTTACACAAGCACCAGCTGTGTGGTAAATACAGCATGTTGAAACATACTGAGTTATGAAGGCAAGTAGTGTTACCTAAGTACTTGCTCCTTAATACCATCTTCCTTAAGTCAGAGTTCTACTGGAAAATCAAGCTATTATAAACTTTTGTAAAGCATACTCAGAAAGGGCATAAATTAAACTTCCATCAGCTGTTTTAATTTCTGTGGTTTGTGAGTTCTGATGTTTGACTTTGCAACCTTCGCAAATTTCTTTGGTGTGTATATATATATATATTTACTGTACAATAACCTATCCAGCTCTACAACCCTTCCCATTCTTAAGTACATTCAAGGGTCAGCAGCAGCCTGAGACTACAACTTCACCACCCCTTTGATCTCTGATGCTGAGCTAACACCAGCAGCTTCAAGAAGTTTTTCTCTTCTGTGGCAAATGTTAGACTTTCCTGCCAGGGCAGAGAGTTAGGTCCTACTCTCTGCATAATCTGCACAGTGGCTAGTTGAACGGTTCCAAACCAGCCCTTCTGCCTCTTACAGGCTGTCCCTGCTCCCTAGTCTGCCGTACTCCCTTTGCTTCCCCCTGCACACACACAATAGGGTGCTACTTCTCTTCCTGGGGAGGCTTCACTACACAATCACCACAATCACAGCAACAGATGGCTGGTAGAATACAAGGTGGATTCCTGGGCCAGGATTTTTGCCTCCTATTCTCTGCTTCTGATATCCTTGTTGTTCTAGAAAACAGAAGCATGTAAATACATGAGGTCACACACCTGTCAAGGGTATGCAAAAAGTAGTTTTGCTAGTCGATACTACACTGAATGCATTTCAAGTGTGGTTCTACCAGGTTCTGCAATGTTTAGTCTATCTGGTATTTTGTTAATGATTTGGATAATGGAAAAGAGATAAAATGTATAGAATTTGCAGGAGATGTCAAGCTGAAGGGAGCTGAAAGCTTTTAAGAGGTTAGGATAAGAATTCAAAATGACCTTGATAAATTGGAGGCATTGTCTAAAATTAACCAAATGAAATTCAGTGAAGACAAATGCAATGCCATATACTGAGGAAGAAATAAAATCATAGTAAAACCAGGACTAAAGGAGTAGGCATCAACACGAGAAGGAAGATTACAGTGCAGGACAAATCAAATATGCATTTATAACATGATGCTGATACAAGAGAAAGCTAATTTCATTCAGGGACATATCGGAAAGAATGTCGTATGTGAAACAGAAGGGGTAATTATTCTGCATTCCTACTATTGTGTCCAGTTTAGGGGACTACACAGTAAAAAAAAAAAAAAAGAAAGATTTAGATATATTGGAAAGCAGCCAGAAGGGAATGAGGATGATAAGAGGTTTAAAAAACTGGAACTATGAGGAAAGGTTGAAGGAATGGGGTTTGTTTAGTCTAGAAAAGAGAAGACTGAGCAGGGACATGATAACAGTCTTCCAATACATAAAAGGTTATTCTGAAGAGGACAGTGATCAGTTGTTCTTGCATTCACTCACTGCAGTACAAGAAGAATTTAGCTTACTTTAGAGCAAGGAGGATTTTAGCTAGATATTAGGAAATTCTCTTTCACTCTTAACAAAAGTACTAGGACAGGCTACTTCAGGGGGTTGCAGAATAGCAGCAGAAGTCTTTAACTGAAGGTGAGGCAAACATCTGTGACCTTGTGACATGCAGGGGCTCCAAACTGAGCCAAATCTGAACAAATTTTCTCAGGGATAGCATAAGGCACACCCCTGGCAGCAGTGCCTGTTTCCTGACAAAGCCCGGATCTATGGTGCAAAGCAGGCAAATGCTAGCAATTTTTAGCAAAAGCAATTCAACTGTTTTCATGCAAACTGTTTTCACATGATTTTTTTCCTTCAGACCTGTTCTGGGAAGCAGCTGAACTCTATAGATGAAACTTTACTCAACAAAAGATTCCATTCCAGAGAAGCACCCAAGTAATTTCGGTCTAGTTATCTGGCAAATTATATGCAACCAAAACCAGGATCTTAAAATACAGAAGGTTAGGAAACCTTAATTATATGTGGTGTTACCAAGCTCAACACATAATTTTTATTACAGTATCAGCCCAAAGATCTGTCCAGGGTCACCATCCTGAGAACTCAGTGAAGGACTGAGATGAAGAAGATTAAAATAGGTACATGTGCTAATAAGTCAATAAACTCAGTACAGTTCTTTACCTTTAGAAGCTTGGTAAACTATTCTGTCTCTTGATATGATCAGTCCTCAGCCTTCTCCTGGAAATTATCTTAGTTCATCAGCTTAATAAAAAAATCTTACTTTATTATTATTTTTTACATGTACTTTACATTGCCTTTTAATCCTGCTGGATCAAGATGAATTTTTAAAGGTTTTCTTTATAAATCTAGGAACCCTGAAATTAAAAAAAAAAATTAAAATAAAATAAAATAAAAATTATCATTAAAAAAAAAGGAAGAAGAAAGAAAAAGCTGAAAAAAAAAAAAAAACCGAGACCTGAGACCTTCACCCAAACAACTGCCCTGAGGAGTTAGAACTTCAAGTGAAATACTGTGAGACTCATAATAATAGTGTGAGAGTTGGCAATCCTACTTAAGGGTATCATTTCTATTTCTTCTAAACCTCCCTTCTACTAGCAAAATGGTCACACTCTAAAGAAGACTCCTAATATCAGGAGTAATCCAACACTTTTCCAGAAAATTTTTCAGTAGTTTAACCATTTTTCAAATGAAAACCTCTGTGACTGTGCCTGATACCTGTAGAGTCACAGCTGAAACTCCATTCTCAAAGCTAAATGTTGCAACCATTGAAAACATTACATAGGATCTTTTTTAAGGTGTTGGGGGGGCTGTAATTAGTGGAAACGTATCTCTGTACACTAGAGAAAGGACGAAGGTGCAATTGTTTTACAAACTAAATTAAAAAGGGTGAACTAAGACAGGGGAGTAAAAAAAAGATGTTGATTAAAGAGTAGAAGGAGTCTGAATACATGGAGTATGCTTCATTTTGTATGTTTGAACTTCGGCCATGAAAAGCCAGCTAGTGTTGGAGGCTTGTTACAGCTTGTACCACAGCAAGCCAGTAAACATGAGTAAGTGGATTCCTCTATGGAGGGACTAGCCCTGGTGCAGCAGGTGCACACCTGAGCAGGTAACTGCAGGCACAGGCTCCTGGCTGCACCCTTCCAGCACAGAGCTGGGCATGGCAGCAAGGTCTCTGCAAGGGACTAAAGCCTGTCGTTGACTTCTGCAGACCTTTGATCAGACCCTAGCGAGGCTGTTTCCTTAAGCTAGTCTACTTTGCAAGGGAAGGTTTTCTCAGACAATATCTGGCCTTTCCTTTTTGCACATATTTTGCTCAACATAAAGGAACTCAGTGCCACGGAGCATATGATGTATTTCACTGTAAGACACTTCTGTTCAGACATCACGCCAAAATTTTGATCTAAGCATTGGAGAGGTGGTTTTTCTGTCAGGCTACTCCCTTCCTCTCATGGTATTCTTTTGTTATCAAGTCATCTCCTGAATGAATGTGTGGAATGAACTGAAATTTGTTTTCTTGTTGTGTTTGCAAAATATCCCTTGAAGACTTAGAGCATTTGTTTTCACTTAAAATTATGTTCAGTGTACTCAGTGCTTCAACCCGTCATCAGTACTCACACCCACCTGTGCCTCTGTAGTTACAGTAGGATGAGTTCAAGGGAATTCAGCCTCCAGCTGAAGGATACTCCTACAGCAGACAGTCTTAAACCAGAAGGTTAATTACCCTGCCAGCACAACCCATCCCAGAGAAATCAAATGGCATGAAATCAAGTCATCCTGGAATTTGATTCACCCTGGACTCCAAGGTTTTTTTTTGCTCCTAGAACTCAAGTATAGTGACAAACTGATACAGAAGGATCAGGCGAGTATCTGATACTTTGATCTCAGTCTGACTGAGAAAGGACAGTCAGCTCTCCAACTGCAAGGAGTTTACTTCAGCCAGAAAGCTTTGCCTCTCCTACAGAACCAGGTTTTGGGGTGGTATGAGACCCCTTAATTCCCAGTCATCATTGCAGGAGATAAAGCTCCTGGTGTTTCTGTGGAAGCATTTCACAGAGGAAGTTCTGGCACAAGGTGGTCATATGGGTGCTTTGTAATGGGGTATTTAGAGATTTTTGCATTTGTCTGTTTTTATCTTGCTATGTTCAGTGACAAAAAGTTTATAAATTCAAGCCCTTTTACCTACATTGGGACAGGAAATGTCATAGGACAGGACTAGTACAGAAGATGATTCCAAAACCTAGAAGGAGCTATGTGCTTCTTAAGTAAACATCTAAATACCTAATTCCAGATGTGTAACTAAATATTCAATAAAATCAAAGGTCTTAAAATTAAAATGAGCTTTCAACAAAATTTAAAGGAACACTGTTGAAATGGTCCATCCTTTTTGGACATTTTCAGGTTTTCTCGGACAGGTATTACTTTTCTCAAAAAGTAAGTTTTCTCAGAGTTTTCTTAACTTATGAAGGGTCTAAGTATTCTATATCTAAGTAAAGTGTCCCAGATGGATAGAATAATACAATATCTTCTAGCTCTATGTGTGCTCTATGATTGTAAACAAACAAATTTCTGCTAAAATTTTCAACATAATGGCTATCTTTGGTTGGTGAACAATTTTTCATCTTTTATTCATAAGCAGAGACATGTAAGTTTGCAAGATTTCATACCACCCCTCTGGAATTCTCTCTCATCTCAGTGCTGTGCCTCATCTCCAGGCCGATTCTGTGGGATTTGATCCTTTTGCGCAGGGAACTGTGTCTAATTCCTGATTGCGTGCAGCTGTATTTTGCTTTTTATGGCCATATGTCTTTAGTTCTATATTAATGCTGTCTGAGATCTATCAGATATTTGCCTCATAACAAATTACTTTTTGATAGAAGATTAAATTTATTTGGAAGCACCTGTTCCTGCTATTGCAACACACACACCATGTTTTCATACTACAACAATACTTGCCTCATAACCCACCCTTGTATTTGCATGTCAGTTGTGCAAGACTTTTTGTTTAGGACATCTTGTATCGAGGTTTCTGTTCTGTATGTAACTCAGTGTGACTCCCTAAGCATTTTATAGCCCTGAGTCCTTCAAATGTTAAATAGCATCTTGTGGTATGTGTAAGTAGAGGCAAACTATTCCCAAACTACTCCCTCAAGTTCTGTACAATCTATTGATGTCCAATGAGATGCTTTAGTGCCTGCAGATCACATCTGTCTTCTCTCTCAATAAGCCACTTAATACATTAAATGCTATGTCTTAGAAAATGACTTCCAGTAAAGTAGAATAAAACTATTGTGAAATCATGGAGACCTTTCAGGTTAGAGAAAACTTTCTGTCTTTGGTCAAGAACTACTGAAAAGGTACAGTGTGTTTTACACCTTCTTCTCTTTGAGCAAAATTTTCCTCCTCTCCCTGTAGTTCAGTCACAGACACAAATCTCAATGACAAGAATCACCTTCCAGATTTCAGTAAAATACTTACATATAGTAAGACAGTAGAATTATATTTGAGGAAAAAAAAAAAAAAGAAAAATAAAAATAAAAGAAAAAAAGGACAAGGACAAGCAAATGTCTGGAATTTTTATATATCGGTCATTCAGTATCTTCAACGGTATCAAATGTTTAACATCCAGAAGCAAAAAATTAGAGCTTTGTCACAAGTTCACAGATTCTTACAAGTTCCTGTAGATCAACTGAACAAGGCTAAAGTCACTTCTAGACCACAGGGGTCCTGTACTATCTTCTGCCTCCTCTGATTGCATGCTCCAGAGTGGGTATATGTTGTTGTAAGTCAACAGGGAACACTGCTGTTGATTTGTGGTGAGGTCCTTTTTGGCCTATTTAAAACACAGAAAAAAAAATTAAACATGAAGAAGGTTCCAAAGCATCAAATTGGGGAATCTCCCCCCCCAGAGCACACCTCATAGGAACAAGAACATGGTTGCCTCTTGATGACTGCTCCAGAAGCCCTTGGGTGAAACAGATTAGATGGGGCTAGTGACAGAAGGTACATGTTGAAGGAAGAGATGTATAGTACCTACCTTAGAAAGAGACCAAGTAGTTTCAGAGCCCATTCTGGCTGGGCTGACATATCCAGGCCATCTGGGTTTGCTTATATTTAAAATAATGGGCTTTCCATGACCTGGAGCAGTCCAAGATCTCTAATACTCAGAGAGCATTACAGTGACTTCATTTAGCCAACATGTAACTGCTGTGCAATTCTTAGATCTGCAGCATAAGGACACCTTGATTTTCAGGGCAAAGATCTGCAATATGGTACTCACAGAACATGAGAACTGAACGAGTTTAGCAAGTTATCTGAATACAAAATTAGCATTGGAAGTGAAAAGAAGCATCTTTCTCTCTCTTTCACAAGCTCTTGCCTCAGAAATTTTCACTTGTTGATAGACTGCCACCTTAGATAAAATCTCCAAGGCTGGATTCTCACTGACTGCCATCCAGGAACAGTATCTGCAACACAGGTTCTGGCCTCACCCTATCTCTCTCTGATATTAATAAGAGACTTACTTTCCGTTACTTTGCATAGCCTCCTTCTAGTTTCCTTCTAGTGTGGAACTAGGACTTAAAATTGCTTTACTAATAACATCAATAATTGCAACAAAAAAGGACCCAATGTTGTATGAGTTCCTGTGACGTACTTGGGTGAGGTGATTCCTACCTCATCCCTACAGCAAGTATAAGGTATGTAGAACAAATGGAGTAATGTGGTAGGATTTTAAAATTCCCCTTCTCTTGGTACAACATACAGTGAAAACACTATATGGGTTTACAGGGATGCACAAAGCTCTGACTATTCCCTCCTCTACCAAGCTTCTGGGAAATTTCTTTAACTAGGAAAAATAAAATTAAAAAAAAAGCAAAGCAAAACAAAAAACCACGACAGAAAAGCATCCTATTACCATGCTACCATATTTCCCAGTGACAGTACTTGGTTCCTGAGAAAGTATCAAGTCTTCCTTCTGCCTCCTCAAGGACTGGTTCTCCCTGCTCTCTCCTTGTATTCTGCATTAATGAACATGCCTTTCTGTTCCTCTCCCTCACTGCAACCTTTCAACTCATCCATCTGTCACTTGGCAGTAGCTTCAGGAGGGCTCTTACCAGGGACATTTCATGTTTATTCAAGTGTTGCTGTGCTGCGAGACTAAAGAAGCAGATCTGTTGCTTCCAGCTAGATCTGTTTATTTCCCAATACCACAGCACCACATATTCACACGCTAAAGGCAGGAAGGCAGATACCAAGTTGAAAACCAGTCAGGAGAGTATTTTTCTTTCTCATATACCCTTTTGTTGCATATGGCACGATGAATTCAAACAGGGTTTGCAGAACCCCTGTGAAAACCACTTCTCTTTTTCTCTTTGCCATTGTGATCCATTTGCTTTTACCACACGGCTCTGCTGAGCTTAATGTATAGAAAGAAAGTACAAATGTATGGAGCAAGGCCAGCCCTTAGCCCTGTAATGGAGCCTTTAGGGACCTGGTAGACCCACTGACCCCATTTTGTAGTGAGCTGGATTTGGTCATTACCAATACACTTAACTGAGGTCCAGATGGAGTAGGAGGAGCTGTATGTGCATAGTGTGGGTACCATGGGGTTATCTTGGGATAGCAAATCTCTTTCTCCCGTGATAAATGTATGTAGTGGTTACTGTTGCATAGGGCACAGGCTTTTTGTTCTTCAACCTGGCTTGTCCTATTCTCCTTGTACTTGAAATGAAGCTTGTGTAAGAAACCTTTTTGAAGTGAAGATGGTATTGTTATCCTGGACACACAGGAGACATAATTAATTTGCAGATAACTTAAGAAAGTGCATTAGAGTTTTTACTTTTTCAGGATGCTCTGCAAGGGAGCACATAGGCTGCCCAGAGAAGTGGTGGAGTCACTATCCCTGGAGATATTAAAAGACATGTAGATGTGGTGCTGAGGGACGTGGTTTAGTGGTGACCTTGCAATGCTGGATTAATGGTTGGACTTGATCTTAAAGGCCTCTTTTAACCAAAACAATTCTATGATACCTAACCCACCACTGGCTAAGCAATACCATGGCAGCTGTGCTGTGAGCCATGCAAAGTCTGCTCTTGGCTACACAGAGTAAACACTCTTGGATTACTTTTTGTATTCCGCAGAGTAAGATCCTGTGCAGAAACACCCAGTGAAGAGTAGTTTATGTGCTGTGACATGCTGAAACAGCAGTTTCTGGACTCTTTGAACCCACAAAAAAGATGCATGTGGAACTGCTCATGGTGGCAAATATAGGAAATTTAGATAATGCTTGGCATTCAGAACAAGCTACAAGAATAGCAAAGGATTATAGCTCTGTACATGCGTACAGTCCTAGGTGAGCATGAACGGTATGGATACAATAGAATAACAGCAGAACTACCAGCAAAGATGGTAAAAACAAGAATCAAAATATTACTTGTATTAAAATCAAGCTTTAAAAAGGTGCATACTCCAGAAACCACCTCATTAGCATTGCAAGAAAACACACAGGTTAAACAGGTGAAATTTCAAAGCTTGCAATAGTGAGTTATTCTGCATTGTGGGAATACATGAATTAAAGATTTATGTAAATACCTTAGAAAAGGCAGACCAAAAGGAAAACTGCCAAAAAAGGAAATAGCCCTTGCTCCCTACACTACACACTCAACAAGGTTATAGTCTGATTGAAAAGAGGATTGTGATCAACAGAGAATGAGAGGCTGAAGCAATTGTTGGAGTGGAGAGCTTCATCCAGCAGCAAGGACCAGCAATCTGCTAGGATTGTCCTGACAGAAACCCAGTGGTAATAGGATGCACAGCAACTTTTAGAAATGGCAAGTTAAAGAATCTCTGGGTCTGAAGTACCAACACAGTAGTCTCAAAGAATACTCCAGAACAGATTTAGCTCGAGATGAGTAAAGACTGGGAATCGGCACTGAAAGTTTCAGACCCAGAATTACAAATGCCATCACTCTCTTGTTGAATGCTGGATTTGTATCAAGGAATCAAAAGATTGGACTGTTAGATTAAAGGTCAGTCAGCTGCAAATGTCTTATCATCATCTCTAGCTAACAAAAGGGGTTAAATAAACATTGTCTTCTCCCGTGTTGCACAAACATGAAAAATAACTTTCAGCATACAAATTTACAAAAGGAATAAAAACCTGAAAGATCTATTGGTTGAAGACATGTTCCCCCAGGTTTGTGATAGATCGTATACCCCCTCATCTGATTTAAAAAAAAACCTGTTTGCAAACAAAACATGGATTGTGGTTGCCAGAACTACAATTGAGACTATGGTAAATTATCAGACAATTAGTATAGGGCAACCCACAAGGCACACTTCCTACCCTACTATCATCTAAAGGAGGAGCTCTGAATATTAGATGCAATTTTGTGTACAGGCTCCAGAATAACAAATTCTCCAGTGTAACAGGGTATTAAACCTGCTGCTCACACTCACACACAAAATCAACTGTAATCATTAAAATACTAGAAAATAAATACGGATGCTTTACTTTGGCCCAAATGAACAGTGACATAGGAAAAATTGTGTGCTGCAAATATCAAAAATACAGTGCAAAAAAGAAACAAGCTTAGTGGTTGTTTGAAGTACCATCAAAACAAATAAAAATGTTAATGATATGATTAGCTATGATAGCTGGTTTTGAAGCTAGACACCAAGTAATGTTAATTCTCAAAGCCAGCAATGAATCTGAATGAACCCAGCTGGCAGTGTTTTTTTCTGTGGCTTTCTTTTTACTTACAAGAATAGGTGATGCCTTATCACAGAACCTGAAGGTCTACAACTCAGTCAAACAAATAATTTGTCTCCTAGTCAGATGCAATAAAAATTTTGTTTCTTCTGAATGTTTTATTTCCTGAGATGGCTGTCATATTGCACTCACATTGCATATTGTATCTGCACATCTGCACACTGCACATTCTGCATCTTTGCTGCTACCTGGAATCCACTTTGGGCTACTGAGTGCTCAGAATTGAATGTAAGGGCTGCTTTTTGCCATCTTTATTGGCAGGAAGATAAAGTTCAAACATGTAACTACAGTACCTAAGAAATGATTCACACCACAGGTCAATCCAGTTTATTGGTCAGTTCCAGCAACAGATACCTAGGAAAGAGTATAAGAACACAGCAAGTGTGGAGTAAAACTTCATATTCTTTAGACCTCCACAATTGCAACTGGGATTTCCTTGGCTGAAAATACATCTATTTGATGGCTCTTTGTAGATATTTTTCTCCCATTAATATGCTCAATTGTGTTTGAACTCATGTAAACCTTTAAAAGCAATGATATTTTTCAGCAAGGACTTCTGCAGCTTGACTGTGTTTGTCAATGAAATAATCTCCTTTCATTTGCTTTGATACTGCCCCTACTAGTATCATTTAATGATTCCTTATCACAGAATCACAGAATGTTAGGTGTTGGAAGGGCTCTCCAAAGATAATTGAGTCCAACCCCCTGCCAGAACAGGACAAAACTAGAGCAGATCACACAGAAATGCATCCAGACAGGTCTGAAAGTCTCCAGAGAAGGAGACTCCACAACCTCTCTGGGGAGTTATTGTAAAAGAAAACAAACACTTGCTACCTACCTATATTATCTAGATGGTTTACTCTATCATATGCCACATACTCTGGTTCATATTTTCAGCATCAATCAACAGCTTAGTATCCTCATTACTAGAAGATCCTTAAGCAACTGAAGAAAAAAAAACCTTATTCTATTTAGTGCAGAAAAGCTCAGTTAAGATAATATTTAGTATCAGGACTACATCTGCTTCCACTTGATTCCCACATGATTTAAGGACAAACAGTACCTCTTATCATCTTCTTGGAGGGCTTAGTACCACTGAACTCAGTATCTTTCAAGATCAAGTTCTGAGGTGAGCAGTGTCTTCCACAACAGGTTCCACCAGGCTCAACATCCATGAGGTTGAGCTCAGTCTCACCACAGGCAGCAGATGCTGGACCCATCAAACAGTAATAGTCAGGGGCATCTAGTCTGCAGGGAAAAAATATTTTCCCATATTTTTTTCTGTATTGGTAGTCAGGCACCATTGCACAATAAAGATATAGCTATGAGTGGTACAGTAGATACCTTCATGCGTCATCCGATTTACAATGAAAATAAGTAAATGGAAAGAAAAAATCTTAAAAGAAAAATACTTCTGTTATCTGAACATAATATTACACAAGTTTCTCTTTTTGGAAATTATCCATTCATTTTCTTCATAAACATTTACTAACGAGAAAAGTATTTTATGAACATATGGCACTTGTCTCTGTTTTGGATGTAAAAACGTCTGGTATTTTGCTGACTTCATTTCATTGTGAGTCACTGTGTAGCTTTGTATAAACACCAGGATATTTTCATCAATTAGAAATAACTGAGATTTTCAACATAACATTCTCATATTTACTTGTGCTTGAATAGTTCTGTTAATATCCTAGACAATGAACATATCGATATGTATACTGCACACACAGGATCCCTGTTCCTAAAAATTTCCAGTTAAATAATGCCTGAGGAGCCACGACTCTGCCCTAAAACCCAACTGTATCCATTAGCAAAAAGCCTACAGATTTTCTCTGTGAGTATTCTTCATCCCTTAGTATATTGTGGTCAGGAAAAAGAAATAGTCTTTGAAAATCTCATTGTAATGGAAAAAAATACCTTTATCAAGTGAGTGGGATGATTCTTAAAATAATTAGAGCATATACAGAATCTCATCTTATTATTTCAGAGAACGTTTCATTATAATACATTCCTGCATGTTGTTGGCAACAGGATGTCCAGAGTGAGCAAATTTATTGCCCTATCAATACTCCAGGAATTAGACCAATCCTGTTCTGGTTCTGGAGCATTGCAGGAGAAAGTGGACATCATAAATCCTGCCTGCCTCTGGAAGCTTATAAAAATACTCCCTTTAGTCATGATCCAAATCACTGGCACAACACAGAACCAGGACAGCAATCCAAGTCGCTGTGTTAGCATCTCTAAAAGTGGCAAAGATGTGATCTCATATGGCAGGACAAGCATAAGAAATAGGTTAGAAACAAACTGTGCTTATCTGATTATGAGGGAACTTTCATAGGAGATAGACGATGTAGATTCAAATCCCTTTAGGAAGAAAGAGTGTGTTTAGCCAAGGCTCCAGCCTTTGAGCCAGCAGGTAAAATAGAGATAAGGGCCGTGTGAAGCTAGTCTATCCCATGTCTGAAACCACACTTTCTAGTGAATTTAAGGCAAAGGGAAGCATCTTCTCAGTTCTCACAGTGAAAAGACGCAACCTTTCTGTTTGTCCTCCTACAAGGTAACACTAGATGGCAGCAATTGAAGTGGCAGCAGGAACTGCAGAGCTTGCCGGCCCAGAAGGCACTCTGGCAGTCAGAGTCATTGGGGGACACCAGATAGTCACTGCTTGTCTCTCTACCTTACTGCCACGGAGGGTGCCATGCTGCTCAGGCAACTTGTGAGATGGGGTACAGACACAGAAATTAAGTCAACTTTGCCCTGACTTTCCTGCTTTATTATTATTACATGCTTTTCTCTACTCTGACTTTCCCATGTCTGATTGGTCTGGCTTGCATTTGAGGCCTCTTTGCCTGCATTAAAATGACAGCTTTCCTGAACTAATATTATAGAAGGCATTTACCATTCTATTGTTCTGATTGCTTCTTTGGAGTTAAATGGGTTAGGTTTTGCATGGCATTGTAGAAAAACTATAATGACCTTGTTAGTTACAAGTCCAGAATCAACAAGTACAGTACCAGACTGATAATGTCATAACTGCTGTTCATACAATTTGCTGCATAGCTTCCTATTTATGACAAAAACTGATGGAGGAAAAAATCTGAGTCTCTCCAAAACATGAACAGCACCAATACAGGATATTTTCCTCCTTTTCTAATAGACTGCCAGTCTTATTAGAATTCACTTCCAGAAACATAAAAATTGTCAAAAGACAATGGACATCAATGGCATTAGTATTGCCTTTGGAATATTCACACACTTTCTGTCCTCTGCATTCTAGTTTTGTACAATATCTCTGCCACAGTTAAAGCTGTCTCACTGCTCTGTTATACCCGTCTTTCTCAGGGTGGAGTTATTGCCAGGTTCTGAAAATGTTTTAGGGGCTAACATCTGGAATTTATGCTCTCATCTTGGGAAAAGAGCATCCTTTACACAGTTATTCAGATTCCGACTTTGAGCTAGTGAAGATGAAACCCAGTGCTTAGTCACTGGTGGGAACTGAAATTGTTTTACTCAAGACCTCAAAACTCTATTGCTAGCTAGTCACCTAAAGTTAAGTGCCTTATAAGACAGCCAAACCATTTACATCTTTGGTTGAGCAATTCTGGCAGTGACCATGTGATCTGTCTGCCAAGCCACAGGGAAGTAGGAGGGAGGGTGGAGACATAGATTTTCACTTCACATAAGCATACAAGAGATGGAAGCTGTGGCAGGTGACCCAGGAGGATTGCAGAGACATTGTCTAAGTATGTAGGAGCAGGATTTGGGAAGCCAAAGACCACTAGAAGCTGAATCTGAGAAGGGACATAGAGGGTGACAAGGAAGGCTTCTACTTGTATATGAGCATCTAAAGGAAGCCTAGGAAAAATGTGGCCATGCTGCTGAAGGGAAGACAAAGGACATGAAGGTTCTGAATGGCTTCTTCACCTTGGTCTTCACTGGCAAGAGCAGACTTCAGCAATCCCAGATGATGAGACCAGAGGGAAAGTCTGGAGCAAGGAAGGCTTACCCTCAATAGAGAATGATCAGGTTAGGGAACATTTGAGCAAAGTGGATATCAACAACCCCATGAGACTTGATAGGACACACCCCCAAGTACTGAGGGAGCTAGCCAATGTTGTTGCAAAGCCAGTCCCAATTATCTTTGAAAGACCATGACAGTCAGCAGAAGTTCCTGACAATTGAGAATGAATGTCATTCCTATCTTCAAGAAGTGCAAGAAGGAGAGTCTGTGAAACTACAGACCAGTGAGCCTCACCTCAGTCCCTGGGAAGGTGAAGGATCAAATAATTCTGGAAGCCATTTACAAACATGAAGAACAAAGAGGTGATTGAAAGTAGTCAGCATGGATTTACAAAGGGAAAAACATGCCTGACCAACCTGATAGCCTTCTATGATGAAATGATTACCTTGGTGGATGAGGGGAAAGAAGTGGATTTTTTTTCTTGATTTTAGCAAGAGTTTCAACACTATCTCACATAACATCTTCACTGACAAACTAAAGTACTGGCAGGATAAGTAGATAGTGTGATGGATGGAAAATTTGCTCTGCTATCAATGGCATGAAGTTCACATGGAGGCTAGTCACTAGAGGAGTACCTCAGGAGATGATACTGAGGACAATACTGTTTAGCATCTTCACTAATGACCTGGATAATTCGACAGAAGGCACCCTCAGTAAGTTTCCAGACAATACCAATATGCCAGGTGAGCACTATACTATACAGAGGGTCCTTGGCAAGGTGGAGGAATGGACCAACAGGAGTCTCATGAAGTTCTACAAAGATGCCAAGTCCTGTGCTGGGAGAGGAGTAACTCCAGGCCCCAGGACAATCTGGGGTGTGACCAGATGGAAAGCAGCTTTGCAGAAAACAACCTGGCAATGTGTCTTTGAAGCCAGTGGCATCTTGCACTGCATTAGGAAAATGTTGCCACCAAGCTGAGAGAGATGACTTTTCCCCTCTTGCTGAGGGAGGTGACCCTTCCCCTCCTCTGACCATGGGTGAGACACATTTAGAGTGCTGGACCCAAGTCTGGACTCCCAGTAACAAGAGTCCCTTACATACTGTAGTGACTCCAGCAAAAGATGATAAAGATGATTAAGGCACAGGGGCATCTGTCGCATAAGAAGAGGATGGGATTGCTGGGACTGTTTAGACCAGGGAAGACCCAGGGGACCATATCAATGTATTTAAATACCTGATAGGGAGAGAAGGCAAATAAGATGGAGTCAGGCTCTTCTCAGTGGTACCCAGGGAAAGGAAAGGGGTGATGGACACAAACTGAAATACAGGAAATTTCACTTAAACATGAGAAAAAGTCTTTTTATTGTAAGAGTGGTCAAATACATTCTCAGAGTGATTTCCCAGAAAGGTTATGGAATCTCCATTCTTGGAGGTATTAAAAAACCAGTCTTGGGCATCCTGCTGTAAGTCACCCTGCTCTGTACAAAGGATTTGGACTAAGTGATCTTCAGAGCTCCCATCCAACTTCAGCCATTCTGTGATTTTGTAAATCTGTGCTTCTGTAACAAACAGATAAGTTTTCATATGTCTCTCATTGCCTGCTCTACCTCAGAGCCACCCAAACTCTACAAGACAAGCAACACAGGGCTAAAGGTATGCCTGACATGCTGTATACAGCAAGCACACTCAGTTATCTGCACCTAGTTGTCTGCTACAGGCCACCTGACCAGAAGAGCCAAGTGGATGAGGCCCTCCACAGGCAGACAGAAATGGCTTAGTGTTCACAGGCCTTGGTCCTTGTAGGGGATTTTAACTACCCTGACATCTGCTGGAGAGATAACACAGCAAGGCACCAGCGATCCAGGATGTTCGAGGAGTACATAAATGACAACTTCCTCCTCCAAATGGTGGATGAATCGACAAGGAAGGGGGCTATGCTGGACCTTGTTTTGACCAACAGGGAAGAGCTGGTGTCTAATGTAAAACTTGGGGACAATCTTGGCTGTAGTGATCACAAAGCAATTGAATTTAAGATCCTCAGGGCAGCTAGGAGGACGCACTCCAAGCTTACAGCCCTGGACTTTAGGTGTGCAGACTTTGATCGTTTCAGGGATCTGCTGGCCCAAGTGTCATGGGACAAAGCCCTAGAGGGTAGGGGGCCCAGGACAGCTGGTCGATATTCAAGGATCACCTTCTCAGTGCCCAGGAACAAACTATACTGGCAAAGAGAAAGGCAGGAAAGAATGCTAGGACACCTGCCTGGATGAATGAGGAATTTCCGGACATGCTGTCACGAAAAGAAAGCTCTACAAGGAGTGGAAAGAAGGACAGCTAGAATGGGGGTGTACAAGGGAGCTGCCTGAGCAGCAAGAGACCTGGTCAGGAAAGCTAAATCTCAATTAGAATTAAATTTAGCCAGGGAGATTAGGGGTAATGCTAAAAATTTCTATTGGTATATGAATGGAAAGAAAAAGACTAGGGAAGGTGTGGGGCCCCTCAGAAAAGAAACTGGAGAACTGGTGGCAAGTGATGCTGAGGAGGCTGAGGTCCTCAATGACTACTTTTCCTCAGTCTTCATTGGCAAGGGCTCCAGCCACACTCTCAGAGTCACAGAAGTTGATGGCAGACATTGGATGAAAGAACTGCCCATTGCAAGTGAAGATCGGGTTCATGACCGTCTGATGAACCTGAAAGTGCACAAGTCCATGGGACCCGACAGGATACACCCACGGGTGATGAGAGAACTGGCGGATGAGTTTTCTAAACCGCTATCTATTATATTCCAAAAGTCATGGCAGTCTGGTGAAGTCCTCACTGACTGGAAAAGGGGAAATATAACCCCCATATTCAAAAAGGGAAAGGTGGGTGAACCCGGGAACTATAGGCCAGTCAGTCTCACTTCTGTGCCTGGTAAGATCATGTAGCGGGTCCTCCTGGAGGCACCACTGAGGCAGATGAATAATGACAAAGTGATTGGCTGCAACCAACATGGCTTCACCAAGGGCAAATCATGCCTGACTAGCCTGATGGCATTCTATTAGAAGGTCACAACATCAATAGATGGGGGAAGAGAAACCGGCGTCATTTACCTGGACTTGAGCAAAGCCTTCAACACTGTCCTGTATGACATTCTGGTCTCCAAGATCATGAAATATGGATTTGACGGATGGACAATTCAGTGGATAAAGAACTGGCTTGACGGACGCTCCCAAAGAATGGTTGTCAATGGGTCAGTATCCAAGTGGAGACAAGTGAGAAGTGGAGTCCCTCAAGGATCAGTACTGGGACCAGTCTTGTTTAACATCTTTGTCAGCGACATGGACAGTGGCATTGATGACACCAAACTGTGTGGGGCAGCTAACACGCTGGAGGGAAGGGATGCCATCCAGAGGGACCTTGAGAGGCTGGAGAGGTGAGCCCATGCCAATCTCATGAAGTTCAACAAGGCCAAATGCAAGGTCCTCCATCTGGGTCGGAGCAATCCCAAGCACCAATATAGGCTGGGCAGTGACTGGCTTGAGAGCAGCTGGGAAGAAAAGGACTTGGGAGTGCTGGTGGATGAGAAGCTCAACATGAGCCATCAGTGTGCTCTCGCAGCCCAGAGGGCCAATTGTGTCCTGGGCTGCATCAAGAGAAGAGTGGTTATCAGGTCGAGGGAAGTGATTCTCCCCCTCTACTCCACTCTTGTGAGACCCCACCTGCATCTCACCTGGGTCACCACTTATGTCCAGCTCAGGAGTCCCTATTACAGGAAGGATATGGATGTGCTGGAACGTGTCCAGAGAAGGGCCATGAGGATGATCAGAGGGCTGGAGCACCTCTCCTATTGGGACAGACTGAGAGAGTTGGGGTTGTTCAGTCTAGAAAAAAGAAGGCCCCATGGAGACCTTATTGTGGCCTTCCAGTATCTGAAGGGAGCCTACAAGAAAGCTGGGGAGGGACTTTTTAGGCTGTCGGGCAGTGATAGGACTAGACGGAATGGATTAAAGCTAGAGATAGGTCGATTCAGGTTAGACATTAGGAAGAATTTCTTCCCCATGAGGGTGGTGAGACACTGGAACGGGTTGCCCAGAGAGGTGGTGGAAGCCCCATCCTTGGAAGTTTTTAAGACTAGGCTGAATTGGGCTCTGAGCAACCTGCTCTAGTGGGAGGTGTTGGAGGGGGGTTGGAACTAGACAATCTTTAAGGTCCCTTCCAACCCTGACGATTCTATGATTCCATGATTATTGTACAAGCCTGATTTGTACATGTTGTGATCATTGCACCAAATAGAGAAGGCCCAACAAGAAGTCTGTGCAGACATACTTTTTTTTTTTTACGGTAAGAAGAAAAGCAAAATCATCCTCGCAGTCCGGGGACAAAGCATCTTTTCTGGCAGCTCCCTGGGGAGATGGCTTTGGCACACTGTCTCATTTCCTCAGCAGTACAAGACACTGTAGGATCAAGAAAATAACAGGAAAAGATTAGCAGGCACCTTCTGGAGTCCTGCCTGTAAGATATCTGGTGCTCTGTTGGAGCTGTGTATTCATGACTTTTTAAAGGAATAATTGTGGTTCTGAGGAAACAATTACTCAGTACTTGCTAAAACCAATAGAAAATTGAGAGTAGACTGAATTTGGAGCTCTCTGCCGGTAAAACTCCTTTCAGCATGAATACACACTTGCTAAATTGACAGAACCTATGGGCAAAACTAATTATCACCTGCACTGAGATATTAATGGCAGAGAGCATCTTGGTGATGATACTGTGCTACTTCAGACTGACAGGGCCCAGTTGTGCCAACTGCATAAATACTGCAATATTTGGTGTTTTCCCTCAAAGCTACCACAGCTCCTAAAATACTGTGAATGCTGTGAATGAATGAAAACTTCACTGAAAATATCCAAACCTTGCTACTACTGGCAGAAGCTTGAAAAGACTCTGAAAGCTCAAAAGTCTAAATGGCAAAAATAGTTTGGATTGTTGATTATTTCAGAGAGCCTGATTCATATCATTTGAACATGTGGGACTAGCAGTGTTCCTTACAGTTCCTTCTCTCAGACATAGGAGAGAAATAACACATTTTTGCCATTTATTGGCATTCAATCTTCTGTGCAAGGCCACTGTCTTTTTTCTTGACAGCTAGGTAAGGGGTAATCTTTGCCTGAAGAGATTGCATTTTATAGTCCCTATGAAATAAGGAGGACAAGGTGTCAAGAAACCTCTTCTTACAATAGCTCTATGTCATTTCTTCCTTAAATCAGACCCTATTGTCATACACTGTCTAGCTTTGTAAACTTACTATCATTTTTGCGAATAAATAGCCTGTAAGATTTAGTATCTGCTTCAGTGGCTCCATGTGCTGCAACTAGAAAGTTTTTCAGCTTTTTGTCCACTTTTAACTTTATACTCCTGATACCTTGCTCAACTCCTTAAGGTTTTAACAAATATCAGGCTGTGCTAAAAATATTCTTGTCACATGACATTTTTTAAAAGATTTGGATGGAGCTCTCAAACAGCGTATGTTCATACCATTTTTCCCTTCTACAAAAAAAAGCACCCTACTGAAATGTTTGGAGAATATTTTTGACTGTCAATGCAGTATGAACAACAGGAGACCTTACTGACCTTACCAGAGATTAATGGATCGGAATCTGTGTCTTTCTGTGGAATGGAAGACGTCAACACTAAAAGCTCCCTTACCCCACAGATAGCTGGTCCTAGTCCTGTTGTTTTTCCCAGTCTTCAGAAAAATCTTTGGCAAGAACTGTCATTTTTCCAATCATCAAATTTCCAAGAATCTTCTCTTCACATCTCTCTCATTTTCTTTTGATGGAGTCTTTCATCATAGTAAATGCAGACCTCTTGCAGGAATGTGGGCCAGACATGCGTGTAAGCCAAATGGCTTATGCCTGGAACAACAGCAAATGAACAATGAAATCCAGAAACAAAATGAAAAAAAAATATATTTATGAGTATATTATTTTTTTCATAGATGTTTCTCACTTTTTCATTGATTTGATTCAACTGTGCAATTAGGTCTGGCTCACTGGATGACCATCTGTGGGGACATCATGTCCTGTGACACCTTATAGACACTTCAAATTGACTTGTCAAAATTGGCAGCACTGCAGAAGTTTTTTCATACTTTAATCTAAGATAGAACAGCACAGACAGAAGAACTGTCTTTTCTCCTTCTTTCCTCCATCCAGATAAATCAAAAAAAGCTATTTCTTCTAATTGGCCACCCAACTTCCTATAAATGATCAACCATGTCATTGCCCTCTACTGACTGGCCTGGGTACACTAAAATGGACCTACCACTAAGTTCTCTCAACAGCACTGGCCCTGTTAAAATGGCAAAGTGTTGGCTGTCCTTCTGCAGGCATAAGGCTCTGATTTATAAAATTAGACCCATGTTTTTATTTAAAGTCTTGATCCATCAAAGTGCATTAATGTTTAATTTTAAATTAGCTGCACTGCACAAACTCTTAAACTTGAACACATATTTAACTGCTTTAATAGTTACAGACCTCATTTGTGGTGTACAGTTTTAAGCAACTGTAATCTGATTTTCAGATATACTCATTAATTTTGTCCTATATTATTATTCTCAAATTTTTTCCCTCCTCTGACATCATCCTGCTTCTGTTAGGTGAAGAAATGGAAAACTACCTGTCTTCTGTATATAGTTATATCTCACCAAACATCCAAGAATCAGAAACTCCAGTTTTTAGTGAATTTGGATGACTCAAAGGAATAGTTAACGGATCTCTTAGGTTCTAGCCCTCATACTTACAACTTAGTCCAGGCTACTAAAAATTAAGAGTTTCTACATATGATGAAGATTGCAGTCAGGCAAACATAACTTCAAATAAATGGAGGAGATGCACTACTGCGGAACAGTCAGTATCACCTTAGTCCCTGTAAAGATTTACAGAGAAATCCTCACAGGAGCCATTTTCAAGAAGGAGTAGAAGGTGACTGGGAACAACCAGCATAGATCTATCAAGGGCAAACTGCACCTGGCCAACTCAGTTGTCTTCTACAATAGGATGACTGATTTTGTTGAGAAACGGAGAGCAGGACAACCAGGTGGTCAGGCCCAGTTGGCAAGCATTTATGAAAGGCAGGTCCAGCATGACTAACCTGATTTCCTTCTATGACAAGGTGACCTGCATAGTGGATGAGAGAAATGTGGAGGTTGTCTACCTTGACTTCAGTAAAGTTTTCGACACTGTTTCACACAGCATTATTCTGGAGAAACTGGATGCTTATGGCTTGGATGAGCATACTCTTCACTGCATAAAAAATTGTCTGGATGGCCAGGCCCAAAGACTTGTGGTGAATATAGTTAATTCCAGTTGGCAGCAAGTCACAAGTGGCATTCCCCAGGGCTCAGTACTGGGGCCAGTTCTGTTTAATATCTTTATCAACTATCTGGATGAGGGGTTCGAGTGCACCCGCGGCAAGTTTGCAGATGACATCAAGTTAGGTGGGAGTGTTAATCTGCTTAAGGGTAGAAAGACTCTACAGAGGTATCTGGACAGGATGGATCAATGAGCTGAGGCCAGTTGTATGAGGTTCAAAAAGGACAAGTGCCAGTTCCTGGACGTGGGTCACAACAACCCCATGCAACACTACAGGCTTGGGGAAGAGTGTCTGGAAAGCTGCCTGACAGAAAAGGACCTGGTGGTGTTGGTCAGCAGATGGCTGAATATGAGACAGCAGTGTGCCCAGGTGGCCAAGAAGGCCAACAGCATCCTGCCTTGAATCAGAAACTGTGTGGCCAGGACCAGGGAAGTGATTGTCCCCCGAACTTGTCACTGGTGAGGCTGAATCTTGAATACCGTGTTCAGTTTTAGGGCCCTCACTATAAGAAAGACATTGAGGTGCTGGACCATGTCCAAAGAAGGGCAACAAAACTGGTGAAGGGTCTAGAGAACAAGTGTTATGAGGAATGGCTGAGGGAACTGGGGTTGTTTAGCCAGGCAAAAACAGAGGCTCGGGGACAACCTCATGACTCTCAACAACTACTTGAAAGGAGGTTGTAGCAAGGTGTGGGTCAGTTTCTTCTCCCAAGTAACAAATGATAGTCTCTTGAGAAAAAGCCAAAATCGAGTTTGTCTGACTGGGAAGGACTGGGAGGAAGAATTTCTTAGGGTAGAAGAAAGGAGCCTGTGATGTGACAAAGACAGTAAAATGACATCTTTCTCTTTCGTGGCCTCCCATGGAGCAGGGTCTAAGTGCAGTGGAGTGTGGCAGGGTGTGGGCTGCCCCTGGACCTGAGGGCCAGGGTATCATCCAGGCCACAAGCAGCCCCCTTCCTGCAAAGCCACCTCATGTCACTGCCCACAGCCATGAACAGGCGATTTAGGTCAACCCGGCCCCTTTCCACCATTACCATGCTCACTCCCAACGCAATAAATAGAAAGGCTATTTTGTCAAGCCCAGCTGTTTTTATTTGGGAACTTCTCAGAGGAAGCCTGAGTGCGTAAACAGGAAAGCAAGGGCTGTTTTTACTTCACCCATCTATAGCCAGTACACGCGGGCTGACATCAGGTGAGGGCCAGCTGCACCGAGCGTATCCAAGCAGTTTGCTCCTCAGGCAGGAGTACCAGCACCAGAGAAGGCATGGATGGATGGAGGGAAATGCAGACAAACACATTGACCCTCTAGAGCCACTGCTGCCCTGACACCCCTGTGCCCACCCTGGCTGCCCGCCCAGGTCCCCATTTATTCTGGGGGCAGTGGGGAGGCAAAGGTGTGCCTGAAGGAGCACCCTTACTCCTGAAATTTGTCAGAGAGACTTTTTTTTCCCATAAATGTCAGCCTCTTGCTGCAGCTTGATAATAAGGGGGAGGGGGGGGGTCATTTTAGTTCCCCAGCACCCCCATGCTTTCATGATATGATGTGCTGCAACCAGGGAGTGCCAGGCACCTATTTTTAGTCCTCGTGGACTGGAATTACAGGCTGCAGTGCGGATCTCCGTGCAGAAACACTGGTGGGAAGGAAAAGCAGCACCACACTGTAATTTTGTCTCCAGTGATGGGGTTTTCTTTCTAAATCTTGAGTATCAGTTTCATTCACTGCTCCACGCTACAAGAAATACGCTTCGCCTGTATCCTTAACATCTCCTCTCCCGTTTATATGTCTCCATATAATAAAATGCACAGCAGTTTTACAGTCGCTGTACAGTTATTACATGATATATGTGTACAAAGCACAAAGCTTTTATGACTACCCAAGCAATTAATAAAACTGGTTGCCTGTTAGAAGTGATCTTTAACTAAAGGTTGAACAAAATTGGCCTGTAAGCCTTGAGAATAATTTAGAGTGGTTGCTTAAATCACAGAGACACAAAGTCTGCAGGAGGTGGATCATCATGTAGCTTTCATCATTAATGTTTTTCTCTCCATGGTCTCAACAACTTTAAATAGAACATCCTACCAAATAATATTTATGTTAATTTGTTTATTTGCTACCATAGAAAAAAAACAACTGCAACAACAGTGTTAAGGAAACAAGTGTGAATAGTAGTGAAGAAGTGCCTTGGTTATGAGTAATTTCTGTCTCTATTTTAAACATAGTGAGTAAATTCTGCTCAGTTACACCCATCTAAATTTGAGAAAGGTGAATTCTGTGATAACTGAGAACAAAATTTAGCCCACAAGTCCAAACTACCACTTCAGAAAATAATGAAGTCAAGTTATTAATTTTATTAATCACTCTCAGCTTATTTTATACTCTTCTTATAGTTAGTTAACTGCATAAAATGAACATAAAATTAATTTCCTCATGTGTTTTACTATTTATTAATAACTTAAAAGCCACAATAGTGGTGATCTTAATTTATATCAGAGAGTACAATAAGCATTAGCTCTACAACAGAAAATTATGGGAGGTGTGGAAACAGCAAGTACCGCTTGATCAGGACAGTATCACCATATGTTTGATTTTATTGTACAAATCACAGAGTCACAGAATGGTAGGAGTTGGAAGGGACCAATTCACTCTGGGGATCATCTAGTCCAACTCCCCTACTAAAGCAGGATCACCTAGAAAGGGTTGCACAGCAACATGTTCAGGTGGGTATTGAAAGTCTCCAGAGAAGGAAAATCCACAACCTCTCTGGGCAGTCTGTTCCAGCACTCCAGCACCCTCACAGTAAAGAAATTTTTCCTTATGTTCAGATAGAACTTCCTATGCTCCAGTCTGTGTCTGTTGCCCCTTGTCACTGGACACCATTAAAAAATGTCTGGCTTCATTCTCTTGACACACATCCTTTAGATATGTATAAGCTTTGATAAGCTCCCCTCTGTCTTCTCCAGGGTAAATGGCCCCAGGTCACTCAGCCTTTCCTCATAAGAAAGATGTTCTGTCCCCTAATCATCTTTGTAGTTCTCCACTGAACTATCTCCAGTAGGTCCCTGTCTCTGTTGAGCTGGGGAGCCCAGCACTGGACACAATACTCCAGATGCAGCCTCACTAGGGCAGAGTAGAGAAGAAGGAGGGGGAGAACCTCCCTGGACCTGCCAGTCACACTCTTCTCAAGAAGAGCAGAGAGTGTGGTTTGCCTACCAGAGCCCCAAGGACTGGCACTGAGCAGTTTTGCAAAGTCAAAATGCAGGTTTAAGAATTCTGCCTCAGAGCCCAGCTAAGAGCTTGATGATTTAGCTGAAACAGGACCACCCTATCTTCACAAGGCTCCCTCCTTCAGTTGTCTGGCATTCCAGCTCAGTGGATCTCCACGTCCAGAGATGGCACAAGAATGTCATAGTGACAAACTTTTTAACCTTTCTTCTTAAGCACACTGAGTTAGCCTGTATTCCTGTCTGTCATGGTTTAGGGTCGGGGCAGCCCCTTAGACCTATAACAGACGCTCTCTGTTAACCCCCCTCCCTCCTCAAAGGGGAAGAGAAAGGGAATACAGGAGAGAAACTTAGCGATTAGCAAAGGAAACTAGAATAGCTTCAATGAAAATGAAAATAATAAAAATGGAATATATACAAATATATACAAAACCAGTATCGAACTCAACACCCCCTGATGGCAATTACATCACTGTCACCACTGATGCTGCAGATCAGGCACTGGGCCAGTCCCAGACTGTGCCCAGCAGCAGACAGGAGCTGTGTTCAGGAGCTGGATTCTGGTACTGGATTCAGGAACACACAGATTGTGATCGAAGGCAGAACAGACAGAGTCCTTCTCAGATGCCCTGAGGAAGAAACTGGAAGGGGACCTAAGCCAAGCTGAGCAAAGCTGGCAAAGCAGGCCAAGAAGGCAAAGAGAGGGCTGAAACCCTCCTGATCTCTCAGCTTTATACTGAATATGACATGTATGGGCTGGATACCTTGTTGGTCAGTTTAGGGTCATCTGTCCACTCCTCCCTGCAGGTACAGCCTTTTACTTTCTGCACCACTCCCCCCTCCCCCCCCCAATGAGGTACACAAGACCCAGCAGTGGTCTTGGTCTGCAAACAATCCTTAGTAGTAACTCTAAACATGGGGTGTTATCACTGCTAGGAATGGACACTGCCTACGAAACATGTTGCTAACTTCAGACAGTGCAGTTAGTTGGAAGAACTGAGCTGAAAAGTAAAATCACTGAACAGAATTAGTTCTGTTCTCAATCAAACCAAGGCACTGTCTCATGGCAAGCTATTCCATTATTCCACACCCAGGATACCATTGGCCTTCTTGGCCACAAGGGCACATTGCTGGCTCATGGATCACTTGTTATCCACTATGACTCAAAGGTTCTCCACAGAGCTGCTTTCTATCACATCAACCCCTAATCTGCACTGGTGCATGGGGTCATTCCTCCCTATGTTCAGGACTTGCCTTTGTTAAGAACATCAGCCAGCTCCCTCAGTACTCATGGGTGCATCTCATTGGGGCCCATGGATCTGTGAATGTCCAGTTTGCCTAAATGATCTTTAACCTGATCCTCCTTGATGAAGGGAAAGTCTCCCTTTCTCCAGACTTTCTCTTTTATCTCCAGGGACTGGGATTCCAGGGAGAAGGCCTTATCAGTAAAGAATGAGGCAAAGAAGGCTTTCAGTAACTCTGCCTTCTCTGTACACTCCATCACCAGGGTGCTCACCTCATTGAGCAGCATGTCCACATTTTCCTTGGTCTTCCTTTTTCTACTGATGTATTTGAAGAAGCCCTTCTTGTCTTTTACATTCTTTGCCAGATTTATTCGAAACAGGCCTTAGACTTCCTCATTGCATCCAAGCATACTCTGACAACATTCTTATATACATCCCAAGAGGCCAGTTCTTTTTTCCACATACTGCAAACTGCCTTCTTCTATTTGAGTTTTTCTACAAAGTTCTCCTGCCTCTTTTACTTGATTTCTTAATCATGGGGATGCACTGATCTTGGGCTTGAAGGAAGTGGTGATTGACTATTAACCAGATCCCTTGGGCCACCCTACCTTCTAGAGCCCATGAGGTTTCTGCAAGTTGAGGTCTTTGAAGACCTCAAAGTCAGTTCTTCTAAAGTGCAGGGTTCTAATCCAACTTTCTGCCCTTCTTCTTCCTTGCATGATCCACCATCTCATGGTCACTGCAGTCAAGACTGCCCCCCAGGCTTCACACCCCCAACCAGACCTTCTTTTTTCTTGAACACAAGGTCCAGCAGCACATCTCTCCTCATTGACTCCTCCACCAGCTGTGTCAGAAAGTTATCACCGATGCACTGCAGGAACCTGTGTGTGCCTTGCTGTGTTCTGTTTACAGCAAATATCAGGGTTATTGAAGACTCCCATGAGAACCAGGGCCTGTGATCATGAGGCTACTTTCAGCTATCTGTAGAAGGCCTCATTGACTTCCTCCTCCTCATCTGGTGGCCTGTAGTAAAGCCCCACAATGAAGTCACCCATATTAGTCTGCCCCTTAATTCTTACCCATAAGTTCTTGACTTGTTTTTCACACCCTACCCCCCAGGCAGAGCTCAATATATTCCAGTTTCTCTCTCACATAAAGAGCAACTCCACCACCTTGCCTTGCTGGTCTGTCTTTCCTAAAAAGTACATAGCCATACATGAAAATATTCTAGTCATGTTAACTACACCACCATGTCTGTAAATGCAAAGAGTTCATGGCCCTGTGACTACACCCTGATCTCTAGTTCTTCCTGTTTATTCCCCATGCTCTGTGTGTTGGTATACAGGCATTTCAGAGAGGTAATCAAACGTGGATTTCCCTGGAGGGGTGCAAAAGGATCTACCACAGCCCTAAACTCCTTTGAGGTGGTTGGCCTTTGTTTCTCATCTTGGGAGGTAGCTAAGGAACATCTGTCACTGCTCTGGTTGTTCTGGCTTATTCCCTAGTTGGATACAATGGCATGAGTCATTTTGGACTCCGCTCCCAGAGTGTTTCAGTGTAAAGCCTGACTCACCACACTGACCAGCTTGCTGCCAAAGATTCCCTTGCCTCTTCTATACAGGTGTATTCCATTCCTCCCTAACAGGTTATAGCCATCAAAGAATGTCCCATTGTCATAAAAAACAAAACCCTCAGGACAGGACCAGCCATATAGGTTGTAGTGTGGAATACAGTGAGACCCCTCAGATAAACAGATTTAACCCATATCTTTCTGGATCTTCAGTTCACTATAAATAAAACCACACTGAGACTTTTGGGGAGATAGTAGTTTTTCTGCATTCCTCCTCTCAGTAAGTGGACTTACTCATTTTCTACCATCTTTAATGTGAGAAGAATGAAACATAAGGAAACAGTAAGTTTCAGACTAGATTATTCTCTGCTGTTGGACAGCTGAATTCATGTCATACTGGCTCCCAGTTAATGTCCCGTTGCCCTTTCTAAGCTGCCCTTCTGCTTTAACTCAATACAGTCCATCTGCCACATAGAAGTTGTATACAATTCCCAGAGATTCACTGGATGGACTTCAGCATTTACAAACCTTATTTAAACTCATCAGGAATCACTATAAAGAGATGTACAGAACATACAAGAGCCTTTGGTATTTGATCCAGATTTTAATCTTGCAGCTTCCATCAAACACACAGTTTTGTTGGGGTTTCTTTTACAGGAAAAAAGACAGAAATTTCTGTGTTTGACAATGCAAATTAAATAGATGACAATAGGCACTGGCTGTTCCAGCCGAGTTTGAATTTGTTGAATTTATATCATGAAAATAAGTATACTAATACAACTATTTCAAGTAGTGCAAAACAAGTCTAAACCTTACAAAATCAATGGAGTTACTTCAATGCAAATGAGAGTAGAGCCAGATTCGGCATCTCTTGCAAGCAGTGCAACAGTGTTCTCCAGCACCCTACCAGTGTGTAAAGGAGATGGCTCTGTCTGGTCATATTGACATCAAATGCATCTCTGTTACATGCTTTTTCGGGGCAACTGTTGTTTCACAGTTCTGCCAGTCAGGACAGAGTGATTTAACAGATTTTCTATTTAGTCATGTGAATGCATCAGAATGCAGGTAGAGAAGGTAAACAAACTCATGCCTGGCTGTCTTGCAGAATCCTTTCCAGCCTCCTTCTGAATCAGCCTTTCAGAAGTGCAGTTATTGAACCTTTTCTCATTCCAGCAAAGGGAGACCAAAGTGGTAAAACTCATTTCTCTATCATCCAGGATAACATGATACAACAAGATTTCAAAAGTCTCTGCCTTTCTCTCCCCCTGATTTCCTAAAGCCCCTCATGCATTGTTTCTCTGACTATGGAAGGGAGGTAGAAAGTGTCATTTTTACTGTGCAAAGTCAATATTTCCATTTAAAAAGAAAACCAGTAAGGCAGATCAATAGATCTTTCCTACTGCACATGTATGAAAGCAGTGAGTTTATTTAGGAGAAAAGAGTTGAGAGATTTTGCAGCAAAACCACAGACTAAGCCAGGGGACTCCAGGACAGAGCCTCTTGCTGCCTCAGCCTGTAAACTTTGAGATTTCATAGAATCCTACTCCCTCCAGCAAAATCAGCTCATACACAGATAAATAAAATCACAGCAGCACATGGCAGGAGGGAGAATTAGCTCTTGCATATTCACACAGGCTGAAATTTGGAGCAGCTCAGTTGTTGGTTCACGCATTAGGCAATGAAAGCCATGCAGCTTTTCTGGTCTAGAAATAAGAGAGTTGCCAGTGTGAAAACAAAGGAAGATAGGTAAAAATATTGAGGCTACCCAGCAAGTCCTGAGGTACTGTTATCAGAATACAATCAATTCTGGGATGCAAGGGAAGAATTTAAAAACTCCCCAAGAGCTTCACTGCAGTGTTCAGTAGTCTTCTTTATGGCACCCAGTACAAACAAAATGTGAACTAAACAGGCCCATGTAAAGTATATTCAAGTTCACTTTCTCCTTTCCTTTTCATTTTCCCTTTCAAGTCTTTTTTCTTTGATTTCTGAATGAAATTTCTGCCTTGCCTTTGTGGTTAACCATGCCAGCCATCTAAAGGTCTCTTGAGAAAGAGACTCTTTTCAAGAGTTAGTAATCATGTGTGAAGAATTTTGGTCATAAATACTTCAGAGATGTTGTCAAGAATAAGATACAACAGAAATAGGCAAGTTAAAAAAAATAAAAGGCAAGAGCAGTCTAACAGATCCAACTGCTCTTCCTTCTGTCACAGTCCTTCATGTATCCTTCAGCACAGGGCAACTCAGAAGATCTCAATAATTTCATTTGCAGGTCATACCCTCAAGCAACACAAATCTTCCTATGTTAATAGACACGATGCTAAAAATGGCATTTTAAATACATATAAAGCCCATGTTTCATGAAGTATCATCAGTACCACAGGTGAGTACCAAAGAGATTTAAGAGACAGTCCCTAACCAGTGAACGCCACTGACTTAAGCCTGTACTTATGGTTTCTAAAACCAATACATGCTTTCTCTATCTGCAATGAAAAAGCATCTCCACTCTCACTGAAAAGGAGAACATAACTTGGAAGATCACAGCAACAACGTGCCCCTATGAATGATTACAAAATCATATGCTCAGCCTGCCTTTGCTAGTAGTCTGGTATTCTGTGCCTCAACCATCAATATGAATGCTGAAGGCATCCTTAAACCATCACTTCTCTTCTACCAAATAGGCTGCGGGACTCATTGTCACTGGGTAGCATCCTACAGCTGCTGCAGCAACAAATGTGGCCCTGCCTGAGGAAAACTCAGTGTGGTCAAGCAGAAGGACCCTCGTAGGTATTCAATCAGCCTTGCTTCAGTTACAGCCAAAGGCCAAAACCAGAAAGATGTTACATCTTGTTGAACACTCGTCATCTGTGCAAAAGAGCACTTTTTAACAGCAGAGGATCTTCAGGGAAGAGAAGCCGGTCTCTAAGCCCTTCTAAGAAGTTATTCAGCATTCCTTGCTACAGTGCAGACGTTCTTTTCTAAACAAATATTATCTCACTTCTGAAACCCATCAGATTTCTGCTTTGTATTACTTTACAGAGACTCCCAGCATATCCATAAGCAATTTTGGAGTGGTGAGTTTATATGAAGTTCTCTCTGTAACTGTGGTTTTTTCTGTCACTAGCAGATGAGACAGAGATTTTTCTCTCAGATGTTTCATTACACCTGAAGTTCTGGATAAATAATGTACCTAAATAAAGCAGTCCTGTACTTTTTTTTCCTTCTTTCCCTTTTATCTATTGTTATGATGGAGAAGAAGTTCATTACTTCTGCCAAAGCTTCAGTCTGAGTCAAATGGGAGAGACACAATGTGTTTACTATTGGACAACAACTGTGCACAAAAGTGGATTTTGTACCAGGCTTTGTCTGTGACAAAGCAGGTGGTCACTACCATAAGAACTGGTGTCTAGGGGGCAGAGAGTTCCTTTCCAACAACTAGGAGTACCAGATCAACTGAGATTCCCTTAAACATCTAAAGAAAAAGCCACATTTAATTATCAAAATATACTTGCAAGGAGTCTGGGAGGCCAAATGGAAGTCAAAATCCAGGAGACACATTTATAACATCCAATGCATTTCCAGTGAATCTGGTTCATACATTATAATCTGAAAGCAGAGCAAAGCACTCAGTGACTACCACACTGCTCAAAGTAACAAATGACTTTTCTCAAGGTTTGGGCAAGTAAATAGATGTTCTTATTTCACGTTCGTATGAATCATTTCAAATGATTTATTGGTTTGTTTTGTCATTAAAACTACAGGCTCTGAGTATCTCTCAGTTTCTGTTGTATGTGTTAAATTTTGTCAGTCACACGCAATTTAAGTTGGCTCTATTAATGGCTCCAGCTTCTTGAGTTTGAAAAGACCATGGGGAATAATGCAAGGACCTATTTTAAGTCAACAGCTATTTTCTATTTTGGCAAAGAAATAACAGACAATAAATAAATATCATGCCATCATTTAAATACATGTGGATTATTCTGTATGACCTTACAGAGCCCAACAAAATAGGAAGTAAAAATAAACAGCAGCCAACATAAGGAATGTGCAAAGATGAGCATAATACCATTAAATTACTAGTAAATGGAAGCATGGCTTCATTGAGCTAACTTGAATGAACTATTTGATCACTTCTTCCTGTATAATCTTTTCAAATTTGAGTCCAAAACTTGTTGTTTCTGCTGGACTCAATCCAGATCTAGGGCCTACTCAAAATAAAACTATTCATGATATTATATTCACAATACAGAAATTAGGCCATTTCTTTTTTTTTTTTTCTTCACATATTTCAGTTACAAACATCTGAAGTATGTAAGGATACATTTGGAAGCCTAGGTCTTTGTGCATAGCAGTACACCTTTCTCATTGTCCTTCAAGTCTAAAGATGCACAGAGGCCTCATCTCCATCCTGATAGGAAAGAGCAGCCATTTAATAACCTTGTTGCTGTTCATCTTCTATGCTGCCTCATCAGACCTTAAAAACAGCCACAGTAGTTAAGGCCTCCAGCAGTGCTCAGGAATAAATACCTAGGGAAAAAAAATGTAAGAAACAAGGGTAGAGTGCAACCCCCACAAATTATTCTCTTGAATTTGGGAGCCACCACTATCTTAGAGACATCATCCCATCAGGACATGGCATTTGCTTCTTGTGTTATAAGAAATTAAAACAACTATGTCATATTCACCTTCTCCTGACCCCCATGATTTTATAGACAGTCCCTTCTTTCCTCCCAAGCAGCAGACCCTGTAATTAGTACTCTTTAAAACAAAGAGAGTGGTTTCCACCTCTCAAGCAAACCGAGCATATGCCATCCCTTTATTCTCCCTCTCTCCACATCAGCCCTTTGGTTCCCCCATCACAACACTCGTTTTCTGACTGAAGTCATTTTCTGACTGAAGGTTTCACAGCCTGTGAGGCAATGGCTACCATTTTTTTCTGATTAGACCAATTTATAGCCACCACATGATAATAAATGCATGAGTTAAAAGTGCTGCTTTAGTCTTTGAAGACCTTCTTATGAACTGGTACTTTATTTCCCTTCAGTTCATCTATCTCCTGCTCTACTCTTACTTCCACAGAGGTCTCAAAACATGAGAGAGTACAATGCTTTGAATCTTCATCACATACAGATAACTAAACCAAACCTGATGCTTCTTCTCTTCAAAGTTTGCCTCATCTGCTGGCAAAGTAAAAATAATTATGAAATAAAAGTCTTACCTCTTTTCAGGCCACTTTTTTGATGCATTAGTATAGAAAAAATGTGTTTGAATCTACACTCTTGTAAGGGTGGCTATAAGAAGGAGCACATTAGATGGGGAGGGGGTGGAATTTATTTTGTTGTGCTGTTTCTCTTTCACTCGTTTCCCAGCTTGTTCTTATCACTACCAAGATTATGTAAGTCTTCCCTCTACTAGGAATTGGGCTTGCTTTAGCTGGTAGTGCTCCAATTAATGTTATCTTTATCTCTAGAATTGCTAGAATTCCTTAGAAATCCTGTGTGGGATGATATTAGCTTATTTGGACAATACTTTTAGAATATTTGTTTGTTTTCACTCAGACAAAAATATTCAGGCTTTTATGACATCTAGTGCATTAGAGCTGAGCTTACCACCTCTGCTCCAGAAGATACCGGGACTGTCAAGGGCTATCCACACTACAGACCACCTCCTCCTGAGCTATGCTGGTTGCCTGCCCAGAATAGCCATCACTGATGTCATTGATGGTGCCACACAGTTCCCTTCCCATGACAGAGCAAGCTGTAGAGATACCTGAGCAAACACAGTTCAGGTCTCCGTTACATAAGATTGGCAGAATGCAGAACTGGCAGAATGCAGAAGCAGTTTCTACATTAGATCTTTTGCTCAGTTCTTCTCCACATCTGCTTTGCTCTATTTCTCTACTTAGAGATACTTTACTGTATTCATTGCTATGTCACACCACAATCAGATTGTTTAGCAGCAGTCCTAAGAATTGAAGCTCTTGAATACAAACCAAGAGTTAAACCTGCAGTAGGTACAAATTGATATATCTCCATTGATTCCTTTGGATCTATGCCACTACTCTGGTTTTCATCAGGATATCTAGTGGGAAAATTTTCAGACGGGTTGTTTTTTATACTAAGACAGCAAAATCATCCAGCCGTAGATCTCTTCCATGGAACAGTCTTCATTTTGAAACATATATTGTCAGCTTACTTTAAAAAAAATAATGTAACAGCCTTTAAGTTCACTCACTGGATACTTTTTTTTTTTTTTTTGCTACTGAGATTTTGGGTTATTGGGTTGATTTTTATTTGTGGGATTTTTTTAGAAAGCTCATAATTCATCTACATCCACATCTCTCGAAAATCACTCTTGTTCTTAAGAAACTTGCTTTCAAAATAAAAAGCTCATCCATATATGCTGTCCTGGTGCTCGAGTTGCTGGAGTGGAAATCAGAGACATAGCCAGTACACTTGAAATTTTTTTTCACTTAACAGGCCACTTAGTTTACACAAATTGCATACTTGCTGGTTTCACCTGTCCAAATTGCAAAAGCAAGCATCTACAAAACAGCCAAAGTAAAATCCAAGCATGCATTCAAAAGATGAATGTCACCAAAATGTAGCTGTTTGTGGATGGAGACCATTTACACTTGCATTCAGTGCAGAGTTATCAATGTCACAGCTTCCTTTTGTTACTGCTATGTATTGGCTTCAATTACAAACCACTGCAGAGCTGAGGACAAAGAAAAACTTTCACATTTCCCAAATTATTTCTGGAACACATGAAGGTCAAAAGGGCAGATTCTGCTCCACACCCACCAGCCTGACACAAGTGGAACAGCTCTATTGTGGGAGAGCAGGCTGGCCTATGCAGGATTCACTGAGAGTTTTTAAAGGAAACTTTTTTATAGTCAGGTTACACAAGTTTACCTAAGATTCTATGGGGAAAGAAAAAAAAAACAAATTCTGCTTATACTGGATAAAATCTCTAGTGTTCCCTAGTGACAGGATTGAGTGCCACAGATATTTTTAATAACAAGTGTGTTTTTCTGTACTGGCTATACTTCCTGTATCTCTTTGCTCCCATGAAGCTGCATCTCCTCCCTAGTCTCAAAGGACCACATGTTCTTCCTCTTTAGCCTCACCAGCTCATTTCAAATATTCCTCTCTTGCTGTAACTGTGTCTATCAAAGCAGCTCCACAGCAGGCATGTGATCAGCACCCGGGGGAACATCACAGCTCTGAAACTCCTCCTCATACTATGCATAGAGTTTCCTCAATCCCACTGCATTTATTTATCTTCTTTTATCTTTCTCTTCCTCACCTTTCTCTAGGCTTTCTCCTTTCATATTCATTGCAAAACACCAGACTTTATACAATAAAGCAGGAGAAAACCAAGTCCATCACTAAATGCAAGCACTGGCTTTATTCCTTCTGCCACTGCACCCCCTATGTGCCTTGCATTTCACGCTCTCATGTAATGGAGGGTTCAGGTGTTCCTGATGTTGCTGCCAGGCACTAAAGGCGGAGTGATACAAATGTGAGCTAAAAAGGATCCTTCGATCCCTAACTGCAGTAGTGGATAAATCCGTGAATTCTCCAGCACACACCGAGCAGCTGCTGCGAACAGGCTCCAGGGATGTACTTTGGTGCATTCTTGGCCTGACTTAGATCCTCATGCTAACTCAGTTTTCAGCCACAGTCATTCTTCTACTGGCTCATTATTATAGCACATTAAAAATAAAATGTTTGGACAGTACTGAAACTTCCTCCTCGCTGCTACTCTCGTTTGCATATCACGCTACTATTCTGTATAATGGGGTGGTAGTTTTTCCCATCCTATCACTTCTCTGATTTTTCTGTCAGATTATGTTTCCATCAAATGCCCTTCATACACCTCTAGTGCAATCAACAGGGTGGTTACTTGATCTCTGAATAGCAAGTTATACTCAATTCAGCAGAAGTTGAGTAAAAGAAGCGTAAGATCTTCTGGACTTGATCTTGTTAACTGATTTGCTGAGATAACATTGAATTTTAATATTAACAAATATTCCTAAATATTTTTCTTGCATTTTTTATATGTCCAGAAAAAATTATAATATTATACTGTAAAAGGAAAACATACATTTTCACATGATTAACAACTTTGTAGGTATTTATGCACCTAAAAGGAATAAAGGTGATATGTGTTTTAATTTGGGTATTAACAGGCTTTTTCAGCATTTAACAAAGTGAGGGTTATCTGCTCTTGACACAGATATTTTTATGGACTGTGACACATTTTTGTTATCTTTCAATTTCTGAATAAAATAGATAGGAAAAAAAACAACTGCAAGCAAGACATTACAATCCTCACAACTATAAAACTGGTGAAATTTTCAGCAAATGTGAATTCCTCATTTCAGAGCTTGCTCAGCAACACGCTTGCAAAATATGTTCATTCTTGTTAAAGTCACTGGTTCTAGTCACTTCAGCAAAGGCCTTCTGAATAAAATTTTGAGGAAATTTTATTCCTTCATCTTTATTTGATGTTTGCATTACAGTTTTGGGCCTCAATGGTACCTTTGAGGTAACTGATACTTTCCAAAATCATCTTTAAGCAAAGACCAACACAAAAGCTTCTGCAAACAGAAACTAAAATATAGAGTTAGATGAGAGTCTCTGTGGGAAATATGAATGTACCTGGCAACATGCAATCTTTTAGGAATAGTCCTTAGTGTTTCCCAAGCTGCATATAAGATTGAGAGCTTGTAGCTCAAGAAAAGATCTGACTTATTAATTATTGTCAGCTATGTCTAAACTGAGGGAATGCTTCCAAGATGAGTTTGACCTTGTCATTTCAGTTTGACTCGTATCAAGGTGCCTCTAAGGTATGCACAAGCCACCCTACCTGGATATTCATTTTTTTGTTGGAAGACACTCCCACCACCCTATTCTGACCAGATCTGGACAACTGAGACCCAGACCTAGGGTCAGCCTATCCATTCTTGATAAGAATTTCAGAGGATGTCCTCAATCATTACATTAATCCTTCAAAGATGTTGCATCCTTATTGGATGTCAAAGATTTTGACATCTTTATTGGTCCAGAACAAAAGACATTTTGCATACTATCCATATTGTCTTGAGCAGTTCATATATATAAATAAATAAAGCAATGAAGATGCTTACAAAAACACTGTTGAAATAATTAGGAGCAAGTTGGACTTCACAGTAAACAAAACCAGACTGTAATGGAATTAATTGCATTTAACAAGCGAAATTGGTGAGAGTTCAAGTGAGATATGGTCTGAGATTTTTGGACTGGACTGCTTTTGTTTTCAAAGAATTGTGTTTGCCTCCCAGAGTAGGTGAGGAATAGCAATGTGGAAAAGAGTGATCAAATTTCATCAGAAAAAGTACTGAAGAGTAAAAACAGCCATTACATTAATCCTCATATTCAGAAAAATTATACTTCACATCAGCAGTCACTAAAGGGAGTAGGCAAAAGGTGACAACAAGGTAATCTGGTCTTTCCATGTACTTAAGACTCTTGAAAAATCCACTATCCTTGTCTCCACAAGACTTTTAACCCTTCATCTGATGTACAAGAATTACACTCTTTTTCAAAGAAGGAGAAAACCATGCTTTTCCCATCTGGAAGTATGCTGTTAGCATCCTGACAACCATTTTTGTCAATGATTGCACTCATCCTCACTTCTGACTTGCCAGTAAAACTTCTGAGCCTCTATCAGAGAACCAATTCTCTTTTATCTTGGTGGGAAGATTTCTGTCAGTCATCTAAAAGTTAGGCACCTCATCTAAAGAGGTGGCCCAGGCATACCTGATGGGGTTCATCCCACCCCAATTTAAATGTCTAAAATGGCTTAACTCCAGAAAGGCCTCCTTCTTTGCACTGATTATAAAGCAAGCTAGACCACTAGCTTAAGTCAGACCTGCAGCTTTTAGACAACTAATGCTAGGTTAAATGAACCCCACCTCCCTGACTTGTGTGGTCTTCAGACAGACTCCAGCTGCTGTAGCTCCCATTTTGTCCTGAGTGTCCTGACCACTGTATTATGGGAGCAGTTAGTGATTACCTTTTTTAAGATGTCATGGCACTACAAACCAGTGTGGTAGCAGTAGCATCTGACTATTGATCCATGCTTGAAGTGGTTCTGAGACAATTTACAAATCCCTGTTCCTTTTTTAGGTTATTTTATTTTTAGGCTAGAGTACTCCAGCATCTTCACTAATATTGTCTGAGGTGTTGAGGTTACTCCTGACCTTCAGTAAAAGGATCATAAAGCCAACAAATTTTTGAAAGAGAAGCTCAGCAAAGCTTGCTTTCATGCAAGTCATAGCTATAAAATCTCTACTAAAACCAGAGCACTCAGTGACTTGAAAGCCATCTGATTCTTAAACAATATCCCAATCCAAACAAACTGATCTTTAAATTGGACCTTGTAATTCCATTTGCAAAATCAGCCCTACCATTGAAATACATCTGTTGAGCATGGACTCAGATTATTTTTTCTGTGCATGAGTATTTCAGAAAATTTGCAGATGAACTCTGTAAGCTCTGGTGCAATTTAAAAGCTCTACACTGAATATGATATTTTCAGCCCCTGCCAAATTCCAGCTCACTGCAGGAGGAACATATACATAGCATTCAAGCTGTAGGGTATCTCTCAAAGGACAGTTCAGCACAGCTCTTAGCCCACAGTAGTGCCATAACACAACTTCTACTCACAACTAAACCCCATTAACCTCTCCCACAATTAAGCACAAGTGAATAAACTGGAGAGAGAGAGAGAGAGGGCTAGTGACCTAGTTGTTTAGAACATCCTCAGAGACATGAGGGAAACAAGCACTGTCCCAGGATAACACATCTTGAATGAGACAAGATAAGGTGGGAAGATTCACCCTCTGGAAGTGCCTATTCACTGTTCCCTATGCAGGGACTGAAGACAACTATTTCTGGATAGAACTCTGACTTTTAGATGGTTGAAGTCTGTCAAGACGAAACCCATCCATCCCTGGACAGGAGAAGCTCACATTCCTGTTTTTTCAGCCAGCTTGTTTGTCTTTGCCCTGAAATGAACTCTCATTAATCTCAGAGTAAGTCATGGCTGAGAAGTAGTTTGTGAATCTGCTTTTTATCTTAACCACCTTTCAGCTCTCATTTACCAGCTTCCAGCTCAGCCCAGGTGCCTGGCCATGACCATGTGTGTAGGCATGCTACCAGGCATGCCAGGACTGTGCTCAAGATAGGGCGTTCAGCCACCAAACAGAGTAGACACAACCTTTGGCATCTAGTTAAATAAAGGGCAATAGAAACCTTATTTTCCTGGAATGGCCTTGCTTCCTTATAAGAGTATCTCAAGTGCTACTTATTTTCTTAGGTTTTTCTTCTTGGGAGAGTGCTCTCAGTTTTCATTCACTCATGGGAAAGGGATGAGAAATAAATGCCATAGTGTTAGGACATGAGGATGTGTATGTAATTTGATGAAGACTGCCTGAGTGCTGAACTCAAGTACTACTGAAGCCATAACATTAACTAAGCTTTATATTCAGGGCAATAGCCCAAGTTCTATTTTCTCTGTATTAAGTTCATCCTGGCTATTAATAGCCTATATGACACCCATATGACCAAATAAATCTGGCCACTGTGGAGGACCTCATGGAAGTGGCTTGGTTGTGCTGTGTGTGGGCTGACTTTATGAGAAGGTTCTGAGGAAGCTGTTCAGGGGTTTCACCACCCTCTGGGGAAACATCTCACACAGCAGCTTTCGGGGTAGGAGGGAGAGGAGGGAAATGAGACCCCCAGTGTGATGGCAATACCTCTGGCTGCTGCCGGCCCACAGCCAGAGTGGGACTGGTACCTTAGCGTTCCAGCCCTGCTGCCTAAAATGCAGGGTTCTGCAGGACAAGGTGAACAGTCTCTCCCCCTGAGTGAGAATTTCATTCTCCGTTTGTAATTTTACTTTGCTCTATTTTGAAGCACTAAGACAAGATGGTAAATAACATCTGGAGCTGCTCATTCAGTTTTTATGTCTTTTCAGTTTGTTCCCTAAAAACTAAGGGCAAGTTAGCCAGTGAAGATTAAGGGCTTTGATCATTAGGCTTTTACAATTAATTTTTTTTTTCTTAGCAGCAGAGTAGATGCCAAAGTGTTAATATTCCTTGCTAAGGTTCGAAAAAAAAATATTTTTTTTGAAATTAAATAAGGCACACTTTTTTTTTTTTTTTTAAATCTCATTTTACATACAGATTAGGTAATGCAATTAAAAAATGGTCTGCGCTTTGCCTTCCCCCAAGAGACCTTGGCTAAGTACTACTTCAGATAGTGGCAAAACATACAAGTAACTTGCTAAAGAGACTATCCCAGCACTGAATTTACTGCAAAACAAACACATGTGACATAAGCAAATAGCTGAACTCCTGAACAGGGGCTGGGCAGGGCAATGACATGAGGGTTTTTCATTGGTTTCTCTCGTTCAAAAGGCTTAATTTCTCAGCAAGAAACTAGCAGTGCATGGCCAGGCAGTAGCAACCAGGCATGTTAACTAAATAAGCAATTCTAAACCATTCAATCAAGCTAGCCCAGGGGAGTGGATGAAAAAGGTATTTTTGAAAAATATTCTGTGCACTTGAAGCATCTTTTTTCATTCCTCTGGTTTCCAGATTCCAGGGCACGTCTTTGCATGTCATCGAAATCCAGACAAAATCTCAAAGACTGAAATTGTCTGCTGGGGGCTTAGGTGGAACTTGAGTGTTCATAAACCTTGAATGGGCTGCTACACCAGAGGAATTTCATTCAGAGAGTTCCTTTGCCATTTTATTAAGCATGTTCTATTTACATTTTGTAACAGTATCTTCTGCCTGCACTACCGAAACCTCTTAGCAACTTTTCAGCAATGAATCTTCTGTATAATGTGCTTTTTAAAGTTTCCCAAAATGAAATCTTCACACTGTATACATGTATTAGAGAACTAATATTGTACTAAAACTCTCTTTTGACTGCATGTTTTTTGAGGGGGCAGAAGACTTCATTCTTCCTATGCCTCTCAGTGATATTTATCTCAGCATAATCCATCATGTGCAGATCAGCAAGGTCATCATCAGAATGAAGAAATAAGAGTTTTAAATTGCAGCCCTACCACCTGAGAAATGCCCTGGCTTTAAGACTTAGCAGGGTGTTTGCATTCCTGTCATGTAACCTTGCACATCCATTTAAGGTTAAGGCTCTGTCTGAAATACGGCATTCTGCAGGATTAGCTATACGGATCACAGCATGGCTGATGTGTTGGGTGAAGTGGTGTTTGCTTTGTACCTTTTATGTTAGGGGATCGCACTGATGCTTGAATTTTACCATCTGAAGTATTTTGTTGACAGTTCAGATGAGCAGTGTTCATGTCCTCTAAGAAGCAAGTTCAGTTGCCAATAGGTAAAGGCACAAGTATATGTGTCATGTTGCTATTCTATGCCGATAGGCTTGGCTGGACTGGCTGCATTTCACCAGTATGATCAAACTGCACTCACTAGTCATATAAATGTGAAGAAGAAATAAACTAATTTTGTAATGTGATCAAAAGGAAACCATGGTAATGTTCTCTGAAGTATAGCTTGTGTATGACTTACTTAAAAATTGCTACCTTCAGAGTTGTTTTACATGGAAAATATATGCAGATATAATTTATAGGCATTTCAGATAAATGAAAAATACAAATCCATGCACATGAATAGAACAAAATTAAAACAGGGACTCCTGGAAATCTCCAAGAAAAGGCGTTCCCTCTCTGTAAATGAGAGGGATATATAAATAAATACGTAATATTTATATATAAAACAATATATACAAAAAATATATATGAGATCTACAACTGATATATAAACCAATCCTAAACAGAGGACATATCTGTAATATTTCTTCCTCACCCTTTTCCTTTTCTTTATCTCTACCCTCCCACTGTCCCAAACACCTCCATTCATTCCTCCTGGATTTTAGGATCGTGTTCTAACCTGCTTCCTTTGCACTTTTTGAAGGGGGTTGAATTTCATCGACTTCATATCGCATGCTTTGACACTTGGACTCTACAAGAGAAGATGGAAAGTAGACAATACATATTCACAGCTCCTGAAATGAAAGCAAGCAGTAAAAGACATTAGAATTGTAAAATGTGGCAAGTAAAACACATTATTCCCCAAGGGAAAGTAAATATTTTTATCTTTGTGAGGAAGCAGGTGATGCTGCAGTCACCTAACACATTAGTAAGATTAAAGGCTGCTGATATTACTCTTTGGCAGCATTCTGAAGGTGAAAAAGGCACATCACAGTCATATGAGGAATACAGAAAGTTGGTAATCAAAGCATCTGCATAGCTGCTGCCCTGTCTTGGAAGCCTACTGACAAAATACAGAAGTTTTTTTCACACTAGGTAACTCTTGAGCTATACTATGCCTAGATATACCTTCATAAATCCTGTAACTGAGAAAGCTGTTAATCACTTGCACTTTTGAAAGCCAAACTGGAACCCACAAATGTATATTCACAGCTTTACCTAAATAAGAACTAGTAAACTTACCTAAAAACGACAAAGAAGCCAAAAAACATTCTTCAGACTTTTGGGAGATAACCAGCCACTAGAAATATTCTTAAGATTTTGTTCTGATTTTTATGTTAGGCCACAGAGAAATAAAGAAATTATAAACATATATTAGGTAAAAGTGATCATATTGCAAAAGGAGAATAAACCAAAACATGTCTGTAAAATATTGTTTTTATTGTGCTACATTTTTTATTTCTAAAAATAAAGCCTTGCTTCTTCAGTTTTGATGATAACATTGACTCACCTACCACGCAGTAAACCAAAGATTTCTCTATTATGTTTGTTTTGCAGAAGTAACTTGCAAAACAAGAAGTCCTTTTAGTGGCAATAACATTTTATAATCGCAGAAGGGCTGTCATTTTTCAGACTGGGAACATAAAATAGCACTTTATGTTTACCGTGTTCATACTCATAAATGTAAGTACCCTGGAATGGAAGAGTCGAAAAGCTTTACATATAAGCTGCCTCTTATGGTGTCTCATGTGTTCCCTCATTTAATATAAACAGCCTCTGCTTTCCCCTGTGTTGTTCTTTCCTCTACTTGGCTTCACCTCTTCTGAGGTCAGAGACGTATTGTGCTGATCTCTGCATGATGAAGGAGGTCAGCCGTGGCCATTTGGAGAATGGAGAATTTGCAGAAGCTGTATGCGTGCATGAATCATGCTGTAAAGAAGACAAGTCTGTCCCTCAGCTTTTATTCAAAATTCTCTCCAACTTCAGTGAAGCTTCTTATTAACAGCAGACATTTCAGAAAAATGCAAGTGGAGTGGACCTGTTGCTTCTATTGAGACTCCATCTCCTTAAGACAGTGACATATTCCCAGAGGTGCCTGGTGATACACTTTAGCTGCATAGCCCTGCACCTCCAAACATTTCTGAGTAATAATAGGGGGGGGTTCATTTCTCCTGATTTCCTGTGAGAACAACTGCAGAAACAAATGAACTGAGCTAATAGAAAGAAGATCATTAGAGTCCCTTAACCCCTCCTAGGCCAAGCCTTACTGAAGCCAAAATGTCCAGCCAGGCATAAAAAAAAGAGTTGCATGACTGTAACTGTATAGACTTTGTCCCGGGATATGGGATGACACATGGGAAAGGCCAGGTACACGGAAAAGAGAAGAAAGGTTTGGAGAAACAGTTAACCTGAGACCAGGAGATCTGGATTTGGTTCCTGGCTTTGCCACAGGCTTTTTCTGTGATGTAGAATTATAAAATCATAGAATCTTTCTGGTTGGAAGACACTTTCAAAATCTTCAAGTCCAACCATTAACCCAGCACTTCCAGGTCACCATTAAACCATGTCCCTAGTAATGTATGAGGAGGTTAAAAAGGGGTGAGCATAACATGGGCTGTGGTCTCTACCATTAACATCTTGTCACCCTGCAGCTCACACACCTTTGAGTCACACATTTGAGCTCACATACATTTGAGTCAACCTCTGAATTTTTTTCTTCTGTCCTCTGCGCATCTTGTTCATCCAGCAGCAAGTCCACCTGTGCAGTGGTCAGCTCTTCCTACATGTAGTGGCCAAGGCAAGGTCTTGCAAGCACCATCATACTGTGAGCAATGAAGACAACCTGCACAGGGGCCCATCTGAAGGCTACATCGTGAAACACCTGCCCTGCTCCACACCAGGGCCAAGTTTGAGTTTAGTGATGTACCAAATCACTGAGTAAATACATAAGCTTAGGGGAGCTATAACAGTGTCCACTACATAGAGTAGTGCCCTGAAATAGGTTATTCAGGCTTGACTGATGTCATTACACAAGCAACTTTGCATCAGTGTCATTACTTGTTAGCACCAGGCAGCTCCCTTCTCAAGACTCAATGTTCCACCGGTGTTCTCAGAAAATAGGTACGTGGGGGTGAAATGGGAAATTAAATCATAAGGCCAGAGCTGCTACCCCAAGCTTGGAGGTTTGAAGAGGCATGGGCCAAAACCCCTTCCTTAGGAAAACTGCAGCCCTGAGCACTCAGAAGCAGAATGCACAGAAACCCCCAGCACAGGGGCTGGAGCTTGCCTTGCAGCCTACACAGTGCCTGAAAATACGTGGGAGTGAAATTCAGTTGCTGAACACCACAATCATCTCACTCATTTGGAAAACCAGCCTTCAGACTAATCCTCCTTAGAGATTAGTTACGAGGAAAGTTTCAGCTTGTAATGTTGTCTATTTTGGTTATGCACATGCAAAAAATAAAAGGAATAGCTTGATTTAAAATGTTTGGCACCTGCAGCTCCTGTTGACTTCAGTGGGATTTCTGACTGCTTGACACTTCTGAAAATGAGACTAATCATTTCACAACAAAAAAGAACTCTTTTTTTTTCTTCTTCTTCCTTGTAACCAGAACTTATGTATAAATCATAAGCAAACTAAGAAAATCATGCAGAGAATTTTCAGCCAAAAAGTGCAGTTAGCATATAGAGACACAGGTATTTGCAGAAGTCTCCACTTAATACTGCAATGTGCTGTTCCACTGCTATACAAAAATTGAAAAGATACCAATATTATTATTACTATAAGAAGTTATTGTAGCTGTAATAAGTGATTACAACAGTTAGCAGATTGCTAAAGATTCATTTTAACTTGACCTCCTCATTAGTCTCCCCAGGATTTTTTGTGTTATTTTTTCAAGTACAAACCGTCTTTTGCCTGTTGCAGGCCCTGATGTTCAACTCCATTTTTATATCTCTCAAAAAAACCCAGCAGCTTCAGATTTAAATGGCTCTAAGCAGGCATTCATAATTGAATTCCACTACAATTTTTGAATAAAACCACAGATAGGTTGTTTGTTTTTTCAAGCTAAAATTAGCTATAACCATCAATACAAATGGCCTGCATACATGCAGGTTTGTGTGGTGGGCTGCCCACAGCACCCGCATGGTGCCAGATACAAACTTAAACTAGTAATTTGGAAGGATTTCAACATCAACCTTCCCAATTTCCCTGTCTAGGGGCTTTCTGAGTAATTAAAGATTGCCTGGCTCTTGCTGGAGGCCTCTCATGCATTAGCTAGTAGCAACATTTTGCTTTGGAAAAGTGTGGCTACCTGTATTTAGTGCTTGTATTCCTTGAGCTGTGAAAAGGTAACACAGCCTATGGTAGAGGATAAGAGACAGTTGCCACTCACCTTGCCATAAGTGAGGCTTTGCAACTGCTTCAGGGGATGGCCTCAAGGGGATGATACCTTAAATCATAAGATATATGGAAGTTTTCTTGGAAATTCTACCTTCAGAAAGCAGTTTTTGATAATGCTCTATCAAAATGGCAGGACATCCTAAACCAAAGTCTGGTAATGCTCTGTATTTTCATGAGAGATGTGGCTGACTCAGTATAATCTGCGTTTGAGTTTGCAGAGTATATCAAACTGACAGAGGTTGCACACCTGTTAAAGGATAAGCATTCAAAAGTATCTTGAAAAACAGGGGCAAAGTAGTCTTAAAAGAACATGATGCAGTTCCAGAAGGTACAAAGTTATAGAGTTAGGAAGCAATAGCAAATCCCTCAAGTATGAGAGACTGATGGGCAATGTCAGTTTAGACAAAAGTTCCTCAGAAAAATATCTGCAGCCTACAGTAGATCACAAGGTGGATGTTAATGAATAGTATCATGATGATGTAAAAAAACAAAAAAACAGGAAAAAAAAAACCAACAACACTGAAACACATTGTTAAATTATGTGTAAAATCTTAATTAAATTTCCTGAAGTCCTTAGAAAAAAACTAAATGGGAATGTTCTGTATAGTTTGCAGTCATAAAGTTCAAGGAGAACCCAGTGCAGTGGAAAGACCTCAAAGGAAAGTAACAAGAAACCCCAGAGGCACACAGTCTCCAAGGAACAGTTGAAGGAAATTGGGCTGTTTAGGGAGGAAAAATCTGGAGTGGTATCTAATAACCATCTTCAAAAACAAAAAAGTAATTGCAAAGAAACAGCAAATAGATTGATTCCTTGTCCAAAATGGCAAAAATAAAGACAGTGAAAGTCAGATAGAAGTCTGGGAAGATCTTTCTAGTGAGAAAATTTCTTAAGTCAAGGAACAGTCTGTCCTGGACACAGGCATGGGATCTTCACCACTGATACATCTGGAAGGAGACTGGATTGACATTTTCTAGGAGTAAGGTAGGTCCTGCCCTTGGATGAGGGACGGAGCTCTCCATTGTATTCTCTATGGTTTCTGTGGATGCCCAAGGCATTCCCATCCAGCTGACAATGTGCAGTTAACAGTTAGAAACTCAACTTCCAATGACTTTTAGTTGTAGTTTACCCTCTAAACAGCAACCCTTAAAATTACACCCTACTGCAAGTCTATGAAGTGATTGATATTACACTCCATCTAGTGTGAACTTCTCCATTCACTGGGACTTTTCAATGTGGTTGTGGTCCAAATGTCCCTGAAAAATATATTTGTGTTTGACCCTGAGGATTCTTAATAAAGTAAGCCCACATGTTTGAATAGATCCATGGAGCAAGGCTTGGGCTATATCTTCCTTCAACATTAGATAACTCTGTCAATATGACTTTACTATATCTACTTTTAAACATGACAATTGAAAGCACAGTTCCATGGATGGATGGACGGATGGATGCGTGGTTATCCTAACAGATGGTTCATAAATTCTTCTAAAATATTTAGGTGGGTGTCGCTGTTTATGCCGGGAGCGGAGAGACGCAGCAACATATAAGTTCAGCAAGAGCAGGCAAAAGAAGCTACTTTATTAATTTACAACCCCATTTTTATACCCCAGCCCCATAGGGCGATTGGTCAGCAATCACACATCTCCTAGGGTGATTGGTTAAAGTCCTACAGCACCTATTTCAAAATATTTTTACAATGTACCATAAACAAAACTTATCGAAACACCATGTGCTAGTCTAGTTTACAAAACCGTCCTACTGTTTCTCATAACAGGTGTGAGAAAGGCAGGGATCTCACAGGATATTGTGAGAACCTAGGAAAATTCCTCTGCTAGCAGCTTTTCAGCATCCACAGGTGGGAAAAAGTTCTTCCAGGGACTCAGATGCCTTCAGACTGAGAATAATAGTAGCATCACAGGAAAAAGGAGAAAAAGCTGGAAAATTAACTGCACAGAGAAGACATATTTTAGACCCACTTCACCACTTTTGTTGTGAGAGAAACTAAGCATTGACTGGCATGAAAATCCTCCTGCATAAAGGACACTAGGTCCAGGGTACAACTAGGGGAAGAAAGGAGAATAGAGACAACATGTCAGTGGGAAGACAAGAGCACATGAAAATCAAAATTAGGACAGTACCACTTATTACTGACATGTTCTCTTTCAAAAAATACTACCTTCTTGTTTGGAAAGAGCCTGAGAGTAAAGAGTAGTGCTTATGGCCCTGGGCCTGGGAGAATGAGAAGGTGAGGAAGGGAACAGAGATGGGGAAGTAGGACAAAGTTCTCAACAGGGATATGGATGAGAGGGAGTCACAGTTGTGGCTGGGGGTGGAAGCACACACATCTCCCGAGGGGTGATGGCAGTGTCCAGACTCCATCACTGTCACTAGGCAGTCTGATCAGGCTGTAGAGGTGTGAGCACAAAATAACATAAATTAATCAACATCATTTTCTCTTAGCAGATGATACACTGCTCACTAGTAGAGTGTGGTAAGATACTTACATAAGCATTTACAAAGACTGGCATCTAAATTATTACAAAAAGCTAATTTTGTTTCCAGCCAGGAAAGGACAGATAACTATTAAACTGAGTAAGTTTTCATTAAAATGTTCTCATACAAGTTGAGCAATGCTTGCAAGATACACACCATATCTATTAGCAGATGCTGGGTCCTGCTGGGGAGGGACTTGCTACTCTGATCAGTGAGTAAAAATGGCCATTTCTTATCCTAAACTGATACAAAGACAGGACTATGGGAGCATAGATATAAAAAGGTCCCGTGCTGCCGTGCATGTTATTTTCTCTGAATTTCTTGTGATAATATGGCTAAATTCCCATAGTGGTATAAGCTATTACCCATTTGGTCTTCTGCAGTAAGGAAGGACGTGTTAACATGACATGCACCTTCTGCCCGGGGCAGGGGAATACACCTATTTCTACTTCAGTTCGTTGGCAACTCCCAGCACAGCAAGTCATTTCCTGTCAGTTCTGATTTGTTTTGGGAAGGAGTTTTGGGAACTTTTTGTTACAGACCCCACAGAAGGCATTAACCAGTGTAACCCCCAGCAGGTACATCTCACAGGTCTCACCCAGTGCTCAATCTGCAGAGGCACAATCCAGGAACAGCAGGTACAGTCACGGCACAAATGGATACGAAGGGTATCTAACACCCCAGTGCACTGTGTCCTAGTAGGGAAAAACAAGTCACTTGAGGGCCCCAATATACACTTTTGGTAGAACCTGTCCACTTCAGTCCTGCGTCTTTGCCTTTCATCTCCCTTGAGACAACCTGGAGAACCATGGTGCAATCAGGTGGCTGCAGAGACTTCAGGTGGGAACTCTTTGCTTGGTCACCCCAAGGAGTTCTTAAAAGCCACCTCAGTGGACGGGAAACCAAGGACATGAGCTCTTTCAATCCCCAGCTACAGCTTGTCATCTCCAGGGAAACAGTCCATGCTTGTAGCTCTCGCATTCCCTATAAGACTTCTATATCAGAAGAGACAAACCCTTATATAAAAAGTGTTATTCATCTCTGGCTAATGAAATAAGACTCCATATAGCTTCACTCCATTCTCAAAAGCTTTTAGAAAATGCAGAAATGTCTAAAATTCCATATAAAAGGACCTTCTTCAGTACTTCACATTAACAGAAGTCAATTTTCTTGGTAGTTCCATTAATGAGACTGATATCGTGCTATTTTGTTGTCTCAGAAAGGCTTGCTCAAATAATGCAAAATTGAACTACTCAAAATCATTATGAAGATCATAACATGTTTACTTGCTGTTTCTGTACATCTATAATATTAACTATCTATAACAACTCAAGTTTCTTCTGGTTGTTTTCATGATGGTTTGATGACCACCATGCTGTGTTAAGATGCATGAGCTATTCAGCTAGAGGACATGTTTTGAGAGCATGCTACTTGTTATGCTGTGGTTTGCAATGTTCCCATGACCATGTCTGGCTGCAGAAGTTGGTACAGTTGATCAGTAGCACTGGGTGACAAATAATGTCCAGTTTGTCGATTAACACAAGCCATTAATAACTAATTCATAGGTAGAAATAAGGCATATATTTGAAGTTGCTAACATTTGCAACAGATAATGTGAGTTCCATTCTCATCCACTTCCCACAGATGCTGGATTCCCACATAGCTCTGTGTCTTTTTTTGGTAAGAATTACAAGAAAAGAGTGTTTATGTGAGATAAGGCAACAAATGGCTAAAATATAAATGGTTCTCTGCCCTCTGGTGAACATTAAGTGGTGTCTAATTTTCAAAGGCTGTAAACAAAATATTTCATATCACATGAACTGTTCTGCAAAATCCAATTTATGCAAAAAAAAAAAGATGCCGCTGCTGTTAGACCAGCTTTTTTACAGAGACCTCCAGCTGCTCCCTCCTCCCTTTCAGATGAAAAGCATGTAATTTCTGAAAGTCAGCTAAGATACAGAGAGACGTTACCATTCGGTAAATCCCAAGGTGCTATATGATGAAAGTATTTATACCTGAATATATAAACTTGGCAAACCTGTGAGTAAATGTGAATGCTGACTCAGGAAAGCCTCATATTGCATTAGTTTCATGTGATGGGATGGTACAGAACTTCAGTGAGCTTCTACTGGAAGCATAGGAAGCCCCATTTAATTCTGGGTTGAGAAGGTGACCTCTCCTGCAATATATTTAACCCAGCAGCCACAGTCTGAAGAGAGGCAGTAGAAAATACATCAGAAGCAGGTACTGTTGGTCTTGTAAGTAGTTATTAAGGAAAATACCAAAGAGAACATTTCTTCCTTGCCCTAATCATACATGTATAACTCTAAAGACTTTAAAAAAACCCTGAAACCCAGAAACCATAGTAATAGGGAATATATTCCTTATATGATAGATATTTAATCATTTAATAGTACGCAAAGATGACAAAGTTCTAGAATTACTTTTGCAAGTATATAGAGGCTATTGCTACTTACTAGAGTCTACAGGATTTTTCTACAAGGAGATCTTTGGCTGAGCAAATTATGTCCAAAGTCCAAAGTTTGTAACAAGCAATTAAATGAACCAGTGTGATGTCACTGTAAAACTGGTGTTGGCATTAGGATCATCAGTGATAAATCCAGCTTTATCATGCTGAAAACCTCTTTTAAAAAGCAGATTGACTTGATGTTTTGCAAATATTTGCATAAAAATTAACATTACTACTGAGAAAAACGTTTTGTTGATTTATTCCAACTTGTAAAATCCTTTATAGGTATTTAAATGTAATTATTTACCTAGCCAGAAGTGCTTTCCCTAAGACTCTTTTCAGATTAAAAAACAAAAACAAAACCAAAGCCAAACAAAACAACAACAAAAAAGTACACAAAACCCCAAACAAACAAACAAAAAAAAACCCAGCCCTTATACTTTATATATGCTTTGTTATATAAAAATAGGAAGCACATTGGAATATTCAGCAAAATACTGTCAGTTACCCCACTGCAGTCCTGTGGGTTTATCATAAAAACTTTAGACAGGAACTGGCAAGAGATATTTCATTGCATTCATGTGACATTCTTTAACTGGTTTTCATACATTCCAGTTTCATGTAAATATATCCATGCAGAGCTAATACTGCAGTACAGGTAAATGTTTGAGATGCTGCAAAGATTAAAGGGATAACATCCGCCTCACTCTTGCCTTTAGCAGGACTATTTCCTGAATTTTTTGAAGCTTTTATTTATTTTTCCTATAATTTAAGAGTAAAAATAATTAAAACAGTTCTTTTTCTGGCAATTCCTTGCCATTTGAATGCTAGAAGCCAGAAACATTATAGGAACCAAGTAGCTTTGACAATGTGATACTAAGAGTCTTAAAATAAAGAAGAAAGGAATAAAATAACCCCTTGAACCTCATTTCAATTCAAAAGAGGGAAGAAAAAAAATATCCCAGGCTTGTTAACATAAATAGTGTGTGCAAAAATGCATAAGACAACAGCCCCTTGGTAACATTTTTCCCAGAGGAGGGAATTCCAGCAAAATTGTAGGCTATGCGCAGATACTTTATTTTCTAAACAAAAATTGCATTATGCCAAAAGACATATAAATTTCAACTACTATTAGAGTGTAATTAAATTATGTTAGTTATCTTTGTTTGTAATACAAGGAACAAGATTTCTGTTGAAAGCACAAGGCGCTCATAAGTTAATACCCTTTCATCTCACTAAGTGTCACACTGTAGGTGGTCTGCAGTGCTTTCTTTATACAGAACTTTTCACAGGATTTGCTTGATTCAGTGCTGCTTCTTAGCTTTTGGGTCAAGTGAAAAAAATAGCAAGAAAGCCACAAGAGGACAAATTCACCTTTCATTTACACCGTGTAAATCCTGTTGAATGGGGAAAGCAGGACAAAGACTGAATACTGTGCCTTTGACATAAGGAGAAATACAAATATTTCAGGAACAGGGCAACAAACGTCTTTGAAATGTCTTTTTGCAACAAAGTCACAATTTCAGTAAAACTGCAGAGTCCATTATTTCCTATTCATCGAAAACATATGTTGATGCTGTTGCCCATCAGAAACAATCAGAAGTCTTCTTTTTTTCTTATTTCAAAGATTAAAACAGTAGCTTACTTTTTAATACATAACCAATTGTTACAAAACATCTGGTGAGCTGTACCTTTCATAGTTTATAGACAAATTCTTTCTTTAAAGGCAAATTGGAAAATTTTATGCTTTCTTTTCCCTATAAATGCAGTATTTCCTCAGCCCCTGTAGAACTCCTTTGCCTTGCTTACTCACTATTTCCATGCTGCTCGTGGACATGGATATTGTGCCTGTGTCTTTAAAAAGAAAAAACAGATTTTCGAGAACAAACTTTTCCTCTCCTTCTCTTCACTTCCCACCTCCTCATTTTCCTTGCACCTCTCTGTGCCACATTTTGCTCCCTCCGTTCATTGCTCAGGATGCCACGTAGCAGCCTCACCAGCTTGCACTGTACAACTATTAACATAAAGTATTCCATTCATAAAGAAGAAAATTAATGCCATGCCAAATGCTTCCACTGTAAAATGTGAAACCATTTTTCTTTAAGAAGGGGCTGGTAGGTTTTATATACTCCAAAGTCATAAATGCTAATACATGTTACCCAGGTCTCTCTTACTGTATTGAATCTTAGAAAACCTTCTACAATATTGCATTTGTCTAATAAATATCATCCTAGAGTTAAGTATTCTCATATCAGATGACCCTACTGCAATTTCAAGACTCACCTGCTGACTCACCAACATATAGAATCTGAGTTTCCTGGAGGTTTACATAACACACTGAGGCCATATGTGCTGAAGTAGCAGCCTCCAAACATGCAGAGCAACCTTTTTGATTGCTAATGACGCCACTAAGACAGATTATCAAGGAATAATCCAAGACACCCAGCTAAGTTTTTATAATTGCCACATCCAGGAGGTACAAAATGTCAGGTCTCTCCCAACAAGAGAATTTGCCATTGCAGTTTACTGCAGTGGTGCAGGGACACCTCATCAGAAAGCAGCACACAGAAAGCAAGTGAGAGAGCACACACTGTACAGCAGCAATATAACAGATAACCCAGAAAAGATAAGAGGAAAACAGATCCATGAAGTGAAAAGTATAAGCTTGGTAACCCTTCAGGAGCAGAAAGAAAAAAAAAAATCCTAAAGAGAGAGAGAGAGAGATGTTAAAAATTATTCCTAAACAGGAAAGTGCAAATGGCACCAAATCCATGTTTAGTTGTAACATGAGCAACAACCAGAGGATGTGGTTTTAGTAAAGACAGACGTTACGTAGAAGGATGAGGCAATGGTTATCTAAATACAGCAAAAGAACTTATATTTCCCGAAGGCCCAACATACACCAAGTTGCGCCATAACCCAAAACTTTAGCAACCGTCTCAGATATGAAAATTCTCTACTGCTGACAATTTGTTCTTGGTACAATCTGAAACAGGTACACATCAAGTGATGTGAATTACAGATGAGGGAAAGCAGCAATCCCATGGACATATCTTAGGTCATAACATTATAGGTAAATTTGTGATTTGCAGGAAGGCTTGTTTGATAGATTTGAATGTGAAAACAAGAAATATGAAAAATAACAGGAAATTATGTTATTGATACCTTGGAAGAGGTGGTTCAGCAGAGAATGAAAGTATTCAACAGACGGTGCCAAGAAAGGACAAGTATGTCATACCCTTTTGCTTCCTGGTGTCACTAAAATGGCAGCTGACACAACTACAACAATTGACAGAGATAAGAAAAATATGCCTAAAATAAGGAATGAAAAGTACTTAGGTAGCTTGTATTTGTAAACTTCCAAAACTAAATTGCAAAACTAATCTAATTTCCTTCAACAACAGGCAAACCTGTTTTGCAGATGAGGGAAGGAGTATGGAGAAAGGAGACAAATAGTACATGACATATAGTGTAATACTGGTTAACATACAGCTTGACCTTAGTAAAGCTTTTGACACTGCTTAATATGACATTCTTATAAGTAAGCTCAGAAGTGCTCTATTCTAAGTGCTATAGCTCACAACCAAATGCTAGACACAGAGCAATTGTTGGTGTTTCATTGTCGAAAAAAAAGTGTATTGAATATGGGCCCAGAGCTACCAAATATTTTCCTGAATGACTTGGATGATGGAGTAAAAATGCATTGCTATATACATATATACACAAGAGAGATGCAGATACATTGATATATTAGTATGTATAAAGTGTATCAATTAACTGCAGGTAACAACAGTTGCAAAGAGCTGGGAGCTGAATTAGGGATCAGACTGAAGTCCAGAATGATTTTTTCAGAAACCTGATCAAGATCAAGATGTGATTAAATAAGGACAATTACTAAGTTTTATAGGTAGGTAGAAATAACCAATTACATACGTACAAATAGAGAATGAAAGGAAAGAACAGTTACAGCAAAAGCAGACCATGAGTCTCCACACCGAATTTCTGCCAAAAACCAAACCTCTTTCTGGACATACTGACAGATGGGATAACTCCAAGGCATCTGAAGTTGTTCTCCTACCTTTCTTGTCACTGGAAAGACAGAGTCAACATTTGTGTCCACTTTAGAGCACCACTTTTCAAGGAAAACATGAGCTTTTGCGTAGATTATGATTGGACATCTGTCCATTAAAGCGGAAGAATTGGTGCTAGTTTATCTGAGGGAGGACATGAAACATCATAAATTTCTGCAGAGGAACTTCTGAAAAAGATTCTAATGTTGTGGAGAGATTGCACTATTCTATTACTGGAATTACTCAACTTGGAGGAGTACTTGCAAGAAAAATTTAAGTGTATTGGTGCTGACTTCGAGCAAAGGAATGGAATAACTGACTTGTTGACACCTATTCCAACACCACTGCCTGTGATTTTGTACCAGGGTTTGACAGTAACTGCTTATGTGGAATTAGTATATTCTGCCTATCTGTGAATAAGTATCTGACCCAGCCTATTATTGACCCATTTGTTGTTCTGTTAAAACCTTGGCAATTTTTTCTCTGGTATATTCATGTAGACAACATTATGGATTCCCTCATTCATGGAAGAGTAACATCTTTACTGACTTTTTTCAACCCTTTCAAAAACAAGTCTGAAAAACAGACTGTGTAATAAGGCAAGGCCTGTGAACATCTCTCTGGTCCACAGCTTTCATGAAGGAAGGCAACCAGTTGTCTGGTGTGCCATGAAAAGCTGATGGTTCCATGGTCAGTACTCACCTCTATCCTGTTTCTCTCTCACCTTCTCCTTGCCTGCTTTTGTCCACCAGCTCCATTCCTGTCCAACGTGCAATGTGTTCTCTGGGGTGGAGCTGCCTTCTCTTTGTTCACACAGTTGCTAGCAGAATGACTCCTGAGAGAAATTCCCAGGCAGTACAATGAATTCATTATTGTTGATTATAGTAGTATTAGTATTTTCTGTTTACAATAACTCATATGTAGTAATTACATTCATACTTCTTTTCAGTTTGTAGAAAACACGCATTGAGAGAAAGGCGGTATGTAATCTTTTCAAAATAACCTATTTGCAATATTATTTCAGATTTTCACATGAAATATTGCGTTCCTTCTGCATGAAGTGCAACATTGATTTGGGGAAGGCAGAGATAAGGGAAGAGACAAGGCTTAGGTCATTTCTTCTCTGTCTTAAGTCTTCAGTGAACTCTTCTAGGGAAATATTACTCGTTATTCTTTTAGCAGATATATTCATTCTTATCTTGCATCCACCTGCTTATCTACCACATTACAGAGGGGTCCTGCCCACATTTAATCTACTGGTTAAATGCCAGTTTAATTCTTCTATGCTGTAGGCCACAAGAAATATGTTCAAAGGACAGACCCTCATATATACACCACAATATAAACATTTTAATGAAAGAAATTTTTGTAGGAGGAAAAAAGTTCCTTTACTTTGAAAATAATGAATAAGTTCTCATTGAAATGAACCTTTATGTATATCTTTATGTTTCTGATCTGGCAGCTTTGAAGAGCTGATATCATCAGATTTAGAACCTGGAGTCTGGCCACTATTCTCTGAAGCATGCTTTACAATGGAAAAGACCATTTGAAAGCAAGTAAAACAATATAAGAGCAAAAAAAAAAATCAGGTACTTTTCAAAGCTTGCAAACTTTTTATTACTTTACAAACTTTTTCCCTAATATACGAACCACTCTGTGTCTCGCACTTACCCATACCACTGCCCCACTACTCTGCCACTCCATCTAGGATACTTAAGCTACTGACAACAGAGTCTAACTACAATTTTACTTCTCTGTTGAAAACTGTGTAATTCCCACTGCATGATGCTGAGAAGTTGTTCTTGTCAGAGCTTACACTGCATCAATCCAAGCAAGTACAGATTTCTTCAGTTCCTCTCATTTGTAAGCACAAAAGTACACTGCTGTAATTCTACATTGAAACCAAAAGCAAACCCACATGTGGGCTTCAGTAGAGATGGGGAACTTGCTCTAATGGTGCTCATCATTTACACAGCACTTCTCACAGAAGTCACAGAGTTCATAAGTTTTTTCTACAGACAGAGGAACTGAGGCAGAGCCCACAGGGCTCAGCAAGCCTCAAAGGGTGACCACTGAATTCAAAGGTAGCAAAGACAATGTTTTTGAATCCTTTCCTCCCTTGACCCATGCAGTTTACTTACCCAAACCTACAGCAAGAATCAGAGCTGGAGTCAGGATTAAAGTACATGATGTTTTTGTGCACAGACCATAAGTCATGACTTAACTACATACAGCCAGAGGGTAGCTTTTCAGATTTTGAGCCACAGCACTCTCCAGCCCACCACCTGTGCTGATTGTCCCTGCTGGTCCTTGAGTGGGCTGAGGAGAGTCATCCTGACACCCCTGCACACCCCAGTGCTCCTCTTGCAGTGGAAGCTCATCCTCCAATTTCTCACAGAGCTCCCAGGAAACCGTCACTCCAAAACTGCAATGTGCTCTGGATCCTCCTGCAATAGGAACTCATTTTGTGGGCGCCAGGTCCTGAAAGGCACAGATTCTTTTCTGTATATACTGCTCAGATACTCATCAGAAGACAGTTTTCAAACATAGTCTTTAAATCTTCAGTGGAGACAACAGTAGACAAAAAAAAATTGGATCAGATGTCTGAAAACAAAATGACAAGAGGCTGAAGAAAGATTTCTGGGGTAATCCAAGGAGACACCACTGACTCCAGTAACCCACATTCTGCAGTGAATCCCAAAGGCCTTGGAACATGGATCGTCTGTCTCTTCTGATGAATTGTTTAGTTGCAATAGAATTTAAGAGTACTCTTAGAGGCTCTTCTGCTTTCTACAATTAGCTTTATCCTACTGGAGCCTGTGCAAGTGAAGGGTCAGACAGTGTGCAGCACAGATCTTCTGAGTTCATGTGCTGATTATCACACTCTTGGCACATCCCTTCCTCCCACATACACCAAGGGGGAGGGAGAAGCAAGCAGAGAAGGTGGATACATAAATTCAGTAGATCAGAGTCCCCATGAATATTCTCTGAATTTATAATTACAAGCAGCATGTACCCTTGGACAACAGGATTTAGTTTCTGAGGTCTGCAGTCCCCAAATTTCAGGAGTTTATTGTATTCACACATATATGCTTAGCACAGTTTATGCAATCAGCTTTAATACCAACTTTCTAATCCTGAGGGCATACAAAGAGATCACCCATACATAGCAGGTTTCAAAATACAGCACTGATCTCTTTTACCCGAGGTTGTTTACTATAACCAAGCTCAGCTTTGAGGTATCAGGACTCTGCTCTTGCCCACTAGTTTGGTATGAATCAAGAGATGACCCAAGGATCTCCATACTCCTGCTCTGCATCCCACAGCAATTCTGAACCATCATATACACTGTAGAAAAGATAATAAGCCAGACATGGCTGGATTCATCTCCTGTCATGGTCCTGATCTCTCCATATCTGCCAGTCCCACCTGCCACAGTCATGAGTGAAGCACAGGCACTGCCAGGAAGCTAATCCTCACATACATAAGACATCTAAAACCGGACAGGTATGTTTCTTTCTCATCCAGAAAGAGAATCAAGGCTCTGACATAGACATCAACATTTTGCCACACAAACCCTACACTCTCTCTATGAGCTCTGACTCCCTGAAAGCCCCCTCCCCTTTGCTCCCACTTCACTCAACATCTCCTGCAGCCTACAGAAGCATCAGGCCTACAAACAAACACTGCAGTATGAAAAATGCAAATGAACATGTAACCCCCACAGCTTGCAACTACTTGATGACATGTTTTTCCACCTCCCACAGACAACTCATAGCAGGACCACGTTGTGCTCTGCTCTGTTCAGTTCCTGCACACAGTCCATGTTGCTCTTTGCAGGAGGATTATGACCTTTACTGCTAGCTCATTTGCTATGTGCATCTCTATGTAGGGTGGCTGACAGGCACCAAGCAAGGAATAAAATGGCCTGTAGGGCATCAGTCTTCTGAACTGCCTCCAGTGTTTTGCTTCGACCAAAGTTCAGTGTCTCTAGTTCACTTATCTACTGGATATCCCTTCTACATGATTATGTAAAATCAAATTATGCTCTCAGTTTCATTAGTGGAAATTATGACAGAAACAGATGTGCAGGGAAAAAGACGATCAGGGCTGTGGTCTCTGCTAGAATAGCAATCTTGTTGGCCATCCTTGGGCTCCCTGCATATCTGTTCCCTGCAAATGGGCAAGGCAGAGCAACCCAAAAGGCAGCCCCAAAAAGCAGGCATAAGATGGATGCAGTCCTCCTTTCAAAACTTGGTCACTCACTCCAGCAGAGAAGACATATCTGAAAAACTGGAAAGATCTGCATGAAAACCCATGACAAGCTGAGCTGACTCAAAACATTTACAGTGGTTTTCCAGAAATCGTCCATTATGATAACAATGTCCATTATGATTCTGGTCAGTTACTAGATTTTTATTTCCATTGTTCCATTGGCCTCATTCAACCACTTTCTTCTCCCATATCTCAACTATAAGAGCTCAACCGTGCTTTTCCTCTAATAATACTTACTTTTTTTTTAACTTTTTTTTTCCACAGCAAAAGTCTGCTTTTTTTTTACACTTGCTTTACAAGGCAAATTTGGCATACATTTCTGTTGCGTATCCTGATGTCAGCTTATTGAAGGCAGGTGTACACTTTAATATATATGGGCACAGAGACCCCCTTCCAGACTATAAAAGAATACTGGGCATGTCCTCATGTGCAATATCTCTAATTTTTTTATTAATGAGCCTAAAAGTATGAGCTGTTCTTTTGCCTATACACACTACAAGTGACTGTGAAAAGGCAGACACAGTACTTCTACATTACACAGAGATGGTGTTAAAATAGCTTCGTTGGTATTTTTTCTAGTATATTGTCTTTTATGTGATAGTTATGTAAAAGGAAATGTTACTGTAATGTTGCACTTCCATTGCAAGTAAAAAAGAATTGTGCAAGAAAATAAAATATGGTGAAGTAGCTTCAGCTAGTCCAACAGCCATCACTTTATTTAGTCTGAAAAGGGGTGATACAGAATGCTGTCAAGCAAAAATCTTTCACTTACTAGTTAGAATTCTTATTGCATTAATATTATATAATGAACAGTAACAGAGAACAATTATTGTCTGTAATGATCTATGTGATGCCATTCTCTGAGATCTTTAGTGTGGTGGTTTTTTTATTTTGATAGATATGTATGTAAAATGAGTCCACCTGTGAATGTTAGAAGAATTTTTTTTACTTTCTAAAAGCCAAAAACAGTAACAGAGATTGAGTGGTTTATATCATTTCATTCCCATTTTCTTGTTTGTGTTCTCTCAAACCTCTCTAAAGGACAAATCTACACAGGGTGCAACCCCATTCAGCTGACACTGTGGCCATGCCCTATGCCAGGCCGTCTCCTGGTCACATAGACAAGGGACCTGATGGAGCAAGGAGCTCTTCGTCTCCAAGGTAGTTGCTTATGTTACTGTCCATCAAAAAAAAAGATACAAGTTAAATGGAAAGAGGCAATGGGATTATGCCCATGTAGGGATTCCTTCGGTGCAGGATCAGGGTGCAGAAGTACCCCAAGCTCAGATATGTCTGAAGATATTCAGCAATACATTTCTCCATGATTCCTGGGGCATTTGAATACCTTTGCAAGCCTATGAAAACATCTGCACCAGTAACAGGTACAGGTCAAAGGAATGTCCTTGGGCACTACAGTTCAGTTGTCCAACCTGATAAACTGTTAGTATGGTCTCTGATATGGATTCAATCCATGCCACCTATCTGTCCTCAAAAATGCCCCAAGTTTGGGAATGAATGTGAGTCAGAAACCACTCCCAGGAGGGAGCAAGAAGGCTGCCCAAGTGTGGAGGAGAAGAGAGCAGAACCACTTCTGCACCTGCCCTTTGGAGTCAGATACTCTCAGGCCCAGAGAGTGGCTGTGAGCACAGTCACAGACTGAAAAATTCAGGAGAATATGTTCAAAAGTGGTTTTGCCACTCAATATTTGTATCTTTTTGTTTTGTTTTGGTTTGGTTTTTAACTAGGTATTTGCTTGAGAGCTAGGAGGTGTAACTAACCAATAAATGCCTACCGTGGAAGAAGTTTCAGAGAAAACAGGCAAGGACAATGTGCTGGTGAAGCTCAGAGAATAATGCAAAGCAGCTGACTTCATCTCAACACAAAGGGGACTGGAGGGGATCTTTGTTTTAGATAAATAGCTATCAACAGTTGAGTGGATCAGCTAGTGGTGTAAATGTCTCCCTGAGTTATCCAGACTAGTATGGAGGGAGTGGTCCCAATATAGAACATAAAAATTAAACAACTAACTAAAGAATTTTGAAGAGAACAATGGGCTTCAACTGGCTTCAACACACTCATTCCTTCTAAATGACTGGGGATGCCCAGAGCTGTGACAAGGAGTCATAGAATCATAGCACCATAGAATATCTCAAGTTGGAAGGAACCCATATTGATCACTGAGTCCAACTCCCAGCTCTTTGCAGGATTACCTAAAACTAAATCATATGACTAAGAGCATCATCCAGATACTTCTTGAACTCTGACAGACTTGGTGCCATGACCGCTTTCCTGGGGACTCTGTTCCAGAGCCTCACCACCCCCTCAGTGGAGAACCTTTTCCTAATGTCCAATCTGAACTTGCCTGATGCAGCTAATACAGTAACCATATTATACAGACCAGTAATGAGAATCACATTGGTATTGTGACTGACCTGTGTATTGCAATTGCTATGTTTTGCTAAGTGTGACTTGTATTAGTATTATGTTTTCAGTATATTTTCCATCATTCCACTAAATCAGAAATACCATGTAACAGCAATGATCTTCAAATAACTAATTTGATATTAAACATTATGCCCACCACGCATGGAATATCTAAAAGAAGCTGGTCAGAGAGTATAGGACACTGTCAAGACAACCATACCTTTTCCTACCACGTAGCAAAGACTGCAACACCATGGAGCACCCCTTCTAAATTTGGGCTTAGTTTTATCAGTTGCCAAAATGCTTGTGCTGCTTAATCTTTAAGTTATACTAAATAGGCAACTGTGCTTAAATACTTAAACTATCCAACTTAAACTATGCAACTTATTAAGCAACTATGCTTAAATTTAAGCAACTATGCTTAAATACAAGTTATACCTATACTCTTTGATTCAATCATCTCTCAATTCCAGTCAGTTTGCCTATGGTGACATCAATGCTGTGTTGTGTTCTGATTCAGATGGTAATTACTTTTTACCGCTATAGGAGTTTTCCCCTTCTGAAATACAAATCTACAGCACAGTACCTTCTTCTTAACACATGGTTTGGGAGGTCCATTTTGTCATAAAGTCCTGTACTCCATGGAAAGCACAGGGCTGTACACAGCAGACCTGCCTTGGATCTCTGCCAAGGAACAGTAGGTCCCTGCTCTGGTCTAAAATTTGCATTGGAGCACAGACGTACACCCACGCAGCACGGACAGGAGATGAACTTGAGCTCCAGCCAGAGCTCAGACCCAGACCGACTCCTTAGCTGAACGTACCTATGATTACCATATCATTACATCAGATCAAAACCAATACACTTCAGCATAAGCATTTCACCCCATTCTTAAAAGATTTAGAGGTCATCTGGGGACTGAAAACAGGCAGAACAACCTACTCGTCTAGAAAACAAATGAAAATAAGTGCTGGTGTACTGCTGTAAAACTTGAGGAGTCAACCATAATGCACCAGCTCACTTCCCTATCACCTCACTTCTATGCTTACACCTCCTCACCCACTGCAGAATGCAGGTGAATGACAGTAGACTCTTCTGATAAACCCCTGATGGTATCAACTGTGAAAGAATAGGCTTCTTAAAAGAGCTATGTAGTTGAATATCTGTTCTTCCACTGGAGGCTGCTGAAGCGGCTAATACACTCAGCAAACACCACAAAATTTTGTCTGCTGCTTCATTACAGTAGCATCACAGCAGTATCGTGGGAATGTCTTACTCAAAAAAAGCTGTTACAACCGTATCTACTTTTTTTCCCTCTTTTCCTGCAACCATTTTTTTCACTGGTAACTGAATAAGCATGTGTAAACAATTTGTTAGCTGCCTCAGTGCTAAAACATTGAATCGTTCTTCCAGATCTCCAAGTAACAAACAGAATAGCAAAGACATAGGAACTAGAAATGCTTATTTTTAACTCTCTATCTGAGGCTGACCAAATCAAGATTGGAAAACATGTTGTGTACATGCATAATGCATGAGCCAGAAAATGTTGCGTTCTTGATCTCTCACCGCTGATACAAAATGCAGAAAATGTATTGTATACATGGCTACCTTGTTGGTATCTGTGCTCCTTAGCCATGTTAGAAACTTGTCCTTTGAAATCCTGTGAATTGTTTATTTTAAACTATGTGCTATGGGGTAAAATACATGGAAGCACAATTCTACTCCAAGAACTGACTGTAAAATCAGCACCTTTTCACTCTGTTTATCTTCCCTATGACTGCATTCAGAGACATCTCTTCTTCCATTAGTGATAATGGAAGGGTTTTCTATGTTTTATTCCTTTTATCACTGCAGAGGTCATACTGGTAAGATAGCTATACATCATTAACAGCATTACAAAGCCAAGCACTAGCTCCCACATGGAGTAGAGAGATAGAAGTGCAAACTGGAGACAATGGGGCAACATAACCCAACTATCTGAGTGTTGTGACTGAGCAACGTTTGTCCTGGGGCTAAGGAGGTTCAAGACAACAAGATGAGTTTAACTTTCACTCCCCTTGTTGAGTTTATAGATCCAATCAGCAGAGAGAGCAGAGACAGCTTGCCTCTTCACAAACTTAGAAGTATTTGAATTAGAAATATCTGAGTTAGAGTAATATAAAATGCCATGCACACCCTTTAATCATTTTTCTGATCAAGGGTGAATACTCAAAAATTAGACCTGAGACTGCCCTTGTCACCAAAACACTCTTTCTGCTTCCGGAGAAGAACCCACTTCTGAGCTGAGCAGGCAACAATTTAATGGGCAGCTGAACCAGTGTAATATATCATTTCCACTAAAAAGAGGGCATTTCTCTCTTCCTCTCTGTTCACACTCCTCTCCCTTCCCTTGGTTTATTAGAATGATTTTCTACTAGGGTGGTTAGTTAATTCATTTCACAGAAGGGCCGAATGAGCTAGAACAAAATAAAGAGCAAGAAGATGACCAGGAGCAATATGACAGGACGGTGGAGGAAGGAGGGACCTTACCCATTCAGAAACAATAAGCTGATAAAACATTCACTACCTCTCAGGGAACCACATCCCAAATTAGATGTGAATAATTGAGCAATGCCTATCTTTTTCCATTGACATGAGGCAGATCTTAGAGCACTGGCTTAACTCAGACATCCAGCTTTTAGACAGCTACACTTAGGTTAGATCAATTGCCACCAGAAGTACTTGAACTGCCAAGCTAGGGTGGAATTTCTTCATTTTTATCACATTTCAGTCAGGGACATATCTCTGGGTCCTTTTCAGTTTGTACTCAGGAGCACTGCAGTGATGAAGAAAAGAGTAAAAGGTAAATAAATATTTACAGAGGACCCTTGGATTTTAGCCTAATTCTGGAGTACTCTGAGTATGATGCAGGCATCTGCAGTAGGACACACAGAATCCTGACTGTAAAGTCACATCTATTTTAACTTATTTCTATTTTCATTTATATCTTTACAGGAAAATTAAGTCCATACATTCAACAGAGCTGAACAAGGTAAAAGAAACAAGTCCACTGTTTCAAAGGAGGAGAAAGCTAGTGCCAGGAATGAAGGTGTGCTGACTGGCATAGTGTGTGATAGGGCCAGATGTTCAACACTATTTATGCACTGAAAGCACAGATAAGGTTAGATAATCTGCTGAAAGGTTAGATAATCTGCAAGAGATTCAAATTTGTCCTTTTGACTACTCCCTTCAATGTCTGTGTTTACTGATCTAAGTGAGATTTCTGTGAAAGTACTGATGGAAAATAAGGAAATTAAATACAGAATCTTTTGTAAGTACACATTTGCATTACAGACTTGGATTTTTTAAAGAAGGAGAAAGAAGAACTGCATGTCAAACCTGCACCTCTTGACACAGTCTCAGCATACCTGCCTGTAACTTGCTGAACTTCTTGGGAAGTTGGAATCATAAAAAGATGTTCAAGGCATATTTATGCGAATATAACAGTAGATTCACAGAAAGACTAGCATGTTATACATGAAATGGAAAATAACAAAAGTTCAAATGTGAAAGCAATGGTGTTCAAGTGAGCAGAACCAGGGAAAATAAATAAATAAATAAATAAATAAAAAACAAACAAGGTAGGTCCAGGAAACACAAGCAGCACATCTTGGAGAAGTCAGTCCTTTTTTTCCTCCATGGTCCAAGTGCAGTGAGACTGCCATTTTGAGGAGGTAGCCAGATACTACATGCTAAAGTGGACTGTCCTGAAAAGCCTTGTGTAGCATTTTCTGTGACTCTCACACAAAAAAGTGTTTTGCAGAACACTGATTGAAAATCTCCTGTGCTGTGGAAGATAGTTACACAATTCAAGGTGTATGCACAAAAATATTTGTGATTACCTGAATCAAAGGGGGTCATTCTTTACTGAAACTATTTCATTTGATGTTAGTAAATCATTGATACTTTTATTGTTGAATGTTGCAAGTATCTTTTCCTTTTAAGAATAATCTTTTAAATAATCTTACCAATATGCCTTGGTAAGAAACATTTTTCTTGGGTTTTGTCCAACCATTCTTGCTAATGTGCTAAGTTCTTCCATGCATTACCTTAGGAATAGGCAACATACTTTAATCTAGAAGGTGGTTTCCTGTTCCTTGATGATCTGGTTCTTTAGCAAATCTCTCTGTGTTAAGCTTTGTTTTTATTACTAAATGACTACATTAGGACTTAAAAATTTTCTACAGCCAAAGTAGGTGTGGTACTATTTATAAATCAAGGGCAAGTTATGCAGTTTTCATAAGGTGGTTTATATTGCATATTTGAAATCTGGAGGTGTTTCAGGAATGTATCATAAAACCACCTTCCATAAACTGTCTCTCAGGAAACAGTAATGATAACAGAGGCAGACAGATCTCACTTTAAACAAGTTACCTTGTACTCTTGATTTACTAAATTTCTGGAATTTTTTTTAAACAGATTGAAAATCTTTCCAACTTTTTGAAGTCTTATCAGTTGAGTTTTCAGAAGATTCACTTTACTGCTAAGATTTCCAAACACTTAATAATGTGAGGCTATATAGCCATATAAATCTTGTCTCATAAATTTTACAGATTTATGAAAATCATAATTGTATACTATGTACTAAAAAAAAAAAAGTAAAAATAATTCCATGTATAAAATAATAAAAGTACATATTATACATATTAATTAAGCTGCCAGACCCCAAAATGGTGAATTTATAACTTCCAGAAAAAGATTTTACCTCTATGCAATTTAGTGAACATGAACTGTAACATTTCTGGATTTTACCATATGTCTTATTTTCACAGAAAAATGTGTGCAAAACTTCATGGCTAACAATGTGGGTGTCATAAGCCTGAAAAGGGTGAAACAAATTGGAAAAGTAGAATGAAAATATATAAAAACCTGTAAAATTACTATGTTCCCTAACTGTAGGCAAGACCTATATTTAGATATGCTGACCATAATGGGACACTGGTCAGAAGATGAAGGACAAATTTCAATACATGTTCATTACTTTAAAGAAATTACACCTCGAAGTAAGCCTTTTATAATGAAAATGTACAGTAGTAAAAAAAAAATCTTTTGTGCAGAAAGTAGTTTGCCAAATAGTTTGCCTAGCCTACATTCTTCTGTGTTCATTTTGCTATTATTGAACATATCTGTGCAAATATGAAATGCCTTTCACAGCTGAGATTCTCCATTTGTTCCATCCTTCCATGAATTCAATTCAATTCACAACAGCATGTGATCTTGCTTGATCATTACCCAAGGTCTAATAAAACCTACCTAACATCTGACATTTATCTCACCTGGTTTGTTTTTTTTTTTGTAGAAGACCTTGAAGGCCCAAAGGAACACCTAAGAGACCACAGATAAAATGCAGATAGTTATTTTTCACAGAGGAACATTTCTTCCAACTGCTTCCTAAGTATTTGAGTTTAATGTGTGTTAATTGAAATGCAGCACACAAGTATAATACAGGCTAAATTATTTTATTCCTCTACAAAATTCTAATTCCTTCATTTTACACTGATGTCATAATTACGATGTTATAAAAGAAGTCACATATGGAGAAAAAGCATGAGATACATTAAGGTCACTCTACGGAGGAGGTGCCTTTGAACAGGCACATGTTGGGGAGAGGGAGATCAGCTCAACAAAGGAGCAATAGTTATGAGAGCAGATGTGGCTGTTTAGTTATGTTGTGAATAAGAAAACAGAAGAAATGCTTGTTTTGACCCTAAAGGTTTAGTGAGCACTTGAAAATACCATCCACGAGGCTTCACATTTTGGTAGGACTGGAAGAGGGATAGGACCCCAGTGACAGGTAACAAAAGGCAATAATGCTAAATGCCAGTGTTGGTGTGCCCACCCCAATGAGCAGGTGCTTTGCCTATTGCTGAAGACTGTGAATCATCAGGAGGATTTTGAGGAGTCAGGTTTGGGATACCAGCTACATCAAAGAGGAGAGGGAGTGCGTAGTCATCACATAGATACAAGGAGCAAAGGGGAAAACTTTCCATAAATTGCATCCCAGAAAATAAAAACAAACCAACCCCAAACTGCAAAAAAAAAATTAATGATCACATTAGAAGTATACTAGGAGCAAGAAGAGGGAAAAGGAGGTACTGAAAGTCAAAAGCTTTCAGAATAACAAGGGGATTGTCAAAGTGCAAGTTGAGTTTGACCTTGCAAAGGTAATGAAAGCATATGGGGAAAAAAAAAGAAAGGATTTCTACAGTAAAGAAGAAAGAAGGAAGTAGCTGGCTCTGCTTTGAGAGGATAGAGTCAAGATACTCTGTATATTGTCCAGAACTACATGAGTATCTTGCCTGCTTTTCAGTGCAGCTCACAGTGCAGATCTGCTTCATGATCAAACAGGAAGACGCGTGTGGTCATTGACATGGTGGCCACCACAAAGGACACAATCCCAAGCACTGAAAATACCCCTGGTTATTCAGTTAGGAGCAAGCAGGTGGAAAAAACGACAATCTGTTTTCTGATAACATTTTCACTGTGCTGTGAACATATGTGGAACATAAAAATACACACATAGCATGGCATTCTGTTAAATCCATCATAACAAAAAAGTCAAAGTAGAAAGCATACACCTTAATGTGGAAGGAGAAGGAATGATCTAGATACTTGGAACCAGATAGTTTGAACTCAACACCACACACAACTGGAAAACAAAATATATGAAGGGAATAATTAAAGACAGAGAGATAAATAGAGGATGGGATAAAAGGCTATCAAAAATATCAGATGAGATTTAAAAGAACTCCTGTTCTGAGAGGTTATTTAAAAAAAAAAAAAAAAAAAAAAAAGAACATGTGCAAGATATAATCTTTCTTTGTAAAATTAATCTGGACTAAGTGGGGATTAATATAATCGTAAGGTGCATAAGGAACCACTTAAAGGCAAAAAGCAAGTGGGGAAGTACCTTGCCACAAAAATTTTGGCTTGTTAATGAAATTTTCTGATAACAGAAATTTGGAAAGCATTCCTATTAGGGAGGTGAATCTGAATAAACAGGAAGAACTAGATGACCTTAAAGAGTGAAGCAATTGAAATGGGGTAACATTTAATGGTATTAAATGTCACACTCTGTACCTAAGGATTTATAAAACAGATTTATGTGATAAACTAGGAGCCCATCAGTTCGAGAGTTGAGAACATCCTGAGTATGCTAACTATCCACAGGATCTGTTGCCAACATAATGCAACAAAGACAAAGGTAGTGCAAACCTTAAATGTACCAATGGCCATTTCTAATACAGTTAGGAAAGTATCCATGCTATTATTAAAACCCTGGGAGATCATGGTTACACTATTTTACAGTGTCATGAGGAAAGGTTCCTCTACCTGTGATTAGGCATCTAAAAGTTAAGTATTTTAGTATAAACACGAGTTCCAGGGCCCCTTTATGTATGGTGAAGAGAAATCCAGAAAGCCACTAATCTCAGTTTATAATGGTGTCTAATACAAGTATATTCCATGACTTTCGGCGGTTTCTCTCTTCTCTTTTTCATCTCTGAGTATAAGGGTGGTCAAAGCTGAACACCTCAAACATGTTAAAATGGATGAGGTGAATCCAGGTCAGGAACAGAGGCTAATGACACTGTCTGACCTGTGGGATGGATTTCACCAGGACCAAGAAGATATAAATTGACTTGATAAAATCTGAAGATAAAAAGGTGTACTATCACAGCCATGAGGGGGTTTACAGACATGGTGAAAAAAAATCTAACAGGTTTTAATATGAAGACCAGCTCTGAAGGAGGCTAGAAGAGATGAGATTGAATTATACCAGTCCCATGATGCTGCATTTAAACCTTGCTAGTTATCCACTCATTGTTTAATCAAATTTATTCTTTACCAGCTATTCAGAGATAGCCATTCAATAGTATAGAAAACTTTATGACTTCACAGTACTTGCAGTATATTTATAGCATACTCCTGTCTAAAGTAAAACAACATGTAAACAAAATTATCCTAGACTACCCTGTTCATATTTGTCAGTGGCTGGCAAACCACAGTGTTTGTCCATTTCCTAAAATCATCTTTGTTTCATCACTACCTTTCCTTCTCTCTCCTCTAGTCACAAATTGGCTAAGATTCTGTCTGAAGTTAAATATCAGTACTAAAAATGTTGTGAAAAATACTACTTAACACACTCTAAACAGACATACTGTCCATGTCAATAAATGTGGGGTTTTTTTCAAAATAAGCAATATAAATCTTTGAAAACACCCTGCAGAGTCAATGAAAGAACTTCAAAAGAAGAACCTGTCCTGCTTGGTATAAGGCTATTCCATTATTATGAATTGTGTATCAGCACATATGTTTCTCAAATACTCTATGTTCTCCACATATGTTTCTCAAATAGTGTGTGTTTCTGCATTATTTTGCAATCCTGTGACCTAATCTAACGTTAAATCATAAAAAGTTCAGCAGCTAAGTTTTATCCTTGTCTGTAGAGCACAAGTACCGTTAATGTTTCATAAATAGAAATAAGACATTTGAACCTCCATGCTATGTACCCATACAGCTATTTATGTTTTACCTCTCTACTAAATAAGACATCTAACATGTGACATTAAGAATCATTGTAGTCGTGTATCTTTTCACCATCTCATGATTTTCAGAAATAATAAGAGGGGCACTAGAAGATTTGCTTATGATCGTGTCCTTCCCAAATTCTAACCACAGAACCATCCTTCTTTGGCCACAGGACTGGGATTGAATCTTTTACCTCCTGTACTTCTTTCTCACTAATGCAAGCTGAGATATAAAACCAAGGATCAAGGTTTCTTTCTAGGTATACAACAAAGCCCTTATGAAGACCCCAGTGGGGTGCAAAATTGCCAGAAAACAGATAATGTATTTGCTGTGATAGGTAGAATCAATATTCTGCCTGAGGGTGCCCATGCTCCATCATGCCTCCCTATAATGGCTGACCCGTAAAAAGTCTGCCAACCAGTTACAACTGGTGGACAGTAGAGCTACTGCTTGACCTCAGCAGTAACAAACTGCAAGGTATTATTATGCGGTTTTTTAAGAAAATTAAGGATATGTGATTGCAGGTTCCCTTGATAACTCCTGAAGCCACTGGCCAACTTCAGCCAAATCTGGAAGAACTTCAAAAACCACTTAAGTTCCTGCAAGTCTGCATGGGAGTAGTAGTGAGATAGAGGAGGGAGAACCCCAAGGTTGGCCCTCTGGAAGAGGAAGAAGAAGAGGACAGTGCAGGGGAGTTGCAGCATTTAGCACCATTTGCTGCTGAGCAGCAACCTCCAAACAGGCATTCAGACAAGCAAAATCCATCACCATCTTTTACTCTTGGAAGCCAAATTCAGATCTGGTCTGAAAAGATGCACAAAAGTCAGTCAGACAGTGGAAAGACCTGCTTAGCTGAAATCCCTACAGAAATCTCTGTCCCAGGAACAGCAGGCACCAGCACCTTCAGTGTGGCCTATTTCTTCTCCTTGGCAGCAGGGGAAGAGCATTGCTCTTTGATATGGCTACCCAATTGAATGACAGCAGGATAAATTTCCGGATAATGTAACAACTGCTTTTCCCTTTAGTTTGCCTTACCAAAAAAAAAAAAAAAAAAAAAAAAAAAAAAAAAAAAAAAAAAAAAAAACCAAAAAAAATTCACTCCCTGATGATGTGTCCCCTCAAAAAATATCTCTCACTACACTATGAAGATTGTAGTTTCTTCCAAAACTGACTTCAAATGCTACAACACACACCAGAGATACAGTTTAGATAATGGCAATCATAGAATGTTTAGGGTTGGGAGGGACCTTTACAGGTCATCTAGTTCAACCCCTCTGCAGTGAGCAGGGACATCTTCAACTAGATTAGGTTGCTCAGAGCCCCATTCAACCTGACCTTGAATGTTTCCAGGGATGGGAATTCTACCATCTTTCTGGGCAACCTGTTCCAGTGTCTCATCATTCTCATTGTAAAACATTTCTTCTCTAATCATGGTAGACTTCTGTGGAGCTCTCTAACAAAAAAGTGCATAAAATCATCATAATTCAGCAAGATCTAAACTCTAGCATAAATTTGAACTGTAAATGAAGAAGGTGAAGCTTTCTGTACTTCTTTTGTTAATGAACAGTCGCTCATCTTTCCTTTTCTGTGAAAGAGAATGAGGGGACTGAATTGAAAAATTCAACATCAATTTTCAGAGAACGGGCTACAAGATTTTTGCATGTTCAAGGCAACCCTGCTTTACAGCATCACCAGTGAATGACCAGATTCCAAGGAATGTTTGACAGAAAGATTACATTATTCCATCTCCCATTTAATATGGCCAGCTCTTGGATGCTTATGGGTTTGTTTAAAGCAGTGTTCTCCAGACCTGCAGGAAAGGGATTGCTTCTGTGTCAGCTGGATTCCCATATGATCAAACTATCCAGGGAAGGAGGGAAAACTTCTTATTATTTCATGCAAATATTTCTTTCTGTGGAAACTAAACATATATGGTTTAGCAGACTGAAATTGCTGTGAACGCTTACAGTTTCAGGAACAGGATCAGAGTGGACTCCTGAAATTTATTACAAATACGAAAGACTGAAGGAGGATGAGCTGCACTTCAGAGGTAGAAGGAAAAAAAATCTCCCAAGAACAACCCACAATCAACATGTCATGTAGGCAAATTAATATCCCTACTCACAGACAGAGAAATTTTTGAAAGGGAGGGAGAAGGGGTGCTATTTTGATTTATAGAGAGACTTCAGAATTCAGGGCTTAATTGTACTTTAGCCATGTAAGCTTGGTTAAGATATTGCTTCTTTCAAATATTTCAGACCTTCCTTCCTTTAAAGCTCACATCTTCAAAATGACATCTAGTAATTCTTCATAAAGTACGTAAGAACAAATTGAGATAGAAGTCCAGACTGCGAACACTGAGATTAAGAGCATTAACACAAAGAAAAACATAAAGCACCTTCCGCTCACAAACAAATCATTTATCCTTTTTACTTCCTGATTCACCTATCAAAGATAACTGGGGGAAAAAAAAAAACCAACCCTGTTTATATGTCCACACTGGATGGTGCCCTCCGGGCGAAGGCCTGGCACCTTCCCACAGGTGCTGCTTTCCTGGACCCATGTCAGACACTTGGAGTCAACAAGGAAGCCCTCAGGGAGAGACAGCACAGGGCAGAGACAGGGTTGGCACTAACATGCCAGCTCTGTGCCCGCCTCATACCCCAGCACCTCTCTTTCTCCCTGCCCTTTGCACACCCCAGGTGTGACAGGAAAGGGTGCTTTTCTGGGCAGGTTATATTGTTAGCAGAGATTAGCAGTTGTAGGCAGAGATTTTTTTTACTGCCATGTGTTTGCACAGCACCTAGCAGATGGGGTCTGTATTTCTGTGGAGCTACTGGAATAAAACTTGTAAATAGCAAGTAGCAATAGAGCTACAGTTACTCATCTGGCACATTTACCCTCTGAGACTGGCAATGTTGAAAGTTCACTGTGTTACCAGGGAGTTCCTTGAATGTCACAGCTCCTTACTCTGATAAATTAGTGTCTAATCCTAAAGGTGGCTCGCTGGTTTTCAGTATTAGGCCCTTAATCTCCCTCCCTAGCTCAGGAATCTTCTCACCCTGCACCCAGAGAGATCATCAGTCATTCCTTTGCCCAGAGTTACCAAACAACGTGCAATTTTTTAGCAAAGGTGTCAAAGAGTCCATCTAAACATCTTCTGATTTTTGGCCTGAAACTGATACGGTTGAAAATCTCCAGCTCTTCCCTAAATCCTGACAGTTAGCTAACAACAAATAAAAAACATCCCAGTGATTTACTATGTGGATCCCACATTGTTGTGCTCTGTGTTTCTTTAAGAAAGGTGTGAGTATATGTGTAAGAGTCTTGAAATACAGTGGTTGCCATGGCAATTATCTGTGTTTAGAGAGTGGAGGGGAGTAAAGTTCCATGTAAGTGGCCAGAGTAGAGTGCAAGTTAAACATACCTCTTTGCAGGTCTAAATTATGTACTTTTCTCCCCCCCCTGCTAAAAATATTTGTGAAAATATGCATAGATTGTCTGATGAGCTCCAAACTATTCTTGCAACAATGCCAGGTAATTTTCCCCCCTCAATTTTCACACTTGCCTCTAAGACCTGGGAGAATGAAGCATAAAAATGTGGGACATGGGAAAAAGGAGTTTGTCTCAACACAGACTTTGCAGAATTGCCCGACCACGCTCCCATGCAGGATTTTGCTTATCTGGTTCATTTCTCCTTAATGGGACTGAGTACATTACTCTTACAAAGCTAACAGATCAAAAATATAGGTATAGCTAAACGGCTGTAAACTTAACTGGAAGGGAATGTTATGTAAGTGTAAATCATTGGGACAATTATAGCATTTATATTGTGTTTTACATTTTCTAACTACTTCATGAATTTTTGTTGTTTTGGAACAAATGTGCATTGTGCCTGGAGCTGGAAAGTCTGTGCTTCATAAATCTTTGTCCTCGCGTTCTCTCTTTTCATTTATCAACCTAGATTTTCCCCCCTTTCCTCACCTTCACAGTAAGGGTATGAGTCCCAGCCTTCACACGCACGCATGCTGTTTGTGTATTTATTTGCCAGGTGTTCAACTCTCGATGCTGGCTCTAAGGCCCTGTGCTGGGCTCTTTTGCTTTCACATAGGAATATTCTAATGCTTAAGGACAGCGATCGTGAACAGAAATTGTGTAGTCTGGTGGCTGCCTGCTTTAATTTCACAGGGATGGTGTTCACCTTACACTCCACAAAATGAAATGTGATTTTCAACATATCCACAGGCAAGACTCCATTCTGTCACCTCCTGCATGCCACATCTCCCAGAAGCGGTCTGTGGTAGGGTAACAAAAGCAGAGCACACACTTTGCAGTAGGCCTATGTGAGGCACGGTGGGAATAAGCCATTCTTTAAGGCTTATTTACAATCCACATACAATACTTACATGTTTTGCTTTAGTATCTAGCAAATTCAGCAACAAAATTGATACCATCACCGTTTGACATAGCCACTCTTGAAAATGTGTTGCTAGGGGCTTCTTTAAATATTAATGGGTAAGCTGTAAGATAGAAACACATGATTAGGTCATTTTGAAAAAACAGATCCTAAGGCTCTGCCAGTTCCCAAGCAGCTGTTAAGTGAAGGAGCTGTGGGTTTCAGCATCTGTGAACTAAGCTGTAGTTACTCCTAGATCCAGCACTGCCACATTGGATGACACTGAAGTCATCTAATCCCTCAGTTTCCCTCCTATACCAGTGTTTTAAAGGTGGTAATGATCTTCCTCTGCAGAAGAACGGTGAGGTTTTTTTTTTTTTTTGGTGAGCTCAGGAGTAAGTTTTACCAAAGAATCAGAAATTATCTGGTCCTTGCCTCACTGTGTTCACTCTTCAGTTTTACACATGATTCAGCTGGTGACTTTGATAAACATTTCAAATGATGAAGCAAGGAAAGACAAACATTACCAGAATATGATCACAGTTGATTAAGGTATGTGACAGCTCCATGAGAAGGCAATATTTTTGGTAAATATACTCCTTCATGGTTGGTAATGTGGAAAAGGTGGCATTTTGTGAGGGATCTAGGTAAGAAAAGGGTGGTGAACAGGTGGAGAAAAGAAGTGGGAAAGGTCTTTCATGATTAGAGGTGTACTATCATCAGCAGAGTAAATATGCCATACAGGTAAATTGTGTCCTCTGCCACTACGATAGGGACTCTGTTTCCATACCCTGAAGAATGGCAGATCACAAGAATCACATCATCTACTCACTTCCAAAGAAAGCACTGCACCAGGATGAACTTCCCTCTGAGCTAAACTAACCCAGTAATACAACCATCCAATATGAAGGCTCTCCCAAAACCACCATCTCAGAAAAATCACATTTTACAACTAGGCAATTCCCTCTCTTTCCTATCATCTGATCTACTTTTCAGCTATTGCTCTTCAGATTATTCTCTTGACAATATCTAGTGGATTCAGTGTGCATGGGAGCATGTCATACACTCACTGGACACTCCAATGAGGCTGGGTGTTGTGGCTTACAATACCTCAGAGCTTGTTAAATGCTTCTCAGGGTTGATAAAGACCCTGCCCCATAGATCCCTCCACCTAATTGTTCTATAATTATGGTAACCTGTATGAAAGCTTAGCAATAAATAGCATTTTCCATGAGGCTAGTTCTGTTTCAAAAAATAATTGCTTGCGTATGCACAGTATGATGAATTGCTCCATAAGCTGAAGTCACATCATCTCCTCCACTTTGGTCCTGTAGCAATGTGCAGCAAGAAGCCGTATGCTAGTCTACGGTTTAACCCACTTTCTGAGGACATGGGCTAAATATGTATTGTTCTGCTCATGTATATGCACAGCGTCTGAAAATACTCAAAGGAAAGGTGAAGGAGCGTGTGTTAGAAAAAGACAGTGTGTCAGAGAATAAAACGGGAAAACTGTTCTGGTAACCAGGCAGTCCCCACATTGCCAAGGGTACCTCAGAGTTAACAGTTCCATTTTAAAGAGGCAGGTTAGAAGTGCAGAAGGTGTCTTGGAGAGGAAAAAAGTCCACCTCATCTAAAAAGTATTCTGCATATTAGTGTGATTCACTGAAAATGTGTATAACTATCCTCTTAGACTCAGGAAATAAGGTTTATGTAACTCCAAATGGGCATGATAGCACACTGTGTGGTCTGGTCCCCTCCAACATGGGCCCCCTGGGAATCCCATCCTGCCATGCTTGCAGGACTGTGGGTCAATTTTAACTTGAGTTTACCCACACACCTTCTCAGCACACACAAACCAGGGATTAACCCTCCTGTGGATGCCGAGTTGGCAGGACAACCCTGATAGGTGGACCCAGAGGTTTCCTTGCTGCTGGGGGAGCCTTAGGAGCATTTGTTATGGGTGGGTCAGCCCTCCCTACCATTCCAGACATGAAACTGCACATCGTCAGATACAGCCCATGTACTGCTCTTTTCTAGACCTCAGTTTTTGTTTTAACTCTATGGAAAGTATTAGCTATTACAAAATATCCCATAGATGAAACCATGACATAAAGAATCTCTTGCTATTCATTAAATATCAGTTTCATAAAGTCTGAAGCATTTTGGACCTATCTTTTAAAATACCTACAGTGTGTTCTGCAAAAAAACATTTGCAGTATTGCAGAATAACTTGTATTTTTTTTCCAAGACTCTTTGCAAAAGTGCTTTCCTGGATCAGGCCCCAGACACTCAGGTACTCTTTAGCTCATTCACATGCTATAATGAGGTAGTTTGCACTAGATTTTCAATTTAATTGTAGACCTTGGTCCATTTCAGTAAGCATTCTTCATGAACTATGTAATGTAAAGCTAGAAGCATTACCATACCATGACCATGAAACACCAAGTACCTTCATTTCAGTCCACTTTAGAAAAGAAACAGCATCTGTACTTTGTAAATTTTAAAATAATTTAAGTACAGTGAGGAAGATATTAAAGAGAAACGCCTTAAAAACAAATGTGGAAACTCAGTCTTTTTCATTCTGTGAAGAGAGTGTGACAGCATATGGTACATAGTGGGTGGTTGTTCTAAACATAACATGTATGTGTTCGACCTAAAATGTTTTATTGGTTCCTACTTATGAGAGCAACAGCTAAAAATGACTGATGACTGTTCTTTCTATATCAGCAGCGTGTAAAGGCCCAAGGAAAAAAAAAATCAGTCCTTATAATCATAAATATTTTTAAACAGTCATAAAACTCTGTTTAACACAATGTTTTCTCCAAGGTAGCCAAGCTTAATATTTCCTCTTTGCGAAACCATAACACTGCAGTATTAATAATTCCCACTATTATTTCTAGATCATCCTAAAATATGTCCAAACAAAAGGGGATTAATATTCTCTTCCCCCAGAGTTACTGTAGCTCTGTTAGGGACAATATTCTGTTGGGAGAGTATAGGTATCTAGCACTACAATATCCCAGGTGAGCTTAATACAAGGCAAAATGCAACTCACAACTACAAATCTAGATCTATAGGAGAAAACAATTATAACCCATCATCACTGTGACTGAGCACCTTATAAACAAGAAAGCTGCACAGTCAGTGAAATCTCAGTATTGACCCCTCCTTTCTCCCCAGTAAGAGTTACTATCATGGAAGGAACTGAGGCTGAAACTGGGAAATCTTACACTGTGCTACAAATAAGGCCAGTTTGTTACTAACCTGTCCTCCTGTGGCAGCGATTCCTGTGTCTGAGGTCAGCTGCCAAGCATGCTCCCTCTTCCTCCCACACAAGTTTCATCCTTGCGGTCAGCTGTTTCTTGGAAGCTGAGGAGCATAATTGATACTGCAGCTATCAAGCTGTGTGCAGAATGAGCTTACACAACTTTGTGAACATGCTTTTCTTGCCCTCTCCACCCACCTTTCTCTAAAGCTACGTGTTTGTTCATAAAAACAGGATTCAGGTGTCAGTTTTATGGGCGGAGCTCAGGTGCTTCTGTAGTTGTGTGTCCTAATCCCACTCCAGGGATCAGACTGTGCCCAGGTGGCTCTTTTGAGTGAGTTCAATGCAACAGCACAAGGGGCCCAATCCTTGTGCCCTGCACCATCAACAATGCTGGCATTAATGTCTCAGCGGTACCTTTCAGTCTAAAGGGTGTCTCAGCAAGTAGCCTGTTTGCTGGGAAAGCAGAGAAGCTGTTGCACGTGTGCCTTCTGAACCTGTCTCATCTCTGAATTTCACCTCCCATGTAGCTGTTCCAATGTCTATGGAGTCCATTTGGTTGCTTGGGGTTCAGAAAGCCAAGTCTGACCCATGGGTGTGAGATAATTCCCTAAAGTGCTGCCCGTGAGAGAAATGAAGCACATTTTGTGACTTACTCCCAAAGCAGCACAGCAAATTTAGAAGGCACATGGGCTTTGGAACAAATTCAAAACTGTCTATTTGTGTTTTGTGGCTGTTTTGGTGGGGTGTTTTTCCGGTTGGGTGGATGGGTTGGAGTTTTTTTATTGTTTTTCACTGATATGACACAGCTACTAGCCTTTCCAAGGAAAGGACTGCAGACCCATTTAGCAGACAGTGCCTCACTCTCAGTAGGACTGGCCCTTCCTCTGAAAAAGAGCTGTGAAAAAGGATTCTGGGGAAAAAATTCTGCTTTGTGTTTGTGCAGTGTTACCCCTGAGAAAGGAGAAGACTCACCCATCCTGCTGTAGTAACGACTTTTTTCAGAATTAGAGCATGAGAAAATCATTCCTTTCTATCCCACTGTGATTCATCCAAGTCTTGAAAAGGAAACACTGCTGAGATACTATGTTCTTTAAAGGTTGCTGTCATAAGAACCTCAAATCTTCCTGTTCATAGAAAGCCATATCCAGCCCCACATGTGGAACTTTTATTAATTTTTTTTATTAAATGTTGAACTGATAGCCTGAGTATTATGAAATCTGTGCATTCTAATTTCATTATTTATGATGTGTATAACCCCAAACACTTGTGCATGCTTCTTGAAATGCCTGAGAGATTCTTTCCCCAAAAGATGCTAATCTATGTAATACACAAACATCTGAGTGAAGATATACAGATTATTGTGGAGGAAAAGCAAAAGCAAAACAGTCACAAGAAAGACAAGTGTGGGAATTTGGTTGCAAGAACGTTATGTGATCCCTGGTATACACAACATCTTGTGTACTTTCCCCAAACAAATTAGATAGGGTTAGATTTATATAGCACCTTTCAATTATTTTACTGATGCCAAATATATTTATACAGGGAATGTCTACATAGCTACTTGGGAAGCTTGACATAGTTTTGCAGTACACTGGGGAGATAATTCCTGAGTATACAGGGCCAGCATTGTCCCTGCCTATTACAGCACTGGGAAATGAAGTCATGTAGGATATAGAAGGAAGCATCGGGTCACAGACACCCCAAAAGACTGAGGAGACAAGAAAGCTGGTCAAAGAGTATTCATCTTCTTAGAAACTAATGCCCAGCTATATAATATACAGTGACAGTAAAAAGAATCTTCTGCTTATAAAATTCACTATATTTAGGCCCTTGGAAGTGTGATTATGAAAACAGACAGATTTCAGATTCACTTTATTATAACTCAGAGTTGTTAATGACAAAATTTCCAGTAGTGTTTCAGAGATGTCGTTTGAGAGTATCTGTATTTCTGGCAAAGACTTTGCTCCAGTTTTTTTTTTCTAGTGGGATTAAAGGAGTTCTTTTATATTAAAATTTTTATATTTTGATGGATATTAAACTTAAAGTCATAGTTATATCACCATAATGTAGTAAATTTAATGAAACATGTTTTAAATTAGATTGTTTGGGAGGAAAATCTGTGTAACCATTGTCAAACAACGTCCTCTTCAAAAGTAAAATTGCAGTCTTAATATACAATTCTTTCTGAGTCTTACATGAATTGTCCATTTTTTATGTATTAGAAGACTGAAGAAAGCTTAGAAAGTGTTTATGTTGAAAGTATTCTCTTTCTTTTTTATTTTTTTAACTTTTGTCTAACTGGTTCAAATACTAATTTAAGCTGCATAAAACAGAGAAAATCAGAACTTCTGCAAACAGGGAAGAACTCAATAGGTGACATTTATTGCATGTCCTCAATAAAGCACAACTGTATTTTTCAATGGAAAAGGTTAGAAAGCAGCTTAAATTGCCCAACTGAGTCAACTCAGTCATCTTCTCTTGAATCAGCGACAGTGGATGAGGCCTGATGTAGATGTTTGTTTTCTTTTAATAGGTTTCTCCAGCATCTAACCATGATTTACTTCAAGAGGGAGTAGTGACAGCAGTTAAAATGAGAGAAAAATAATTTCACAGCTTTACTGAATGGACTCTATTAATAACATTAGGAGAAACAAGTTAATACAATATGAATTTAAAAGCTAGTGCAAACAGATCATGCACCAAATCACATATTTAATGATTATTAAATGATACACTGCGCAAAGAAAATGCTCTGTATTTCTTTTTCCTGGTTTTCACCAAGGCACACTGGAGGTGCAGTGTGGATGGGGATGAGCACAAAACCCTTGAGATGGATGGTGTGGAGACTCATGGAGGTGTTGGTGGGTTTTGCAGGGATATGAGGACTGGAGCTTTGCAAGAGCTGATTTTGGGATGCATCTCTGTGCAGCAGTGCCAGGGACGGATTCAGCACAGAGAAGGAGAGCATTTTAATGAAATTCACTGGTGACAGGATGCTGGGAGGCATCTCATGTGCATAGGAGAGACTTTCTCCTTGAAGGGATGGGGACTACTCAGAGGATGTTGTCTCCAGTGGTGAGAAACATGGGCACCATCATTTACAGCAGGCACTGTGTCTGGGTGAGTGAACCAGCACTTCCAGACTATGGCTCATTGCTGCCTTGGGGATTTGCTACCTCCTGCTGCATTTCTTTCTTCAGAATCCTCTGTGATAGACTCTGTCTATCACAACACCAGTTTGTCCTCTCATCTTTGCAGCCTGTTCAGTCAAAGAGCTCTCAGACATAACTGACGGGCACTTAGAGGAGTGTTTGTGTCAGCACTTCCCAAGCTCTCTCCTTTATCAGGTACTCAGAGCTAAGCACATGCTTAAATATTTTACTGGATCCAGGCCCATTCTCATGCACTTAAACTAGACAGGGACAACTAGAAGTGGTCAAGAAATGATGGGACAGTGCTCATCAGGAAAGCACATGAATTGTCATTAAATAGAGGATAAATTGCAAGAATTTAAAAAAGACTGATGCCATAATCCAGCTGAAGAGTGACCAGGTTCCCAGTGAGCACACACATCCAAAAAAAATTAAGATATGGACATGAAGCAAGCAGTTGCCTAGTGGGCTGCTGAGTGCACAGGATTTATGTCTGAGTAGTTAGTATTATATTACACTCACAAAGTAGTATCCAAATATCAGCAGCTGTGTCTTGTATCCATTATTTCCCTTCTGCCCCAAATATAAACCTTCCTCACCTTTTTAATTAGAAAAGTTGTTTATTGACTATGACATGGAAATATTTTACATGTTGTTGTCCAAAAATGCCATTATTAAATAAGCAGGAAAATATGTTCAGTGGTAAATAGACATGACCTTTAAAACAATGTCAAGCCCACACACCCCATGATTTGTGCGTAGGTATGTGTTACTTTAAGTCGCTGTATATTACCAGTAACATGACATCGGAGGCTGCTATGGAAAGTATCTTTGGTTATAGAACTGTAGGGTAAATAAATAATTAAAAGCTAAAATGCATGGACAACTTGCCTAATAAGCTACTACATTCAAAGCTGTTCATGGGAGGCCTGACTTTCTATTCACAGCAATACAGATGAAAACTCAATTTGTTTTTCTATCTTGAAAAATATTTTATAGCAGTTAACTGAGGTCAGGACACCTCTTATTTTCTTGCATGACTCATTCATCACTTGTACAGCAGTCTTCTCACGCGTAACAGAGAAACACCAATGTCATGCAAGGAAAGAAGTGTCACAGAGAAACCCAAGAAGAAAGCCTGAATTCACCTGCATAAGATAATGTTTTCTTCAGAAGACACCTACAGAAGAAAAATTAATTAGGCAGGAGTGCATCCTCTCCTTCCTCCATGTCATTCCAGTGAAATGGAAGGATTGTGACGCATTATTCCAGGAAATCAGCAAAGATTTTTTCATGTTAATGTTGCCTTGGATGTTGTGTGGGACTTGGATGAGGGAGGGGACCCTGTGCCTTTCCAGGAGCACAAGAACATGGGAAAAGCAGGTGAAAGCATGGGGTGAGTCAGTTGGGAGACTAGGGGATCCACAGACTGGTATTCCCCATGTGCTGGCACTTTGCAAAGCCATGTTTGGTAGAGGGCTGCAAGCAGCATGGTGCAGGTATCCATCAGAGAAGGACAATGGATGGATGGATGGATGGATGGATGGATGGATGGATGGATGGATG
>JANVCC010000021.1:52859854-52985056 GCA_025345505.1 Todiramphus chloris collaris
ATGGATGGATGGATGGATGGATGGATGGATGGATGGATGGATGGATGGGGCTCACTGTCATGACACAGACAGGCTGTGTGGTGTCACAGCAACTCCAAAAGTCATCAGGCTGGTGATATGTAGCCAAGCCTGGAGGAGAAGGCCCATCTGCAGAAACTCAGCATGCAGAGGAAGACCATTTCATAAATCTCTCATTTTTACTTTGTCTAACCCAATAGTCTTTAATCTTTGTTTTGAAAAATTTAGCTATTGCTGTTCCTGTTCAAAGTATCCTGGATTTTGAGTTTGAGAGCTCTTCCCACAGTTCCGGTGTACTCTATCTTAGTGAAGACTTCCAGGAAGCCTGACCCAAAAGCTCTGCCTGAGGCATGTTCCCACCACCCTTGCTTCCTATTGCAGACCCCTAGGGCTGGGCAGAGTGCCTGGTCTGTGCACCACTGTTCAGAAAGCACCACAGGGATGAAGCCATGGGAGAGCAGGTCAGACTGAGCTCAAGCACACCTGGGATGTAAACAGACCCTTCTGTAAGGAAGGGAGTGCCAGGGTGTGCAGGTCCTCACAGACAGACTTCGAGCTCAGCACAACCCTGACGCAACAGCTGAAAGTTTTACAGGATATTCATGCCATGGGAACTGCACAAGGAGGGCAAGGGTTGCTAGAAAGAGGCAACAAGATGTAAATAAATAAATGTTCTTTTGTAAACGTGAGAGGTCTGTGGAGAGAGGGGTGGCAGGACTCTCTCACAAGGGATAGGCCAGAGGGCAGTGTAGGCATGTAAAGGTAGCCCCTCTCAGATACTTACTCAGAGATTTAGTAGAGACTTCTCTAACTGAGCAATTCTTTACTGGAAAATAATGATTCAGCAAAATCACTAGTTTTCATGGAAACTTACCTGTTCTGATTAAAGTGTACTCAGAAAGGCACTCCAAAGCACTAGATGAAATATGGGGACAAAGAAAGGGAAAGTGTCCTTGCAATATGTTGGTATTCAAAGCATCCAGTTAGGAGGGAAAAGGGGTTTGGCTCAGTCTACTGAGCTGAAATTTGAGCATGAGTTTTTGTCTTCATGAGTAAGTCCAGTGACAACCATGAGATCCAGGAGAGGTCTTTCCTGTGCTTTTCCCAAGGAAAGCAGCAATATATCCTGAGCATATGTCAAACTGGAACTTCTTTTACATCTCAGATCTTCACAGGATAAGATCATTTCCCAGCAAAGATATCTGATCTCTGGTAGTTTTCTTTTCACACTGCAGTGTGAGCTCCTCTTTAAGCAGGCACAAACAAAAAGCTACAAACAGCCTGTTCCCATGCAAGAGTGTGCTATCTGGGGGGAGGCCATGCAGACCCCCCTGAGGTGCGTGTCCCGGGTTCCCACTGCTCTCCAGATGCTCACATAGTGACAGCAACTGGTCTGTTTAAACTGGTCTGCATCTCAGCACAGGGGGCAGGGGCTGCTTGTACTAACCCTGGGACAATGCAAAATTGCTCCAGCTTTCCCAGACTAATAAGGGATTTTGGAGAAGTGATTTCTTGGTTTCAAAAATGACCTGCATTTTGAACTGCCCAGCTCTTATGGTGAGCGTCATGAGCTACACTCAGATGCAGAGACAGGCAGAAATGAGCCATTGGCATGTGCTATGCCTCTCTCTTCCTGACAAATGGCTGTTCCAGTGAAAAGCACCAGCTCAGGAAGGGGCAGAGAGCTAGGAGCAGAGTCCAGGAGCAAAGGCCATACTCTCCAATGCACAGCTCATGGGAAATCCAGCAACAATCCAGGAGTAAAGGTTGAACCTTGGACTCCTTCAACAGTACAAGATGTGAACAAGGACAACAGCCCATCCTCCTGTTTCTGTGACGCTGTCACTCCACTTAACTGAAATGAGTTTTAAGTAGCCCTGTGGTCAGACCATCATGGTCTTCAGTTGATAAATAGAAAAGGTAGAGATCTGCAAAGGACCTAGATATTTAAAACATTGAAAACTAACAGTACTTAAGTTCTTCATCTGCTTCCCCCACAGGCATTGTGTTCTTCACATTTCTTGTCTCAGTCACCCCAGAGATCCTGAACAACTCAACCATATCCTCCTACCACTTTTGTTGCCTTTGCTCAGGACTCCACTCTTTCTGCCTCACACTCAGCCACCACCACCCACTTCCAAACACTTCAGTCTTGGTCATCTTTTCCAAGCTCCACTTCCCAGAAGAACAGCCTTCCCCAGCCAGTGAACTTCATTGCTCTTCTTCTAGAAAATAGCCTTGTCTGCAAGTTCTTCTCATCTTAAGTTTCTTCTCTATTCCTGCTTCCACACCTGAAATGTTCACCCATTTTGACTTTTCCTGTGCTAAATTCTACACTCCACTGCAAACAAGAACTCATATTATTTGCTTTATAAAACATTCACATACATGGATGGAGCTGTATAAATAATTAATACATGCCTTAATCTAAAGATTATGAAGAAGGTGGTGATTGCTGCAGAAAGATTAATGTGAATGAAATAACTCATCTAGACTATAATTTCCTCTGGCGACCCATGAAAGAATTAACCCAAAAGAGGCCCTCTTAAACACTTTTGCAGATAGCCCAATCAATTCCAGGTATGGCTTCACTCTGCATTCTTCATTCTCCTCTTTCTTTCAAGATATATCTGCTGATCTTGTATGCAACATACACATATCTTTGCATGTTCCTCTGCGGATAATTTCTCCAAGGTGTTTCATGCTGTGCCTCCTGCTTAACAGTGTCATTCTTTTCACAGTGCAGGCAGCTGAAGTAGACAAAGAGCAGGAGGGGAAGTTATCTACATTTCTTCTTGCAGAGATCTCAAGTCATACAGTATATAGCTCTTGAAACAAGGACTCAGGACTGCAAGACAGGTGCAGAAACACTTGCTGGTCCTAGGCTTCTTATTTTCTTAACGTATCCTCAATACTTGAGCTTAGTTCACACTGAGTAGTAGGACAGGCAGATCAGTGCAGGCAAGGTCTATCAATAAGCTGCACAGACCTCTCCAGGATAATTCAGGCCACATTAACAAATCTTGCAGAGGGACAAGACTCATTAACAAGCAGTATCCTGGTGCCAGACAAGCTACACTGCTTCCCAGATCCCAAACTCACTTCTTCTGTACCTACTGAGTTTGGATTCAGCTCATATCTGCCTGACACTGTGGACACTTGAGACAGCTCAAGTGGGCAGGAGCTGTGTGCGTATCCAAGTATGGAGGTGTTTTGCTGCCCAGCCAGAAAATGTCCAAGAACTCTCAGCATGACTGCTCAGCAACTATCAACAGCAGTGGAAGTCCTAGCCTTGCTTTTTTCCTGGGGTCAGCCCAGAGTTTCTTTGGCAAACCTTCCATTTTCTGTGTCCTTTGCTCTGAGAAGCTGAGAGAGCAGAGGCTGGATGGGCTGAGAGAGTTGTAAAGAAGGAGGCGACACAGAAAGGAAGCACCTGCAGCTGGGGCAGCTGAGGCCAAATCCAGGCAGTCCAACACACCTGTCTTTCCAACCCTTCTGTCTTTCTAGCAATGCCTTACACGGAAAAAGTAATTTTATACCGGCTGGAACTTTCCAATGCCAAAGAGGAATGAAGGAAAATTACTTAAAAGCCAAGAGTAGACTTGCACCAGACATCATGGTAGCAGCCCCTGAGTGGAGGATGGATATTTTCCACCCATGGAAAAGCCTTCACAAGGAGCAGAACAGAAGTGGTTTGGGCCCTCAGTGTTGGCAAAAGAAGCACATACAAGCCTGATGTTTTATGCCTAAGGTGGAATATTGGTCCTGTTAAGGACTGTAGGGTGGGAACCTGGGGAGAGTGGCTGCGTTAGGTGTCTCAGTGAGATGCACCTGTGTGTCATCTGATGAGAGTGACAAATGCAGAGGACCAGTGATGTTGCCTTAGAGAGAGGCCAAGTCCGAAAGGCTTTCATGCACCCCAACAGGTCCTTGCACTTGTTTGCCTCTGGGTCCCTACATGAGCACATCACTGCCGGTTCCTGCTTTCTTTCTGTCAGTGCCAGCCTATGCCTGGTGGAGTAGTCAAATGTGAAACTAGACACAATTAAAGACCATAGAGAATAATGCAAAGCACTGGACGTTGCTTCCAGCTTTGCTTAAATTCATTTATCTATGTTCTTCCTGGCGAGACCTTCTGCAAGATCTTCACCACATGCAGACACTCAGCATCCACACACCTTCCTGGGCAAGAAGCGGGGAGCAGACCTTGCTCTAGGGACCAAGGATGGACACCTACCCACCTACTGGGGACATCGCCACCAGAAGTCTGTCTCTTTCCTGCCCTTTGTGAGGATGGGGAGGAAGTCCAGAGACCTCAGAGTGTGGTTCCTGCAAAACCTCATTTAACCAGATTTCTGGTAACTCACCCTCTCCCTTCTAGCCCCTTTGAGACTCTCATTGCTCAAACGTCACAGCTGGCTTTTTCCCCTCACAGAACTTTGATTTTCCTTTCAGATCTTTCTAGAACTTTCCCCTGATATCACAAAAACACCTCCAGTAATAATAAATCACCTAGGCCTGCGGACTCGACATTTTACAGAAGACATTCAATTTCCATTGATTTCAGTGAGAGATGAAGTTATTCCGTATTTTGCAAGATCAAACCTTAAAATCAGACTTAATGGACATCCCCAAAGCTCAGATTTCTCCTTTGTTTTACCTCAAGTGATGATTACCATTTGTCCTCTTTTTCTATAAATTTACAAATCTTCACCAAATATATTGATTTTCTTGCTGGTATAATCTACTGCCTTACATTTATCAACCTATTTAAAAAAAATCTTACATAGATTAGGTGTCTCAGATAATGCCCAGATACTGCTTTTCTATTCTGTAGATTTCTGTGCTCACCTGCAAGCTCTGCCTTGATCCTTTTCTCTGCTTGGCTCCTGCACATAAAAAGGGAGATTCAATTGCCCAAACACACATTCCTCAGTAACAGTTTACATTAACGTCTCTCTGCTTATCCTGTAATTGCAGTGTATGTACTCTGTGTCTTTGCACTCATGTTTTTGGAAATAGATGTATTTCATGTGTACCTGGTTTATCTATCATAACGCCAAGAAAACAGAGACACTTTGAAGTACACATTTGGAAGGTGCACAGACAAACTGTTCATAAATATGCTGGTCAATCACTTCATCCATGGATAAAAAAATAGGCTGCCTTAGTCTCGAGAAATATTGAGTTTATGGGACACTGTGTTACTACTTTTCAAGATCCAGAAGACAGATTAAGCTGTAAAGATTGTTCTTACATATACTTTTTAGCCTTTTAGTTTACAACTAATGCTAGTGTTTGAGATATAAAAGAGTCACCAGCAGTAACAATTTCAGATCACACAATGATGTTCTCGTGACTACAAAATACCTGAACCATATTGCAGTTTCAGTTAACATGATGGTGTCTGTCTCCAATCCGAATTTGTTGTCTTAATAGTGGCGCATTATATTAACTAAATTGAATAAACAGATAATAGCATTAAATAACTGCTAGAGTGAATAAAACGTCTTTTAAATGAAGAGAGGATCAATACTCCCTACATGCTTGGCTACACTGTGCATTGCAGCATGCTTATAGAAGAGTTTAGGACAGAAAGGTTCAGTCCTGCAGTGTGATGCATGTTCTGGACACTCTCCAGAAAATCCCTAAACACAGTCTTGATTTCAACCAAATTAACAAGCCCCCCTAAAAATACAGTTGCATATGCACTCTTAAGGATGAAGGCCATGGGTCCCACAACGTTGCAGGATCCAACCCTGGGCGAGGAGAAATTCAATATGCAGCAGTAAGCCCCGCAGGCTAACATCACAGGGGGCCGAGGAGTGGGAGGGAGGGACCTGCTTCCAGAAACAGTCTGTGCGCAGTCTCCCGAGTCAGTGATTCAGGATCAGATCAAAAGGGATTTAAGCTATAGCTGAAAAACAGATGGGGAGTTGTTGAGGTGGAAAGAGAGAGAGCAATTAATCCAGACAGCTGGCACGGCAGTGAGGCGGGCCTGGCCTGGCCACCAGTGGTGGAAGGGAGAGAGGAGAGAGCCAAGGGATGGACAGCATGAGAGGCACTGGGCAGCATGGATGGGCTTGCACCAGTGCACAGGGTACAGACACAAGAGGCTTCAGAGCCTGATTTTTAGAAAATGAAATTGCTAAAGATCATACTGATTCCGAAAACTTTGTCGCACTGGCATTGGGAACATCAGATATCAGATCCCCCTAACTAAAATGGGAGTCCACTGCTTGGGCAAGTGGGGAGGGACCCAGCAGCATCTGCAGCAGCCTGGCATTTGTGGGGTTCTGGAAAGCTGCCTGGGGGAGGAGCAGGAGTTACAAAAGTATGAAGTGTTCAGCATTCAAATGAGTGATCAGTAGAGCATGTGTCAAAGCCAGGAAAACAGAGTTGAAAAAGGCAGTTCGTCTTGTAGAAAACAAGATGTCAGTCAAAATACCCTCCAGTCACCTCTGTGCTGGGACTTGGCACAAGCGCCATCAACACTGCAGCAGGGACAAGCAATCAATGTTAAGACCATGCTGATACGGGGATACAAAACATTGCGAGCAAAATAATATGCAAGAATCTCTTTGCTCACAGGGAGCTGCCTGGTGCTCCAGAAAGCCTATGGGCTCTCCTGGCCTTCTTGGGATAAGCTTTACCTCCTGACACTCAGAGTAGCTTTAATACAGTAGAGTTTCAACCATCAGTTTCATAAACAGACAGTCTGGGGCCCTGCTGGTTACAGAGAAAAGTGTGAAAACTAAGCCATGAGCTTCAGAATCCCAGTCAAAAAATGACAGTATTTCCTTGTATTTGATGACATTATGGGGCTTGTGATGGTTTGAGAGTGCTGGGGTTGGGCAATACAGCAGCAGACAGGAGGCTGAACCACAACCTCCTACCGCTAGTGTGTGGGCAGAACGGCTGCACTCCAGGGATGGTGCTTGGTCATCTGTGCACAACACAAGTCTGCAAAGCAGCTCCTGTCTTTGGCTGTCCTAGGCAACAGATCAAGCTCTGATTAATTACGTTTTAGTGGGTGGAATGATAGTTTCCGCTATTCAGTAAATATTAACTTCAGTTAGCGAGTACTTTGCTTGCATTTCTTTTTTTTTTTTTTTTTTTTTTTTTTTTTTTATTTGGGAGTACTTTTTTTTCTTTTTTTTTTTTTTTTTTTTTTTCTTTCCTCTTTTTAATCAGGAATGCACATGCTACACAATTAGGCTGTATTCAATATCAAAGGCCCTGCAGAGTGGAGAATGGTTTCTGAAGACTTATGAATCCCTTTTGAAGGGGACCGTGTGATGTGGTTGCCTGCGGTAGCAAAGACTGGATTCAGTGACCTTAGAGGTCCCCTCTGGCCCTATCTATTTCTTCCTCCCTCCATACAGCTTCATTCTGGAGTATTTTCTTTTTAAATACAATTTGTTAAGAATGTACAACATTTAAAAGCTGCTGAAAAAATCTCTGAAACCACAGATTGTGATCTAATTTGTGAAGTGGACTTCAAATTACTCACATCCCATCATCTGATCCACTAAACCAACTCAGATAATTCCAGTCCTTCAGCAGTAGCAGCAGAGAACCGTGACACTGGAAGAGCATTAAAAGGTATCCTCTTGCCTAATAAAATCATGTGCCAAAGCTGGGGAGAACTGTGAGACAACAGTACCATGAGGATGACTAAGCATGGCTTCAGCTCTCTAGTACTTATTGCAGCAATGCTGTAATGCATGATAGTTCAGAAACTTCAGCAAAACCAAACCAAACTACCTCTTCAAGCTTCTGATTTCATATGGCTGCTTTTGATAAAACTCTCTAGAATTTCAAGGTCCAAACACAGCTAATTCCATTCTAACTAAGGTTTTTACTGGCTGAAACTCACCATATAAATATAAATGTTTGGTTACATGTTATTTTAGCATTCTGCAGTAAAAATAATTTTTCGGCAAATCAAATAAACAAAAAAAACCTCATGAGTCTAAACTATTAATGGTTTATGTCAGTACAATTTATGAAAGCAGCAGAATTAATCTAATTTTCAGCAGTTGTATGGTGTGAAGCAAAGCATGTATTCTAAGCTGTTAAATCCTTTTTAGTCATATAAAAATTTAACTTAAACAAATTTTCTTTTGTGCCACCTCAATGTAGAAATGTGTGGGTTTTTAAAATTAAAGCAACTAAACTCAACATTGGAGTTGTTGAGTTTTTTTGATATGTAACTTAATTCTAATAAATTATAATGGCTGTTATTTTTCATATGTAGCATGTGGAACTTGTTAATTAAAACCTACTTCCTTGTGTTAGAGCTTGATCACATTCCAGCATCTCATACTTAATGTGCTACTAAAATCACTCTCTGACAGCCCAGACCTGGGAGGCACTGCATACCATCAACTCCCAGTTAACTTTCTAGGTTGCTTTGCACTTTGGAGGTCTTCCGTCGGTAAAAAGTCAGGCTGGACTGTTATGATTGTCCCAGCTGGGTGAACATCTACCTCACAGTCCTGCATAACCCAGGAGGCCTCAAGTCTAGGGCTGTTCCCTCATCAAAATTTAATTTTGAGTAGTTAGAAGCAGGCATGAATAGATATGTAGTAGTCACACTTACCTGATGGCTCACTGGTTTAGCTCAGGGACTCGTAAAGGAAGAGCTACAGATACCAAACTCAGACCTCAGAGCTTTTGAAAATTAATTTTTTTTTTTTTTTTTTTTTTTTTAAATCAGCTATGGAGAAAAGCTGTGAGGGAAACAGGCTACAGAGAAGTACAGTACTCTTGACTTCCTTGTCTGGTAGCTTGAGGACATTTATATCCTTTGGCTCCTGCGTGTCTCAATGATCTCAACTTGGCACCCTCTGCCTACGTGTAGATCCCCAATAACTGCTCCTCCTCTGCAAAGATAGGGACTCTCCAATCAGAGTGCTCTGTCTTTGGCAATTCGGATTTAAGTCCTGACTGGACAAACCAATGGAGGAGACTCAGCATATAAAGTCTAGCTAGGTTCCCAAGATGCCTCTACTCCATAATTGCATTTTCATCACTCACTGCAGCTTCTGATCTTTTTGCATCCTTTCCTTTCAGCTAGCCCAAGGCCAGCACAGGCTCAGGTATTAGCATGGCCAGGTCAGTGTACAGCATTCCCAGAGTGTGCCAGAGAAGCTCTAGCTCTAGCACACTAGATCTCTATCTGGAGTCCTTACATAAAGCTCACTACAGAATTTACCCTAATGGTTGCTCAATCAAGAGCAATTATCTTCCTAAGGAGACCACAGGCAGTGTTTTAAGGTTTCTAGTCTTGATTTAAAGCCTTCAAGTGATGCATTCTGCTACATAAGCCTTCCCAATTATTAATTTCTCATGCCATTAAGAAGATCATCATGTGTATGTGCTGTTCTAGAAGCTTTCATCTTTCCATTTCTCAGCTCTGCAACCTTAATTCTGGGCATTTGTGTGTTTTTCTGCATGGTTTCCTTGCCATGTAAAAAACCAAGTAACTCTTTATCTCATGATGTTTCTTCTACTTCTAATTAACCTCTGGAGATTTTAATTCTTGCTCCTCTCTGTTGACCTTCAGCCATTCCTTCTTCACCATCACAACCAGTTTTCACCTTCTCTTTTTTTGATTGCAAAACCTGGTGCTTGGGGTGCTCCACACAATGCTCGCACTCTCAGGTCCCATCTTGAACTTACAGCAACTACCCACAGTTCAGTGAATACTCAAAGTGCAGACATCTGAAATACAACTATCCAGCCCTGTCTCGTACAACTACTTCAACCTGCCTGGTCTAGTTATTCCTCAGGCTGGAGAAGTGTGACTACAACTCTGAAACCTGGACTTAGCACCCTTGGATGCATTGAAAGATAGATTCAGTTTCTACTCCTGTGCTGCTTATAAAACTATGAAACAGTGACAAAGAAATTCAAGTATTTATCTCAAATCTCTTCCTGCACAGATAAATACCTTCCTCTGTAAGGAATTAAATTCCGTATGAAACCCTCTATAATTAATTCAGACTTGGAGGTAATCTCAATTTATACCAAGGACTGAATTAAAGACTCTTTGCCATTGCAGTTGGAGGAGAGGGAGTCCATCAGAATGTACAATCTGAAGATGTGCCTTCCTCCCTCATTCCTGCCTTCCCTTGTTTCTGAGCAGTTCAGCTTTGCTTAGCCAGGTACTCACAGAGCTGGAAGACTGGCAGCATCTGGCACAGCCAGCTACATTTCATGGAAGCCTGGCTCTGCACACGGTGGTCCTTGGCAGCTAGCACCATACTCATGTCAGTGGCCACTGGCCTCTGTACAGCTTGGGAGGGACTCTACTGAAGTGAACTTTTTTGATGCAAACCTGCAGGTGAGTGCCAAAGGTCAGGATGCTGGCAGGCAAAATATATAGCAAAGCATAAGGGAGCTTTTCTGCGGAAGTGCTCTTGGATAAACATACTTAGTTCTGAGGAAATGCCGGAGTAGGCAACGAGGGGATGGAAAGCCATCCCATTAAGTAGGGAAGAAGCAGTAGCCAACTGTCCTGTGCTGGCCATACCTGGCAGGGCCACCCGAGCAGAGGAGCACCCAGCTAAATGGCCCCCATCAGCCCAAGGATAAAAACTACTCGTAGTGCACAAAAGTGACACTGGGATCATCGAGGATGTGCTAACAAGTGAGCTCCCAGCACGGACTAGTTTTCCTCCAGCCACTAAGCAAGTGTTATCGGATAGTGATGATATTTGCTTACTACTGAGCTGCACTGGATTCAAACCCTCCTCCTAGCACCCAGGGGGACTTCTTGCCACCCAAAATCTTTGTTTTTTAAATAGAAAAGTAGCAACCAAGATGTATTACACATGGCAGGTTAAGATTAACGCTATCATTTTTACCAAACAAATAGCCATGCTTTGCTAAAGGTCAATAAACTGGCAAAGGAGAATGTACAGCTAGTCATAAAGAAGCTTTTCTGTGAAAGTGTTCTTGGATAAATAAACACGAGTTCTTCTAAACACTGTGTGCTCTCCAGATATAAATATTCAGAAGGTGTGCTCAAAAAGCCTGAGATGGTTCCAGCTCAGCATTTTATTAATAGGAGATGATGAATTTTTGGTCAGATATTAAGTACAACTTAAGGTTAAAAAGTGTTTGTTTGCCTAACACTAAAGTGCCTCCAAGATTTTGATAAGAGTATTAAGAACAGTAAAAGATACTTTAGATGTTAGCAAACACCTTGTGCAATATAGTGAGATTAGATACTAAGCAGGTCGCAGGACACAGGCTGGGATGGAAAATTGGAGAGGGGGCAGTCCACAGAGTTCAAACAGGGGTATCAAGGGCTTGGTTCTGCAATACTATTTCACATCATGAGAATATTACAGAGCAATTTTCTGCTTTTTCCTTTTGAATTTGAGCTTTACTCAAACCTGGGAGTGGTTTGAAACCCAGATTCCTACTTCCTGTGCAAAAGATGGTAAATTATGGCACTCTTGATGAGCTAGGAGGGTGAGGTGAGACATTGTCCCTGTTCAGGAGCACACCTGAGGGTACAGGTTTAAAAACTCCAGGCTGCTCCAAGGGTTTAGAGAAAGTCTGAGGCATCACCAGAGCTTACCAGCCCCTACCATCGAAGCAGTCACCTCTCAGTGGCTCCCATGGGGAACTTCTCTCCTCCCATGGGGAGTTTCAGGATGGGACACTGCCCTGTGGGCAGCCAGGGAATCCAGCCTTATTAAACTTAGTGGTTGTTTTCCTAACTTGTCCTCAGAGTTTTAATTACTGCTGCTTTATGTACACCACCACCCTCCTTCAAGGAAAGCTGGACAGAAAGCACCTGCTGGGGTCAGGCAGTTCACCTCCCTCATGGTTTGGGATTACTCCTACTGTATGCTTTCTGGCTTTTTTTTCCCCCAGAATAACTCCAAGACCTCTAAGCAGCAAAGCTTCTGCTGCCTCCTCTGCAATCCTGGTGCTAGAGGCCAGGAGAGCACACTGTCCTTCTCTCCCCATGCAGAAGCTGGGACTGACCATCCTGTAAGCTCTCAGTTCAAAAACAGGAGCTTGGTTGAGCCTTGGTGGAGATTGTGCTAATATAATTGCATGTGGTTGGACTCCAAATCTGCGTAAGATATACATCACACATAGTACGTATACAGTCTGGGGCTTAAACACAGATTGGATGTAAACAATGCAGAAATGCATTACAGAGCCTTGTCATAACACTGACACCTGTGTATGGCCTTTGCATCATGTCTCCTCCAAGAAGAGGAATTTGGCACAGATGGCACAGAGCTTTCCCTGGGACCTGGCGCCTACTTTTCCCCACCAAGTAGCACACAGTGGTTCCAAGCAAAGGCACTGTCAAAGGGCAGAGTCTCAAAGGGGTGGGTTTGGGAGACTGTGAGCCCCTGAGGAGAGTCCAGCTGTGCACAAAGCCATTTAAGGGGGCTGGATCATGTGTCATATAGCAACATATCCTAAGGCAACTGCTGAAATGCCTCTGACCCCTCTGCTCTGGCCCCCATCTTAGCTGTTTTCCAAGCCACGCACAAGTCTTCTAATGACCAGAAATAAAGAGGTTGTTGTCCTGTGCTGCAGAAAGGTGACAAAAGACCAACACAGTGTGTAACCCAGCCACGAGGACAGTCCAGAGCAAGGCTCTGAAGATGAGGGTGCCACTGGTGCTCTCAGTATCCACTCTCTGGTTTGGCTTCTCCTGGCACCTGGCTGTGCCATGGCCCTGCTGCTCCCGCAGCAGCAACTCCTAATTTGTTGAATCAGGCCCCTTGCTCCGTTCATGTCCTGCCTGGACATCCCAACACAACCTCACATCACTCATCCCTATACCCCTGCCAAGGCAGAGACAAACACAACAGACTTCCCACAGAGCTCCCCACAGATCTCTCAGGCACTGGGTGCTGCTCCACTGCAGGTGCTGCACCCCATAAGCATCAACAGCCAGACAGGTGCTTGTTAGATGAGGTGTGCTTCTCCCTTTATTTGCTGAAAACCAGGGAAAGAGGAAGCTAGCACCATTTTACTCGCAGTGTGAAGAGTTTCGCAATGTTGTTTTGGAGCCTGGGAATTTCCCTCAAACACACTCCCATGCAGAGTTGGCCAGGAGTGGGTAGGGAAAACGTGCTGGTGGAAAAGGAGATTGAGCTGGCTGCCTTGCACAGCAGCCCAAGATCCCCACTATGGATGCCAGAGGAGACAAAAGAACCAATCCCACACAAACGCGTGTCTGGCAGGAAGGCTCGGGGTTGCTGCAAACAGCTCTGAAGTCCTCGGCTGTCAGCTCTGTTTGGTGCTGTGGCAGAGAAGGGTAGCTCTGGGATACACAAAGCTTCTGCAAAGGGCACATACTTGTCAGGAAAGGTCTAAAAACATATCCTATAGTGTGGGCTGGGTCTCCTTTGTAGTGATGGTCGACCTTGGGGGATGGATGCAGGAAGAAAATTTGACAGGCATGAGGTTGGCTTGCTTTTCTTCTTGCCAGGTACCAGAGTGACTTTTTATGGTTTTTAATCCATTTTTATAACAACCAGAAGGGAGATTATTTCCTTACTGCTTCTCTGCTGTAATAAAAACTCGTCTCCTTTCTTCTTTTTAGTCAGACACCAAAAATTTTCATCAAAACCTAAGAAAAATCTCACTGTACTGTTTGATAGAAACACATATCTTTACCTTATGAAAGATCACACTACCAGGGGTCCTTCTTCAATGTGGATGAATGTATGATACTTTCCCATTTGTTCCTATATTTGTTCTGAAGATGAGAGCACTTCAGCCTCAAGGCAGGCTCAATATAAGAAACTGCTGAAAAAAAATGGGAAACTCTTGCTAGATCTGGAGATTTAACAGATTTGCACAAGTCATCTTTTGCTCACAAGATCACATTTGAATTGAAATTAATTATTCCTCTCTCTTTTCCAAGATTGAAGCTGAGTTTTGGGAAAGCCTAAAGTGAAAGTGCAAAAATGGAAGAAGTGGAAGCAGAGAAAGTGCAGTCCTCACAAAGAACAGCACAAGCTGGAGAGGAAAACTGCTCATTTCTTAATGCCAGATAGCCTTCACACACTGGTTATACATTCAATCTCTTTTTAGATAGCTGCCTGCATCCAGCTCGCAATTGTTCACTGCCCACCTGAACATTATCCTCCCCCTCAATCTGAAGGACTTTCCATTTCTTCCTCCCCAGCACAGTTACATGACCTTCATTGCCAGGACAAGCTGCCTTCCTCCATTTCACTGCAGATAGAAACCACTGGGGATATCATCCATTATCCCAGTCTCTCCTCCCCTCCTCCTCCTCAGAATGCTGGCAGAGACTACTGTCTCCATCCTTTTCTCCAAAGCAGGGCTGTTCTCCAGAAAGGGTCTCCATCTGACTTCAGGAATTCCCGGGGAGTACCTGTGTGAAGCAGGCTGAATTGAACCTCAGTTTGAAGCCTGACATAGCCTGAAGCTGACAGTGTGAGACACCTCCTTCCTATTTTTTCCCCCAAGATCATATATTGGTAAACTCCAGACATCCCTTATTATGCTACTTTAAAACATAGCATTGAAGATTTTTTAGTTTATTGACTGCTGCCACAATTTCTTTATATACTGCAGCATAAGATGCAGTTTTTGGCTCATTCCTCACTTCTTTATGTTTAGAGCAGAGAAACAAAGGAAGAGGAGGGTGAAGTAATCTTTACACTGTCTATTTAAAGGCAGTGATGGCTGCATGCAAACCAAAGAACACAGGAATGGGAATTACATGGCTGGAGTAAACAATTGGATGGGTGTCTTCTATGACGATGTTTTTCCTAATGTGTAGGAAAGGAAAAGAGGCTCAGAATTCACACATTGTGCAAGCTACAAAAAATTGTCGAGAATGTACTAATGAGAATTAAGTGCTTGTAGGTGCTCTCAGATGTCATCTGAGAAACTAAAGTGGTGAGTACCAGAAATAGGTTGCCAGCTGTCTCTGGTCATATTCTTTGTTCAAGAATGCTAACAGTTCCCCCTCCTATACGCCCAGGGACAAACTCTTCCATCGTGTAAATCCATGCAAACCTCCAGCTTCTCCAGGACTGCACAGCTGTAAAAGGAATCTCACAGTTTTACGAAAGGCTGAGAAAAAACACTTGGCACTGCTGCCTGCTGTCAGCTACCACCTTCCTAGGAAGTGATAGCGGTTCAGCCTTTCTTGCAGTATCTCACTCCCCACGGCAGGCTCAGCACATTCAGCACATCAGAATGGCAGTACTCTAACTTGCACAGTAGTGGTAAAAATGCCCCACACAGGGCAAAAATGAGATGGGTGCCAGGCATGCTGAGTGTAAGCCAGCCAGGTTTACTCGCAGTTGGCGTTACTCCTTGTGCTTGCTCTCTCCCTGGGTGGTGCAGCCCTCCCCGTGCTGCACTGCAGCTCTCTTCTGTGCTTTGCTGCTGCATGGGGAAGCTCATCCAGGTCTGCAGAGCTCACGCCCCACTGCTGCCTTCTTCACAGCACCTGCCACAGCGGACAGAACTGTCTCAAGGTGCGCAACCTTGAGACCTACATCTACGTGCATGGGATAAAGTTATTTCCAAAAGCCCCATTGTTCTCCGTGATGACGGTGCCAGCTTGACTTTCACTATGACACACCACATACTTAATTTTGGAAATGATTATACACTGATTGAGGCTGAACTGCTTATCTTACAAACACCATTTCTTGTTATAAAACTACAAATGTCTCCACAATTATCATTTCTGTGTTTTAAAAACTGCCTAACTGGAATATCCTGTACCACTAGCTTGGTCACAGCCCTTCTCTGTGTACAAAAGATACAAGCATAATTTTCAATTTTACTTTATGGTTAGCATTTACTAGAAAAAAAAAAATCCCCCTTCCTCTCCTATAGTTCCACCAATTATTTCTGCTTCACACCCCATTTCTAAAGAATTTGCCATCTATGACTATCCCCTTTCCCTCCACTGTTCTTTAGTACCCAGACTTCTTGCAGCTTGAGTTAAGTAGCCAAACTTTAGTGTCCTACATGTTGTTTCCGTTGGGAAAAGAATGATGCAAGCAAGGATTTATTTTATTTTCTGCTGTAATCCTGTTTATTTAAAGACTGTGCATAAAGCCCTGTTGTACTGAACCCAGCAGGACTCATACCTCAGGAGACAGTTTCTTTGCTCACTGATCCAGAGATTATTTCATTCCCTGAGGTACCCCAAAATGTGTCTTGCCCCAGTCCCTCAAAGGCTTCACTGCTCACCTGCTGCCTTTGCTCCCTTCCCCACCTGCTCCCCTCCAGTTTTCCTTCCTAGTCCCTTACAGGCAGCTGACACTAAACAGGTTTGCCCAACATTGGCCTCCTGGGAAGCCCCTTCCCCCCAGCCCAACAGGGACATTAAGCCTCTTTGGCAGCTCCTGATGCTTTAGCCATCCTGATGCTTTAGCCATCCCTAAGGCAAAAGTCACTTCATTCTCATGTTAAGCATGAATTGTACCTCGTTAGACCCACCAGGAGCAATAAGACTTCTCCCAGGCTATCAATTTTAAAAATACTATCTGTATTGTATTGTTCATCTGTGTTTTCCTGATGGCTCTTGGCTGAGTTTACTTGAGCTAATGAAGTTCTCAATGCTTCAGTATTTATGGCAAAGGGGACAGCGTTACCACAGCAGGGTACAGCCCGACACATTGGATGCTGTGTCAGCTCCCCTGGAGTCAATCTGGCATTTTTAAAGGCAATGAAGGAAGCTTGTACTGGGCAAGCTGCGCACAACAAGCAGGAATCTTTAAAAACCTCTAACAAATGGGAATCGGAGGAAATGTTGCCGAGATGTTCTTTTGAAGGTGGAAATTGCTGCCTCCTAAAATTAAATTACACAAAGCTGGACAAAGAAAGATAACAAACCACGTGCCAGACGAATATCCACTCAGTTAATACGTTACTTTCTAAATATAATAACAACCTGCTGCTTACGCTGACAGTTTAGCACATAAGCAAGAAGGGAATGATGTATAATACCAGACTGAACTGAGGCTGAAGAAGCACATACTCATCTTAGTTTTCTTTCTGTAATTATTTATGAAAGGGTGCTGGGCAGTTAGGGGAAAGCATGTCTGAAGAAGAGGAGCAGCAGCACAGAGTTTGCACAGTTGATCTGCTTTTAGCTACAGGGGTTGTCCAGACCCACAGCTGACACCAGTGTTAGAGGGACTTCTACCCCATTCCCCCCCAAGACAATTTCTTGCTTTGTTCTTTTATGTAGCTGCTTAGTAACACTTAGAGAAAAATGCCTGTAAACCTGCAGTAGCTACTTGGCCGCAAAGAAAACCCTGGGCTCTCCTCAAAGTTATTCTGAAACGCATTTGTGGAGAAAATCAGGATATAAAATACTGAGATGTTCTTACCCTTTATTATCCCACTCAGATCATTCAGCACTGCAGATAACCTTCTTCAGTCTTAAAAATGTCAAGTATAGGAGCCCCTGCAGATTGACAGGTTTCTCATTTTATTCAATTCCCTAGTCTCACACAGCTAGTATGACAATGGAGAGTAAGACAGTGGAAAGAAAGGAGCAGAAAATTTTCATACTCTTGGTTCTGTAATAACTCATACACTGGGCTTCTCTTTCCTTCTCAAATTATTATAAAATCAGTTCACTTGTGCATGAAGTTATTTTTAGATCTAGTTTAAAAAATTTTAAAAATCCATCTGTGACACTTCTTTGTAGATGAACTTTATAAAAAAACAGCTTTCTGAGAGATCATGATTCATTATACTGAAACTCACATATACAATTATATTGATTACCTAAAAACATATGGAATTATATGAACTTTTGTTTGAAATTTAAAGCAAAAATTCTGATCTTGGGAAACCTTTACTAACTCTCATTATCTATGATGCAAAATGAAATCCTTTTCCTTTAGGGGAGAAAATGGATTCACTTTGGCCAGCCATTCATGAGCTGCTAGATTTTACCCTCATGCTGCTCCAGCACCATTGTACTTTCTCCTCCAAGCTTCATCTCTCACTACATTTTCAAGGCTGCACTCTGTAACTCTGAGAACTAACAGGGTCGTGGTCAGACATCAGCTGCAGTAGCTGTTGTGGCAGCTGGAGTTGGGTTGAACAGAAGCTGAGAGCATTAAGGGAGCTGGGAGTAGTCCTACTTTAATGCGTATGCTCTTAACAAGGCAAGGTAAAACACTGAAGTATATTTTACATGGTGCTGAATTTCAGTGTTACAAAAATTAATAGTTCACAAAACCTAAATTAGGAAGGTTCATATTTGTCCTTTTTTTGTGTTCCTATGCCAGGCAAGCACAAAACCACAGGCTACTGTGAATCCGAGGAAGCTGAATATGAAAGCCCTTGCCATGCCTGCACTTCAGTGACCATTTCGACAGACAGGTTCTGCCTGCAACAGGGTCTCAGTGAAACACAGCAGCTTTCTGAATGTTCCTCTCTAAATTCCAGGATACTGTTGATACTTTACATAATTTAACATGGCAAAAATGTTGAGAAATTATTTTGATTAATAAGATATCCACTGCATTTTAAGGCTCAGCATTGCATAACTTGTCTGGGCTAGAAATATTTTGGTGCATTGGGATACATAACTTTCAGGATCAGTTTTGACAGGGGAAAAAAAAAAAAAAGAAACCCAAAAAAAAACCCCAAAACAACGACAAAAAAAAAAAAATCTGCACCATTGACTTTCTAGAACCTTTTCTAGTGAACAAACCTGAAAAAAATTAGTTTGGTTTCATGGGCCCTTTCAGCAGCTGGATCCCCAGCCAGTGAGATCGCTTTGTATTCATTTCAAATGTCTGCATCATGATTTGAATGTGTTTCTATGCCAAGTGGTTTCCACTAAGTTAACAAACAGAAATATTCAGCCCTATGCTGGAAATCTATTCACATTCCAGAGAACTTGAGTAGATGGGCACCGGGTTGTCATTCCCATACTCTGTCTAGCAAAACAACGTTCCCAGCTTACTTACACAGAGCAAAAGTGTTCTAGGAATTTGCAAGTGTGGTGTTCTTAGAAACAGCGACCTGCAGCCACTTCTCCTGAAAGTATAAGTGTTACTGGTGGTTTGGGGACAGATATTCTAGGGGGAACATTCGCACAGCATTACAAACAAGTAAGGATTGAATAGCTTCAGGAAAGTTGTAGTGCTACTGTTCCCCTGGGGGATATCTCACAGCGTGTTGTTAGCACTGGATTCAGGATGGTGCATATCAAGATGAGGCAGGGGGAACTCTCACCCCAGATGTTCATCTTTCTGTCAGTCTAGCTGGAGGCTGTAGGTAAACAGGAGTAAAACTTGATGATCCCATATAGGAAATACCATACCTATGCTAACAGTAAGTAGAAAGATACTGTCAAGTGGAAAGTATAAGAAGAGAAATCAAACGCATTGTGGAGCTGTGGAATGAACTGTTGGAACCACTGAGCTCTTCATGTAACTCAGACTCCACATGTGCAGGTATCAGCTCCCTGCGTTTCCTTTTTTTGCAACTGAAATGGCAACAAAGTAGGACACATTAGATACCCTGCTGCCACATCCAGTTAATTCCTACCTTCATGTAACTGTTTGGCCTGTGAGGGGAAATGCAACCTCGTGTTTACCCCGGTTTTAAAATAATGTTGCAACAGGCTGTATCTCACAGATTTGCTCTTGCTGGTCTGCCATAATAAGTTTGACAAAAGAATTCAATATTTTGCAACTCAATCCTTTAGACGTCCCTGTGGGTTGCAGAAACTCACAAAACCCCTCTTTGAATTTCTCCATCCTATTTTGTCCCCTGGGAAAGAAAAGGTGTGTGAAATGAAAGCAGCATGAATGGACTTCCATGAGCTCAGACTCAAATATTGTCCAAATGTTAAATATCCAAAATATACTTTCCACACAGGGATCTCCTCTTGAACTGCCTTAGCTGAGTTGAAGTTTTCTCACCAAAGATTTTGGTTACTATTATTCTTCCACTGCTAGCAAATGAGGACCCTTATGCCTCTTAGATGAAATCTCTTCAGTTTAGAGGGTTTAAGATATTAAAAAGTCAAGTAAGATATTATCCTAGTTGGTGCACAATGCCCTAGGAAGTCTTTATTCACATCTGTGGTACATGTTTTCAGATACAGTGTGTCAAGTTAAAAAAAAAAAAAAAAAAAAAAAAAGCACAATTTTGAAATAACAATGACCTTTGTGTATATTTATAATGAAATTATTTGGTAGAGTAACTTTTACAGCTTCCCTCTTTTTAGATACAAAAAAAAAAGAGGAACTCAGACCCTGCTGAAGCCAACAGCAGAACTCTGATTAGCACTAATAGCAACAGGCGCTCACCCATAATCTATATCATAAAAGCATAATTGGCCGTCTCCATTAGGACTAAAGTAAGAGGAATGTTGTAGGTCAGGACAAAGGTGTATTTGCAGCCTGCATATTTTCTGCACACATTAATAGTCCTTCATGTGTATTATGTTCACATTTTTCAGAATGTATTCGTGGTATTTTATTTGCTAAAGCCTGGTCGGGTGGTCACTGCTGTCTGAGACAGAAAATTATGACAGTCCCTAGACTAATCAACAAAACTAAACAGTGGCTGGGCTTGCTCAAGTTGCTCGATAAGTTGTACCCAGTCAGGAACAGTGCTGCCCACTGAGTATCTTTCTCTACCTGGCTTCGTCAGGACATCAGGAATTAGAGAGAAGAAAAATCTCACAGCAGCAAAACTGTAGTTTGCTTAATTTTCCTCTTTTTCTGTCCCAGCAGGAGAGGAAGCTAAGTTTACAAAACTGCAACTACCTAACAGCAGGGAACTTGCTTAGCTGAATCCTGACTCACGCTGCTGGTCTTTCTTGGGGTCAGGAACTCCACTTTTGCTTACTCATTGCAACAGTAGTCAAAGAAAATCGAACCTCGTGCAAGACAAGACCCAGTGTTATGCCTGGCAGCTGTCATAATGTTTGACTTTCAGGGCTGAATCATCAGCCTCAGTAGGTATCTTTTGGTGGCAAAAAGAAGGGCAAGCAAAGGGTGCTCAAAGCAGGAGCTGAACTGAAGCCTGACAGATACTTCCCAGTGCCCCTATGATGCCCCAACTGCATCTCCACCACAGGAGTTGTGGCTCTGCTTTTGTTCTCCTCCAGCCCCTCAAGCACTACTGGTCCAGGGGGCCTGGGTGTTGAGGATCACCTTGAGCCTCAGGTTTCCCTGCTTAACAATAAGCCCATTTTACAGATGCAGGCTCTGAGAGAAGCAGCATTCCCCACCTCAATGGGCCACATGCCTTGGCTCAAAGCTACTGCCTCCCCACTAGCTGCAATGTGGAGGGGGCAAGTTTCTGTAGCACTAAAGCAATAAATGTCACATGAAGGGAAATTATATTTTGATCTATTTCTCTTTACTTTGCTTTTCAGCTACCTTTTAATGCAATTCAGACAGGTCAGCCCAAAACCTGGCAGTTCAAAAATTCCAATAAAACCAAGACATTTGAAATAAAATGGGAAAAATTACCCAAAAATTCCCCTGGTCCAGTTTCCATGGTAAGTATGGACCCCTTTTCAACTGCTTCTCCTCAAATATGTGTTGTCATGAACACAAATTAAAACCAAGCCTACTAGTTGCAGATTAATTAACATTCTAAATGAATGGTATTTTTTTTCAGAGAAAGGATTTTGCTAGTGAAGGTCACTTTGCTCTAAAGGAGCTGGGAAGAACGCACTCTGCTGCACCACACTGCAGTGAGTGCAGAGATTTAGTTCTGTCAAGCAAGCACTTCTATCAGATCTCCTTTTGATATATTTAAATAACTGGACATGATGCTCTAATCTAATACTTTAAAGCAGGGACAAGGAAGAGGATGAAGTTCATTAATTGCATCTCATGGTAAGAAAGGGACTCAGCTCATTGGAGCCCCTTTATTTCTAGTAAAGGAGACAGTACAAGGCTGCAGTACATAAAAAATGGGTAATGCTGTGCACAGATTTACACCACATGCATATAGTTCAAGAGTGCTAGCAAGAAAACAGAGAAGGTCTAAACTGAAGAGTTACTAAGGTAGTTACAACAAATGACCTGCAAGGACAGATGAGCATCCTACAGTTTACCTGAAGGACATGAATGATGAGATCCGAGCCAGGATGGAATCATAAAATAAAGCAAGGAGAAGCCAAGAGGCTTCCAAGACTGTGTACATAAAATAGCTTACTTAGTGAGCTGTAGCAGAAGGGTCTGAATTGCAGAGCCACTGCTCTTCAGACCCTTCCACTTCAGCTCACTAAGTAGTTATTAATTTTACTGATTTCTGTTTAAGTCAATTTTCCAATGACTTAGAGACTTCAGGAGTAAGTGAGCTATTTTTCACTGATCTTCACTGAATGCTCAGACCCAAAAATGTTAGGAAAAAGTTTAAAGCCAAAGCTTTGAAAAAGCAATAACTCTTTCTATTGCTTCTTTATTTTAATATCACAGTTTGGGGAGAATTTTTTAGATTTATTTTGTTTACCTTCAGATATCCAATGTTTTGCTATGTTTTCATTAAGCATATATTGGTTTTTTTCCCATGTTTTCATTAAGCATATAGCCAAATATAGGCTGTGTGGTTGCAAATTTACACAGGTGCCTCCCAAAATAACGATACGCATGCAGGTATTGGCTCATCAGCTGTTGTTCCAGTCCCCTTGCAATGATTTGGTTTGTGCTGGTTATTTCCAAAACTCCTGTATAACTCATTAGTCACAAAATGGGAACTACCTGTGTGTTTTCACATTTTTTGGAGATGCTCCCATCCATGTTTTCCCAGAACCAATGAGTAGTGCAAACCTTCCTCTCTGAAGTAAAATGGAGCAGGCAATTGCATGTGGTTCCCTATGATATTTAAAGCAACTCAGGGCCAAGTTCTGCTCAAAATATCATAGTCTGATATCTTTAAGATTGCTATCAAAACAAATGTACCCTATTAGAGATTAGGGGCCCCTCAGCTCCATTGCTAGGCAAAGAGCCATAATCTATTTAGGTGTTGTGACAATCTGCTGTTTTCAAGTGTATGCACATGGGGCAGTTTGTGTGACTTTTCTTTCCAAGAACAGCTCCAGGTGAGCTGCTAAAGCACTGCCAGTTCAGATGAACTGTGTAGAAGACCCTGAGCCAATCTCACTCTTTGAGACTGATATATCCTGCTGTTACTTCAGCAAAGTGAGTTTGTATTTCCACCAGTTTAAATGTCAAACTCTTGGCCCAGGCTTTCTTTGGATATTGGGAAAAGAGAAAAAGAAGGTTCTTGTGAATCTCAACAGGAGCTGCTCTGTTTGGATAAGCAGCATCTTTACCTGCATCACAAACACACACCTTTTAGCCAGGGCAGGAATAGAAGCATGAAGCTTCATGGTCACACCATGAGCAGCAACATAAGGTTCAATGGATGAAGAATTGCCTGCTCTTACAGGAGCTGAACAAAGGGGTAGCAAGCACTACAATATCACTGTAAGCTGTAGCTCCTGATGGGAAACAATACCAGAAAATATAAGTTTTCAGCTAAGATCTACCAGTAGTTTCTTTGTTTGATTTTGGCAGTAGAATAGATTTAAAACAGTGAATGCATTGCCTGGATCTTCTTTGAAATACAAAAGGTGACAAGCTCCATGGTTCTGATATTTCCCAGGATCATAACAAACACAGTGGATGAGGGAAATGGGGTTGTTTATCCTGGAGAAAAGGAGGCTCAGGTGAGACCTTATCGCTCTCTACAGCTACCTGAAAGGAGGCTGTAGCAAGGTGGGGGTTGGTCTCTTCTCCCAAGTAACAAGCAATAAGACAAGAGGAAATGGACTCAGGTTGCACCAGGGGAGGTTTAGGTTGGATATTATGAAAATATATTCACCCAAAGTGTTGTCAAGCATGGGAACAGGCTTCCCAGGGAAGTGGTGCAGTCAGCATCCCTGGAGGTATTTAAAAGATGTGTAGATGTGGCACTTAGGAACATGGTTTAGTGGTGGACTTGGCAGTGTTAGGTCAATGGTTGGACCTGATGATCTAAAAGATCTCTTCCAACCCAAATGATTCTGTTTCTATGATTCTACCTCTGAGAAGGAACAGGTGAAAGCAGAAGCATTTTACTTCCAGCTCAATAGCCAATTATCACCTCAAATGATAAGACACTGGTATATTTGATGGACAGTGTTTGGAGAGATTATAAAGGGACTCTTTCTGCCCTTTTGGGAGGCAGAGGCAAGTCTTTTTTCCTTAACCTGGTATCTCTTTGTGCCATGTTCCTTGAAAAACCACACTGCAATTCAGTTCCATTAGTATATGAAAGCCCTAACTTAGGTACTGGCCTTATGGACATGATTAAAGCCCTGTCTACCCTAATTGCCTTCAGACACAAATTTTCAGTTTGAGAGTGGGAAGGAGAAGAGACATGGAAAGCTGCTGTTTGGCTTTTTTTTATTAGGAAGGGTAAAATACAAAGAAGAGAGGAAAAATCTTGTTGATCCAGGAACATGTCTGATAGCTTAAAAAAAAAAAACCATGGGACATTAATTTTCCTGTTTACCTTAACCAAATCTTAAATCTAGGCAAGAACCCCACTTTTAAACTATATGTTAATTCTGAAATCCAGGAAGCTTTTGCTGAAAGAGAGCTCAGGAACTAATGACAGCAATGAAATGGCATCAGTCCTGCCCACCAGTGCTGCTGCTTGAGTGAATGGATGCTGGGAGAGCTGGTCCTTAGTTCATCTGAAGCATTTATGTGAAGATGAATTAAGAACAAATTGTCCATACATTCAGTAGTTGTCTGTGGTTACGTGGGGATTCTGCAAAGAAGGATCACAGACATCTCCTGATCACAGGCACAGCCTCTGCTCAGCGGACACCTTTGTTGTCACCACTGCAGCCCAGCACACACCTCAGCAGACCAGGCTCTCCATCACTCACTCATGTCAACTGTAAGGCTGTTACAGACCTCAATATAGGGTGGAAGGGTCCCCTAACCCCAGCAAGGCATGTTGGCTTGCAAACCAAACCCTCTTCTATGGTCTGAATCCTTTTAGTGCCACTTGAATTATGGCACTAACCCTTGAGATGTATCACTCATTGAAGAAGTGCCATGCATGATCTTCGAAAGTTGCTGAGAAACACCAGTTACTTCAGCTACAACTCATGATAACTGGAAAGTGAGGAAGAGTGGGTGTGCTTGGGGGGAAAAGGGACAGAACACAGGTAAAACAGGGAGAAGAAACAGAAACACTTGTATTTCTGTGTTATATATGTCCCTGTCCCTGCTTCCAGACTGTGCTAATTTTCTCCTAGCAAATCCAGGACTTTCCTTGTACCTCTTCTTAGATGAAGCCTGGTTTTCCACTTCTCTCTCTGCTACCTCTCTTCCCTCTCCACAGGGACATAGCTTCCCCTGTTTCAAGAAACTCTGCCTGTGGTGCAGCCTGTCTGAACAAGCACTTTGCCTTGGTGGAAGTTCAACCCTGCAGCTGGACAACAAGCAGCTGAGGGGAGGTTTAATGGGCATCTGTAGCAGGTGGGCAGTAAGCACTTTTACTGTTCATTAGAAGCTCTGCATACCCATGTAACAGCTGAATATGATCTCCAAGACTACATTTCTGAAAACAAATCATATTTTCCATCAAGAAAGAAATGGGCGTTCAGCTACACATTGCTTTATAGGCTGTGGAGCAGTTATTTGACTTATCACAACTGAAACTATGACTACAAGTAGCACAGCTTTGAATTCAAAATTTCAGCTCGAGAGTATTTTGGCTGATTATTAATTGGTTACTTCAGTAATGCAAAAGAGGAACTGGAAATAAACTGGTACACATGTGCTCTCAAGCCTGTTGTTCATCTAGATCTTTTGAGGTTTTTAACGTCACAGCCACACAGTTTATATAGCAAAGAGGCTTACTCACAAATGAGACAAGAACTTTGTTTGTTTTCCATGACATTGCTGCAGAAGAGTGGAGATACGCCTGGGATGCAGTATTTTACCTTAATCTAACCAAGCTGGGCTGTTTGTCTTGAAGAGAAGGAATGCTACAAGATGCTTCTAGCCATCCTTGGAAGAAGTTGTATTGTACCTGTGTGTGTATGTACCAAGACAAAGCCAGTCCAGGAGGAAAATATCACTCTGCTCAAAGCAGCCTTCTGGCATACACCAGCAGTGCAGTTTTCAGATAGGCAATAAGGCCATAAAAATAGAAACATGAATTATGTGTACAGAATATGGGCCAAGATGGGAAAGATAAGAAGTGCAAATTTTACTGAAGTCAAGTATGTATTCCTTCACGTGGGCCTGGAATGAAGAAGGTGGTCTCTTCCTGATGAAACTCTTCATGCAGTACAATAAACCAAGAGCCAGGATCTTCCTTTCCGCACCAGGAAGCAGCCTGAAAGGCACACAGTTACAGAGGCTGAAACAAGCAGGAGACATTCAACTTGGAAAAGAGAAGGCTGCTCTGAAGAAGTAGCCATGACAATGGGTAAGAACATCCTCTCAGCAGAGCATTCAAGGAGTTTTTTGTACATTAACTTCACAGACATTGAAAAAAACTTTTGCTTGGATGGCAGATAATGACACTTGTAAAATAGTGGGACATTACAGAACCCCAGAAAGACAGTTAATAGTATGGAAATCTCTTAAGAGAGACTTTGGCATAAGCAAGTTCACATTAACTCTCCTGCAAACCCATTTGAGATAAGGGGTAACAAAATGTAGTTTTCTTTTCCTTTACTGTTTCTTCCAGTTGTTTTTTTTTTACTGGTTAAAGACTGGCTTGATTAGAAATGAGAGTACATTAGATCAAATTACAACAATTAAAAAATACAAGTCTAATTGACAGAATCTGCCTCAAACACCCAAATACCACAAAATTATATTAGAAAGACTAAGGTGACAGGAAAAAGCAGTTAAAAAAAGATGGTTGGAAAAGGGAAATTTTTTTTTTTATTAAAAAGAAAAGAGCTAATACAGGAGAGCAGGTGATACAGCAGACCATTTGAGAGTGATTTCCATGCACATTGAGGAGACCAAAATAACTGCTTTTCTCTGAAGGACAGTGAAGTGGACTGGTGCCAGTGAGGAAAATATCCTACTGGGATGCATAGTTGACTTTCATTCTTCACAGTTCAGGTCATATAACAAAAGTGACTGACAACCAAAGCTTTGAATCTTTAACATACATGTCAAATCACTGTGATTAAATGAGTTGCAAACATGAAGTAATACGAAGTAGCTGATGAAGAGAGTTCAAGTTAATAAGGTGATATCTACAATGGACTTCAGATATTTACTGATCTTAATGGATAATAAACAAGGGCTTACACAGAACTCTCTGTGGAATGAGAAATGGATAAACCACATCTGAATAAGCTGACATGATACACGGAACAACCTTCTAATGATTCTGTTAGGAACATGGGGACATAAAGATTCAAACCATCCTGAAGAGGAAGAGTTGAGCACCGATTCCATCTGGAGGCAAACCAAACAATGTCTAAAGGATGAAAATACACAGTGGATCATTACCAGCAAGACTTCTGCTTCCCTGGAACAAAGATAAGGCAGGGGACACAGTCTTACCATGCAGGTTCTTTGTGAAGGTTTGTGGAACTAACTACAGTCAGTGAATAAAAAAGACTGATTATAGCAGGAAGAGAAAAAATAAGGGTCCTAGATGAGAAGTTACTGCCTTACCTGCCAAAACATAAGAGGTCCAGAAGAGAAAATTGGCTTAACCAAAGAGGACAGGTTCATCATTTGGCTATAACTAAGTCAATGTATGTAGGACATTCATAACAAGTATGAATGTTTCTAAAAAGCAATGGAAATTATATTACATAATAAATATAGCAAAACAAGTATACATTCAAGAGCACAGCTGTGAGGGAATATTTCAAGACACTGTTTCAATGTTTACATCTACTCTCTCAACAAGGGTAGAAACAATAATAATTTACACTTTGCAGAGGGAGGGGGGAAGTTGTCAATAAAATGAATGAGTTAGAACATTACAGAAATGTTCTTTTCCCCTAGACTTACTGCCTCCAACAGTAAGATATACATAAATCCAGGCCCTCTGGACATGGGGAAAAAAAAAAATCTAGAGGGCATATTTTGCATATCACCATAATTTGATGGTCTGTGATTTCTCAAGAAAACAGAAATGTGAGAAACATGTTGACACTTCAGTCTAATTCCAGAATTCTTTGACTATGTTGTAGTTGCTACTTGTGAGTACTGCACATAAAAATAACTTTCCTCAACCTAAAGAAAAAAAAAGTTTTTTTCTTTTCCTTTTTTTTTTTAATGAGGTGAAACCCCTTTACATCACTAAGCAACACAGAGGTCAAATTTACTTTATACACTGCTCTCCATGAAATGGTATTGGTGAGTGTGTGTTCAAGAGACAGATGTGGCTTTAATAAACCCAGCATGACTTGAGGACCATTTTAAAAGATCTATCCTATGATAACAACAACGTACAATATATTAAGGCACAAATAATGTTGCAGCCCTCTGTGCAATAGCTACATTAAGACAAAGTCATCCTATGGACTATAACAGCTACTCTGAGCAGAACGGCAGCATCTTTGTAATACCTGTGATCGTCTTTCCTAACCCAGGATCTCATGGTGGTTTTCCTGCCCTGAGGTTCAGATCAGACTAAGTTTGAAAAATTATACAAAGAGAGCTGGACTTTAGAAATAATGAATGAAAAATAAAAGTATTTTCCTATATCATCAGGTAGAAGAAAATGCACACAAGCTATTAAAGATATATAATCATTGCAGACAAAGGCAACAAGACTGGGTTTTATAAACTCCTTTAAAGGAGAAACTTGATTATTATTCTCATTTTAAATTTCCTGAACATCAAGAAACATTTCTGATTTCAAACTTCATTTAACTGAGCTGACAAGACACCTTGCACAATGACATTTCTTTGTTTATAATCATTAATTTTCTTTCTTATCCTTGAAGGATAAATGTTATAAATCCTAAATTTAAGACACTAGGTAGCCATGACTTGCTCACTTCACAATGCCAAACTGTTCAGCAACAAACTCTAGGGCATGCTGTTCCAGCTTCTTAACAAGAGGAGATGAGGTTATACTACTGGTACTTATTTAGGGGCCAGATGGCAAAACCACTTTGTAGAGTTACAGTAAGGTGAAAGATAACAGCAAGGCAGGACAGAACTGACTTGTGAGCCACCCATAGAGAGCTCTAACAGTTTAAGAACAGAGATAAAAGTCTGGAAAACATAAGTCTTCTGGTTTCTATTCTCAGATCAGTAAATGATATGCCATGTGAAAAACATATTGAGAACTATGTTGTTGGTTACTTCTTCCCACAAATTTCTTGCCTACAAATACAGCTGCCTACACAAACACAGCTACATGAACAGGGGCTGAGCTTCCAAGATTTCATCAAAATTTCAAAGAATCCAGAACTTCACATTTCTGCTAAACAAACTGCAGTTGTAAGGAACCTGGTCATATCACAGTCTCCATATTTGTTAACGTACAAGGACCTTGTGAGAATTCACTAGCTGGGACAGGTGTTCACACATAAAGGTATTCAGCATGGCTCAGAGCCCATCTATTTCTACTCCTACAATCATGGGTAACAGAGCTGGACCTTATAGCCGCTTCTTTACTTGATACAAGAATATTCAGAGCAGAGGATAAGTTAAGAAGATGATGCAAAAGACTTCAAAAAACATGTTACAGATGCATCTCCTCTTACTTCCTGCCATATTCTGTCTCCAAAGAAACTTAGACACTGCCTTTAGAAGCAGACTCTTCCACTCCCTCTTATTTTTTTATTTATTAAACACACATTCATCTTTTTCAAGGGGGACAATAGCAGTGCTTGACTTTTTACACCAGAGTCCTGTCTCCAGTCTCCACGTTACACCCAGTCATTTATGAAAGGCATCTTTTTTTCCTTTCAGTTACCAGACAGCTTAAGTTCTGCACTCACTGGTGACAATTTAAGACAATTTTCCTCTGATATCCTCTTCCCACTCTCTTCACTGCCCACCTCTACTAGGTTTCATCCACTCCATTTAAGTTTGGAAGCGCTGCCTGACATGTTACCAGATGTAGCTCAAAATGAGCCCATACAATTACATTGCTCTGGATCTCCATCACCTTTTTGCACATGCTGCTTAACCAGACAGATATGCTTCAGGTGAAATGTTAATGCAATTCTTGAGAAAAAGATAACCCCCTGCTTTTTTCCAGTTTAGGAAAGACATAAAAAATACTGATGGTTTTGGTCCTCCTGATATTTTCTCACACCCTTTCTAGGAATAAGAAAGGACATTTTTTTGCAATTCCACTATTACACATGTGCATGATTATAAGAAAATGCTTCAAAGGGACATCAAGCAAATAATACCAATTTTCAAAATTCTATAGCAATGTATTTATACAAATTACAGAATTCTGTATGTATTTACACACCATTACAGAATATGAAGTAAACAACACCAGTCGCTCTTTTGTTTTTCCCTCAGATTTTTCTTCAAGTGATTTTTTGTGCTCAAGCAAGGTGCCAGATGCACAGCACTAGAAAATGAAGACTTCTGTTTGTCCACAGCATGGGAAAAGCAGCACTGCAAGCCTCCCCACTTTGCAATGTCAGCTCTCTCCAGACCTGTTTTAGCAAGATCATGTAAGGAGCGGGAGGGCATCCGTACCCCTTCACACCTTGGCAAAGGAGCTAAGTAGCACCCAGGTGACAATGGCTTTGCCCATCCCCCACCAGAAAGCAAACAGAAATAACTCATTTTATACAAGTGACTGAACAGAATCTGGTGTTCATTACCCGAAACAGGCTGATTTGACCCAGTGAACCAGCAGGGAGTGGCAAACTGCCAGCTCCTGGACCATCCAGTCTCGCAATAATGCCTATGTTAAATCACATGTTTCTGTATTTACATAAAGTCAGTATTTACACACCATTATGGGTTATTTGAGTAAATCAGTTACAGTTTATTTATATGGACTGCCATAAACTCATAACATTTTTCTTGGGTTTAATCCTTTCTTTAGAAAAATACAAAAAAAAAAAAAATTAAATAAAACATGTTAACTAGTAGTAATGATTTGCCTATGACTAAAAATCCAAGTTAATTTAACATTAAGACTCAAATTGTTGCCTAGTATTGCAGCCTCAACTCGTAGTATTTTTAACCTTTGCAATTAATTTCCCGGTGTGTGTCAGATTTGCTGAAAAGCCAGAGAGTTGTAACCTTCCTTTCTTGCAGTAGGATTGATCTGTTTAACACTGAGCCATGAACCCTATTCCTCTCCAGAAGCTCATTGTCTTCTCCTTCAGCCCAGCGTGAAGCGTCTGGTTGACACACAGCAGTCAAAGTGCCTGCAGGTCTCAGAAGCTATGAAGGGTTAAAAACAAACTCGTGGGCTGCAGTCGAAGGCTGTAAATTCCCAGGCAATACCAGACCCTAGACAAATATGTCAAACTGTATCCTACAAATCAACTAATGCAATTTACATACCTTTACCATTCATAAACAATTATCATAAAATGCCACATTTTATTTAAGTTTCCTGTTGCCGTCGGTTGAGACGTGGCCTCTCCTACCTGCTCGAGTACAGAAAGGTCACGTTCATGCAGGAGACCAAGCCAGAGGTTATTCCAGAACACAGTTACGTTGCAAATAGTATGTATCACATGGACAAGAGTGACTTAAAGCAAAAATTAATTATGTATAGACTACAAACTTATATATAGCTCCTCCAAAGTATGTCTGTACTCTGTGCTCAGCCTCCATGCCTCTGTGGACAGCCAGGAGTGTCAGGACCAGCCAGGGTGTCAGTTCCTGACAGATCCAATGACAAACGTTACACTCAATGTAATGGCACTGGATTCAAATCCCAAGGGACAAAACAACTTCAAAATGCATTTGTCATAGGGACCTCATGTGATTTTTCTCCCTCTTTTTTTGTTTTTTCCTTCAAGATACTAGGCAAAAAATGCCTCTTCCTAAGGGTTAACTCCCAAATGGTAACTGCTAATCAACGTGCTTGTGTGCTTAACATAAAATGCTACAATCCCTTAAATACTACATACTGTCATCTCACTTATGTTTTGTGAGTATTTGAACATACTTTAGGAAAAACAAAACAAAACAAAACAAGTCTAATACTGTCCCCCTCATTGTCATTATTGATAGAGATTTATTAGTTTCATCTTGCAAGTTTTACTTTAGGAAGGGTGCTAATATCATGTATTATGACAGTTCACACTGAAAGCAATTTTCCATAAAAGATGTTACAATGACCCCTAAGGAACTTGTATAATTTCATAGTAGATAGTCAAGTGCACAAATAAACATGTTTACAAGAGTGATTCTGTTAACCTGGTTCTTGCCCTCTGAAACCATTATGTGCTATTTGTGGAATCTTAAAAGTAGTACAATTGTTGATATTACTTATGTTGTTTCTGGCATTCCACTTTAGGAAAGAAAAAAAAAAAAAGGAAAAAAAAAAAAAAAAGCATCTTTATCATTTAGCTTTGGTATAATCTGCAATAGTTTTTAACAAGTAGAATATATTCCAACCCCTATATTTTCCACAGCTCTGAAGTTTACAATGATGTAAGAAGTCACTTTATCAGAGAGGAAATATTACAGACACATTAAAAAAGTTGAAGACCCAGTTTTCTCTTTAATCCTCTAGGGGTAAGCTATGAAACAAGCAGTCAGAAGAGTGAGGACTCAGTGTCATGAGTGGTGTGCATACTTGTACAATAATATGGGCACAAAAGAGATTGTCACCTTTTAGTACATGAGGGTCACTAGAATTTTTTATTATTATTATTATTATCTTTTTATTGTTGTTGTTTTTTGTTTGTTTGTTTTTTATCCATGCACCTTTATATTTACTTGCATGAATTTACCACAGGTTCATAGTGGCCTTTGCCATTTTAATGCTTACAGAGCCTAAAGCTTCCAAAATGCCTATCTGGCCTGTACATATTTCATTAAAAATAAACTCTATATAATAAATAAATATATAAAATAAATAAAATGTTGCCTTTGGAATTTCTATAAATAAATTTAACTTTTTATTTTTATTTTTTTTACTAAGAGGTCTTTGCTTTAAACTCAGTGGGGTAAGACCCAGAGAGCAATTAACTGAAAAGTCTCTTGTTTAAGTAAGACTGCACCCTCCATGCCTTTGTAAATGCAGCGTACACTTGAGCAGGCCACCAGCCAAAAATCCTGATGAATCAAAGTATGGCAGCTATGCTGATATATGACGAAGTACAACTGATCAAAAATTTAAAAGCGTGTCTATTCCCCAGCATGCATCAGGCCTTCCTCCTCCTCCTCCTCCTCTTGGCTCCTCTCTCTCACTCTCTCACTCCCATTCATCCTCTCCCTTCCTCTCTCTCTCTCTCTCTCTCTCGCACTCACTCTCTCGCGCTCCCTCTCGTACTAAATCAAGCGAGTGGGCATAGGCTCTCCTCCAGGAGGACAAACCTTTAAGTGCAGAACAAAATCAGCATGTTCCATCCAAGCCTCCATCATACATTATGCATGCGACAAAGTTTGGCAACAGTGGAGCTGATGTGATGACACAGCTAATCAATAAGAACCCACCGCATGAAACCTTTATAGTGGTTACTTTTTAAGGGCTCAAGTGAAGGAATTGTCTTTGTCAACTTTGGCTTAAAATATCCTTATATAGTTCCGGTACTTTCTCAGGGTCCACTGGTCTAGGTAAAAAATGTGTAAATTTTTGATGCCGTTTAGTCCTAGTCCCTTCTCTTGGAGTCCCATCTTTATTTAATGCAACATAGTATCGTCTTCCAGTGTCCACGTGTTTATATAGATTAGAGGAATATGTATTATACCAGTTTTCTTCAAACTGCTCTCTGAATACACACTCCTGGGTTAATTTTTCCTATGGAAAGAAAAAAAAAAAAAAAAGCAGTAAGGAGATAGTCATAAAAATAAGTTATTTTAAAAAGAATTACTGTTTTCACTACTTGAAATCAATATGTTCTTAATCAATTCTCAAAATGAAACATTTCACTGTTTACGGTTTTAGCTAGGTAAAGCTGTATTGCTGGTTATTTCATTAAGTAGTCACAAGGGTGAATAACTATGTGAAGCAAAAAAATGATACTCCAAAAGCCTCGTTGCCCATATCAAAACAGCAACAACAGAACTGAAAACAGGTATTTTAATTTCTGATTGTTCCCAAGCAGCTCACAGGATGTTACTGGACTTGTAATTGCTTCAATTGTGAGTGCAGGCATTTGAACAAACAGAATTAAGGAAAGAAAATCAGAACTAGTTTGCAGGACTGTAATACAATTTAAGGCCTTAAAATCTCTATGTCCTTTCATTGCATGGAGAACTGGATGCATTTCATTAATTTAAAAAGATACAATTTACTAACCTTAGTTTGTTTTGTTGTATCATGGAACCACAACCCAAGAAAGCTTCAAACAGGAGCACAAACCCCACCTGCTGAGATGAAACTAGGCAAGGAAAACTCCAGATTTGCTTACAAGGGTTGTCCTCATGTCCTGTCCTAGTGACAGGACCCACTGAAGATATCAACCATTCATCAGATCCCCCATCAAGACTCCCACTCTTCCAGTTCACCCATTTATTCAGTCCGTGTGTAAACCTCTACATCCTTTTGGTCTGTTTAGATGGGTTTTGCTTAAAAAGCAGCCACCTAATAACTGGATTCATTTTAGGGAGGACTCACACAAGTGACTGAGTATGAAGACTGGAAAAAAGGTGTTGAGGTCTAGAATGGGAGACCTGATGGAAAGCTGTGAAAAAAGTCAGTCTTTTCAGTTGGTACAAAAAAATATAATAATGGTAATTTAATACATTTTTTCATAACAAGAGTTCTCCCTTGAATAGCACCCACATTGACCAAACTCAGCTCCCAACTGAGAATCAATTTCTAATTAGTACAAAGCTGCACACAATGCGAACTCCTCCGCATGTGTTTTACAGACATTAGATCTTAAACCAGTCCTTTTAGACAAATACACAGTGAAGGGAAAATAGAGGCCAAGGCCCAGATGCAGCAAAGCATTTATGTCACATAAGCCATAAACGTGTGCCTGAATTAAGGAGCCACAGCTCAAACTCCAATGCCCCAAAAAAGCTACCATCCATGGCTTAATCCACGGCTTCCCAAAACCCACCATCACCGAAATTTGCAGTTGCCTTGGGGCCACAGGAACGTTTGGGCCACCTCTGCTGATCAAGACTCAGCTCATAATCCTGTCCCAAAGCAAAGTGCTTCAGCCCAATCATTTCACTGCTGCCTTGCACAGCAAGCATGCCGTTCCTGGGGTAGAGCTCTACAGCCGGCCAGGGTTGAGGGATGGGGTCCCAACCAGGTCCAAGGTGCTGTATGTACCTTACAGAAGTCAGCCAGAAACCTTCCCATGAGGGGAAAACAACTCCTGTGCAAGTGGGGAGAGCAAGTCAGAACCCCTCTGCACCTCTACAAACTGTGTACTAGACTGCAAAGCCAGGGTTCTCCTCGGTGCCTAAAGGTTTGAGATTTATAGGTTTCCTCTAAATTCAATGTGTGGCAAGTCAAGTAGGCAGGAAAGGCAGAAAGCAAGCAGCTCCCAACTTCCCCTTTGATGGACATTGGGAACCTCAACACCCTTCAAGAAGAAATCCCTAATGGGATCAGGTTTCAGATGTTAAATCCCTCAGTAATCACTATGAGGGCTGCCATGTCCCTGGGTATCTGGGCTTGCACAGTTGCAGGAGGAGCCTGTGGTGGAGAAGAACGTGGCAGTCCCATTTCTTGCACCCTCTCCTACAGTTCAACCAGGAGACTTCCCTCCCTACAAGTCCAGCTGAGCAGCATGTGCAGAAATATGAGCACATGTGCAGGACAGCAGTATATAAGTATTTTTGAGGTGTTTCTGACTGTAACACTTTATAATGTGTGAAGTAGCTCAAACACAGCAGCACTCCATACTGTTTATATGGGAAAGAAGTACAAATCTGTTTACATTCAGTCCTTATATATGGGCCGGATTCTGCAGCCTCCTATTGATAATTGTCCTTTGACAGCTAGAAACTGCAGCAGCAATGAATATTACTGGATCTCAGCAGCAGCTGAAAGTTACACACATTGCAGTAGTCCCCTTGTACAGCCTCAGTGGACAAACTATGACAAAACCTATTCAGCTGCTATAAAGATTGTCTTCAAATACAGCTTTCATTAGTGGTTTATTTTGCATGAGGTTTAAAATCACTTTGTTTTCTGTAAGGCAGAAGCAGGTGCCAAGGACTATTATATGTTGGGTCTATAGGTCCATGGGGAAAGAGAAACTAATTCAAATTGTTTTCCTGCTCTCAGAAGGCAATAGGATCACATGACAAGCACTGCAGAAGCACTCCCTGCTAAAAATAGCAACATTTTAGGAAGATATTTCAGTCCTGCCTTGAATTCATTAATTATTCACTTCATCTGCATTTTTTTTTAGCATCATCATAAATTTCTGTCTTTGCAAGAGCAGTACTTCCCTGTGCCCTGAAGGAGAAATTTTAAAATAGCCTCTCTTTATCTGGCAGGTTTGATGGATCATGACAGTGCTGTGGTACACTAGCAGACCTTGAATAAGGGGGCTTGCATTGTGCTGTGCTCTGAATGAATTCAGTGGATTTCAAGCTTACAGATTCAATTTTTATTTTACAAGCTTATCCTGCTGTTACTTTTCACCCTCCTACAATCTACACAGGTACATCTCTTTTGTCCTTCATCAAAATTCTCAGAAATTCATGTAAAGCCACTAGGTAAATACTTCAGTGTGAACTTGACAGAGCAATCAGGATGCAGGTTCAGATATGTAGAGACATAAACAATCACATTTTCAGAGAAGTGAAATGATTTCTTTATAAATTCATCAAATGGTTTGCTTCTAGGACACCTAGAAATTATACTTGAGACACCACTGGAATAAATCAGTGTCAGTGACTTTGGATCAGGCCATGTAAATAAAGTGAGGACCAAAATCCCAGCATATCTATCTGACCATGCCCTGGGAGATCCTTACAATAATGGCTCATCTAGTACCGCAACAGACAAAAATATTCACTAGGATATTCATCTATGTAGAATCATAGAATCATAAAGGTTGAAAAGACCTTTAAGATCACTGAATGCAAACATTAACCTAACACTGACAAGTCCACCACTAAACCGTGTGCTACCACAACATTACCTAATGCTAATCATTTAAGTTGAAAAGACCTTTAAGATCATTGAGTGATCTGCCCTGATTTTATCCTGCTCTGGCAGGGGGGTTGGGCTCTATGATCTTTGGAGGTCCCTTTCAACCCCTAACACTCTGTGATTCTGTGAGTGCAACCATTAACCTAACACTGCCAAGTCCACTGTTAAGCCACATACTACCGCAACACTACTTAATACTAACTTACACTCATGTTTTGAGCACACATGCCTTTTTCAAGACAGAATTGTGCATAATACAAGGGTAAGGCTGGTCCATCCTACCAGCAAGCACTTTCTTGACTCACCAGCTTAGGATGGGAAGGTCTTGCTGAAAGCCAGCTCTCCCAGTATGGGAAGGAAATGGCATTTCCTGATCACAAGTGGCTTGAATTGCACCTTCTGGCTATGACTTTTAGAAAGTCCCTGTACACACAGTCAAAAATAAAGAGCTAGCACTAGAATACATCAGTTTTTGCATACTTCTATCTTAGCAACTGATTTCTCTCTCTGTTTTTCCAGTACCAATATTTCCTTGCACCATACTGACTAGACAACTTTGTTGAAGGCTGACACAAATACCAAACATACCCAGCTGGAACAGCTATGGGAAGTAACCTGCATTCCTGTGAAAGGGAGGCTGCCTGACTTGATCAAATCATTTAATTCAGGGGCCAAATAAGGAGGTGACCTCAAATTTATATAAATCAGATGTTGCACCACATACCATATGTTTTCTATGAGGACTGTTCATAGAGTATTCCACTATAAAGTGATTGATTCTCATTTTACTACAATTCCATGCTTTACCTAATTGCATTTTTTTTACCTGTTATTTAAATCAGAACATTCAAATTATTGAATTTTGCCAAGATGCACATATCACAAGGGCAGAAACCAAAGTCATATTTAATTCAAAAGTCTGCTAGTGACTAGTCAGTGCTAAGAAGACCAGAATCCCTTTCCATTCCTACATTCTCCACCATCTAACAAGGGAGAATAAATATGTTATCTTATTTCCAGGTAGATTGATTAAAAGTGAGGTCACAAATTAATAAAGTACATAGTTACAGCCATCACAACTAAATATTTGCCAGCCTGTTTAAAAATATCCCAGTGAAGCAACTAATTGGAAATAAGTGGAAATAGGCAAAACACATGTACACTGCCCAGAGAATGGTTTCATGAATCTAAAGAATGGTAAGAATTTGTGCTGCTTAGTAGTCAAAAGCACAATACAGGCTCCTGTATAAAACACATTAATACTCTTTTTTTTCTTTTAAGTAACCTTACATAGCTAAAACTCCAATTTATTTTGTAACCTGACAAAAGGAAACCTCTTCAGACCGTCATTCCTAAAATCACAACAAATACATGTCTAGCAAACTATTCTACTCTATGCCATGTATAGTTTTCCCTTTTGCAAACTGCTACACTGATTTGGTAGAGACACTTCACAAGAGAACACCTAATCCAGAATTCCAAACATCTATTAACAACTGTATCTGATGTAGTCAGCATTTCCTACATACCTGCTGCACGTTATCACCATGTTAATCCACCCTGTCATAATAAAATCACATTTAAATATATAGTTTCCTAAATAAGCTCATGCAAGTCCCCTATTATGGCTATATGACATTAATAAAAACTGCACATATAGTGAAAAGAACAAAAAAAAACCCCACTATTCACTTCCAAAGTGGTTTTCATTGCTGTTCTGCCTACAACAGCACACATTTTCCATGCAGTTGGCCCTTCCCAAGCAGTAACATAAACAGCCCCTAGAACATACGACATTTGGCTAATAATTAACACTCATCTAGTGTTGTCATAAATAAAGGTGTAGCTTAGCATTTGCTGTGGTGTTGTCTGATCTCCCATGCTAATCCTGTTAGTCTCTGGCTGGTGGACAACCTCCAGCCACAACAAGAAGCCAAATACCAATGTCTGGGCAGCTCCAGTTTCCAAGTTAGACAGTGTTATGAGGCAAGCCCTGCACATTGAGTGTCTGACTTGGTGAATGCCACATAGTTTTTCTCAGAACAGTTTCTCCAAGCAGTGTTTTTTCAGAATGTTTTGTTTAAACATTTGACCGAACATGGAAAAAAAAAGAAGAAGAAAAGTCTGCCAAAAGGACTTGCTGACTGGTTTTTTGTGTTTGTGTTAGTGCTTCTCCATAAGCACTTCAGAAGACAGCAGAAGGCCTGCAGGACCAGAAGAGAAACCAAGCAAATAGACAGGCATTCATGCTGCTACTCACATGCATTTCATACTCCATGACACTTTTTATAAGATGAGAGAAATTAGGCAAGGTGTCTTGGCTAAACCATAGTTGGGCAATTGCATTCTCCCTAGCTGACATCACCTTGTACTTTCATGAAGATTAAGTATACATTTTAGTTTCTCCTCCTAAACTTCTAGTTAATTTGTATAAAGTTTTTATTATACATAAATTCCCACTTACAACCCTCCCTGCCCCCAAAACCCCACAAACAAACAAAAGCAAAACCAAAATGAAAGAAAAAACAAACAAACCAGAAAAACAAACAACAAAAAACAAACAAACAAACAAAGATGTATCACTGTTCTCTACTGCTACCATGGAGCAGTATGACAGTGTTTAAAGAGTGGCATCTTTCATAGAAAAAGCTTGCAAAGTCCCCAAGATATGGGGCTTGCAAAGTCCCCAAGTTATGGGACTTGGTCCTCTTGGAAGCGCTGTCATCAAAAGCTGCAACAGCTACACAGGTAGACACTTTGGTGCTTCCATGTGCCGATGAAGGCTACGGAAAAGCAGGGTTTCCTGAAAAAAGCAAGTGGACTCCAGAATCAACAATAAAATCCCAGGAGACTGTCAGTGCAGCAAGGCTGTCATTGCTTCTTCACTTTGCCCCACTGCATCTCTTTTCCCCACTCCCTGGCTGTTCACACCATCATGGACCTACTCTGGAGGGACCAGACTGGGATTCAGCACTATGTTTCCCAGAGTTGCTTACGGAGCTCTTATGACATGAGCTGCAGGAGGAGGACATGCCAATTAGGCCTCCATCTATTTTTGCTATTGCCAAATCCATAGCTCTTGAGTTTACTGATACCCACCTCCTTTGAGATTTCAAGTTTGTAGCATCTGTCAAGATTTAAGCATGCTCTCCCTGGACACGAAAAAATTATTATAGGGAGATCAACCCCATTGTTCCTGAGCTCACATCTGCCAACACAGGCTGTCTACCAGCAGCCACGCTTACATCCATAAAGGTTTGATTTAGATCTGCTCAACTGATTGCATCAGATGAAAACTCATTTTCACCTAAATACCCAGTGTCTGCTTGTGCTGCTGTTGGAAGTCGTGACAAAGTTCCAGGGACAGTCCTCGGGACACGTAAGCTGTCACAGTGCCATCGCTCTGGAAGCTAAAGAGCTTCCTTCTCCATGCCACAACAGCAGGCCCAGAAGGAAGTCAACTCTTAAAAACCAAACAAACAAGCAGGTGTGTTCCCCTCCCTTCCACGCCAGCAGGACTGGGCCCACACTGTGCCATTTACTAGTCATGCTTCTGACCTCTATTTTATTTTTGGTTTCCCTGGCACAATCAAGAACTGCAGTCATCAATGTTATCTAAGCATCTAATTCATAACGCTTGGCTGAACCCTTCCAAGAATCAGAAAGCAAGGTGGTATGCAATCTGATACGAGGGCTAGAGCCAATTTTTAAAGAAGGCAGAAGAAAAATTCCCATCAACTTAAATGGAACTTGGATCAGGCTTGCAATGATAAAAAGGCAACAAATATTTTAAGACACTAAAAGAATCATTTCAGGCATGCTCAGATTTACTGAAAGCTGTAACTTGACCTACCTCGGCTCTCCACTCCACAAATTCTCTTCTATCAAAAGACTATGTGTATGTCAAATCAAGGCTGTTATCCTACAGCTACACACACATTTAGCCTGAAATACTAGTTGAGCTTTTATCTGAGTAGAGATTTTTAAATAAAACGTGTTTAGCTTAAATACAGCTAAGATGCAGCACAGCATCAAAGTGTTTTGTCAGTATTTTTCTACCTATTTTGTGTGTTTCTCTAAGCACAGAACATTGGGTTAAAGGAAAGATAGCTCTCCTTCAGCAGAAAGCACTGCCTTTTTCAGAGGCAGCTTAACTCTCGTGCTGGAAGACATCGTAGAGGGGGTGATAAGAAGTACCTAATCTGCATGAGACTCTACACTCAGTGAGCACTCCCTAAAATGTATTTATCCATCATTACAGGAGCACCTTACTCCTCAGCTAGAAGGTGTCATAAAAATGGCAGAATGCTCAGGCTGCTTCATAAAACGCTTTGCCACGGGGACAAAATAATTATAATATGCATGCAGTGAGATAAAAACATACACCAAGATAATCTGGTCAAGGACTGGTGAACAAAAGCCTGTCTCTATATGCTGTTATTTATTTTATGTAAAGCTACCTGATAGGTACTAGATCAGAGGTCAAGGACATTACTGACCACACTGTAATTTTAGATGGGGGTCATCAAACAAATAAAACATAACAGGCTGTCACATTTTGGAAAGATCCAGTCTTCCTCACTGAAATGACAAACATCCATCAGAGTCTCGGAAACCAATAAATTTGCCAAAGAGATTTTTAAATCTACAGTGCTTTGTTGGGCAATATAGCAAAGGCTTGGTACTCTTAAGACCTTTACCCGGCAGGACTCAATGCATATTCAGTTTAAGTTGTTTAAAAATGAGGCCTTTTAATTTTCCATCTTTTCTGGACACAAAAGAAGGCCAACATTTCAAAGAGCTGCTGAAGAAAATAATGTCACATTGCCCTTTTAGACAGCAGTGCTCCTCCTTTGGAAAACATTTCTCGTAAGTGGTCTCTCTGGAGATGACTCTTTGGTCACTTCCACTATTCCTTTTGCCAGACGCAATACCACCATAAAGTCATGGATCTAGATACACAAATTTTAGTATTTCACTTTGGACAAAGAAGATTTCTCTAAGATTTTTCAGAAAATTCACATATCTTTGTTGTTGCTGTGCCCTAACTTAGGTTCTCAGTGATACAGCTGACCCAGCCTTTGGGAAACACTGGAGCAAATCAGGTGGCTCTGCTCCTCCATGAACCCCCTACTCCTCACATGTACATCAGTGGACCTGTCTTTCAATGGGTCAAACTTTAGTCATGCAGTTAATTTCAGCTTTGATGAAAGAAATTGTCAATATGTCTGAACAAAAAAAAACAAACTAAAAAATTCTGTAATAACAACTTCAACACAACTGGTGATTGAAGAGCTCAAAGACCAGGCAACTGGTCTACCAGGTACCAGCAGCATACAGACCTTCTAAAGAATTCTGATTCTTACAGTACATAGGAAAAAATATATATATATTAAAAAATTTAACCTTTACAACATTTGTATATTCTAAAATGACTCAAAGGATTTTCCTGAAGTCTTCCCCAAAAAGTTTCCTGTTCTGACCCCGGATTATATATATACTAGATGCTGTCCTAACAAAGGCACCAGCAGACCAAAAACCCCCCTTGCTATGCCAAAGTAATAAACATTTACATGTTAAAAGGCTGCCTATAGATTGCAGACTCTCACAGGCAGAAACACTGTCTAGATTTATGGTTTTAAAATGATGAATACAGTATAGCTCTTATCTTGATTGAGGTTTGCTGACACAACCATAAAATTAATTGGTGGTTTTACAGAAGCAGGTCCAATCCTGATTCCATTGAAGTCAATGGCATTTCAGCCATAATAGAATCAAGTCAAATTTTCTCCTGAGTCACAGTTGCCTCCATAATTGTGTTAAATTTGAAAAGTAAAGTTTAGCAGATTAAAGATGCACAGCCTGGGCCAGACCTCAAAAGCATGCAGCGTCCACACCAGAAGCCAAGTTTTTCCTCATCAGCAATCGTGGAACATGGATATAAAATCTGATCTTCAAATCAAACGTAACAGCAGAGGTCTGCCTTTATAATAGAAATTAAAAAAAAAAAAACCAAAAAAAAAACCCCAAAGAGCTTTATAAATGGGGGGAAAATGGATTTGCACTGTAACAAGCTTTATTTCTTAAGCTTTTTGAATGCAACACAAATGAACTGCATTACTGTGCATCACCAAATCAGCCTGAGCACATTCAAACTGCAAAGCAAATCTCAGCGTAGACAAAATCCCTAACGAAGTCCCCGCAGGGCAGACTTTTTCCACTCTGCCTTTGAAAATGATGAATGGTAAAGTGGGAAAGAGTGTCACATTCACATCCCACTGGCTCCTGAGTCAGAAACAGAGCACATCAGATCTTTATCTGATACAGCGTATAATCCCCAAGCATATCTCAGTATGTCACTGCTGATGATGCTCTTTTAGCATGTCACTTCAACATAGCATTCTCAGATCAACTGAAGACGCTGAACCTTTTCTCACCTCCATATCATTAACACAGCTAGCTCCAGAAACATTGAGGGCTGCAGTGACTAGGGAGCTACACAACTGCAAAGAAGTGAATCTGAAGATATTCAAACTGAACATGGCCCACCCTTGCTCACTGGGTAGGATTCATGTTTGCAATGCAGTTATGCCACTTTAACAACAACTCAATGTCGACAGCGTGGTACGCAATTCCTCTCCCACTCCACACTGCAAACAATTCCCCCAGTGAGCACTAGTGCTTTCCCAAACAGGCAACACGCCAGTTCAGGGACAACCAGCAGAGAAGCAACCCTATTAAAAAAAGGGCAAACTCTATGCCATGGCTTTAGATCCCTAAATTAGCCTCCTGATAGGTCAGATGAGTGCTGGTGTCAGAGCAAGGAAGGAAGCAGAAGCACACAGTGGAGGCAATGAACCAGGACTGCCCTTTCGGGAAGGGGGTTTCTTCAAGGTGTTAGATCACCTTGGCTGCATCCTCAAGCAGCAGCTCTAATTTCTCATTTTTGTGAGAATACAAAATTCCATATATCTTTAAGAAGGGAAAAGCAAGTCATTAAATTAAGGTTTGAGTAGGATCTCTCTTTACCAAAGCTTAGCTTTATACACACACACACACACATATATATATATATATATATCTTATTTATGTAGGAGATATTCTAATACTTTCCTGTCCTAGGCACGCACTGAGAATCCAAGTTCAGCACAGAATTGCAGACCACGGTAAGTAGATCACTGAGGGTTTTCTCTCATATAAAACTATCCTCAGACATAGTATGCATCTGGAATTAAGTCCTCTGAGGAAATTCAAAGACCTAAGGAAACATGTAGTATCTATCCAATAGAACACTATTAGCAGGTGTCCCTCTGTGGTGACAGGTGTTATAATCTGTGAAAATGTGATTTAAAAAACTTATTGAAGCCTTAATTTTAAAAGAATCACAATAGCTGCAGTTTCTCGCAGAGATGTCTCCCATATTGCCTGTGTTAAGCATATGGATTCACCTATCAATTCTTCCTACACAAGTACCCACATCTCAAAAGACCTTTCTTTCGCATGCAGTCCTTCATACCTTGCTGAGTGGGTTGTGTTTTCTGCTCTCATCCCCAATGCTGGTGCCTGTGAAGAACACCACGTAATAGTACCCAGCTTTCAGCAGGGCTGCCCATCCAAATTCAGAGAGACGCTATCTGCAAAGTAGATGAGGTTGTAGACAAATCTTCCCAAGTAACTAAAGTTTCAGAGCTTCTCTCAGATCTATACCTTCCACAAAGAAAACGTCCACAATTACAATGCTTTCCAGCTGTACAGTGCAGAGAAAAAGCATTTATGCTTCGTCTCCTACTTCCCTGCAAAAATTCCTCAAGCCAGTTCAATATCTAGCTTCCTCATGACCTGAAACTTCCTCATTATCCCACCTAAGCTTTCTTGTAACCCATTCAAACCCATTCATTCTCGTTGTCTACTTCAAGGACTTTTTTTCTCTCCTTGGTGTCAAACCTCAATGTATTTACAGAGATCAAGAGTGTACCCTCTCAGTTTTCATTCTGCAGGCTAAATAAGCAAAGTTATATAGTCTATTCTATATAGTCTATTCTATATAGTCTATTCTATAGACTCCATCATTTGATAGTCTTTTCATCCCTCTGATTATCCCAGTAAGACCTCTCTGCACTTGTTTCAGTTTCAATTCATCTTCTTTAACACAAGTGAATCACTGCACTTTGCATTTAGACTGGATCATAGCAGCACCATATGCAATGGCACCAATAGAGCACTCCCTGACCCCCAGTTGTAAACATTTCGGGCACCTTAGGTCACCAAGTCCCTTCTGTGAGGCTGCCTTCTGTGCTGAAAATACTTCCCAACTTGGCAACAATTTCAATAACACTCTACTACTTTTTTACGACAAGATGTTTAATGTTCCTAATAAAAACGGATAATAAAACTAGTCCAAGGACCATTCACAGAATCACAGAAACACAGAATTACAGAATCATAGAATTACAGAATCACAGAATGGCAGGGGTTGGAAGGGACCTCTGGGGATCATCTAGTCCAACCCCCTTGCTAAAAGAGGTTCAACTCAATCAGGGTTACGTCCAGGTGGGTTTTGAAAGTCTCTAGAGAAGAAGACTCCACAGTCTCTCTGGGCAGCCTGTTTCAGTCTCCTTCACCCTCACTGTAAAGAAGTTTGTCCTTATGTTTAGGTGGAACTTCCTGTGTTCTCATTTGTGCCTATTGCCCCTCGTCCTATCACTGGGCACCACTGAAAAGAGTCTGGACCCACCCTCTTGACACCTTCCTTTTAGATATTTCTAAGCATTGACAAGCTCCCCTCTCAGTCTTCTCTTCTCCAGGCTAAATAGTCCCAGAGGAGGAGGAGGAAAAGAACATCCCTCAACCAGCTGGTCACACTCTTCTTAATGCACCCCAGGATACCATTGGCCTTCTTGGCCACAAGGGCACACTGGCTCATAATTAATTTATTATCTAACAGAACTCCAAGGTCCTTCTCTGCAGAGTCACTCCACTCCAGAGTAATACTTTTCAACATTCCCCGTTGCTGTCTTCTCTTAATTTTTTTTAACATCTATTACACAAGTCTTTTACTAACACCCATTTCACTCACAGTAGCAAATGATCTCTTCTGCAAGTCATATCTAACAGAGCCCTGCAGATTAGCACAAATGTATTTCCTATTTCTAGAAAAAGAAATTGCTACTAAAAATGAAATACAAGGCTTGCCTGAAAGTATTTATCCAAGTTCAGTAAACTCATCTCGCACATACCTCCAGGTCGTCCTCTACTCTTTCATTTAAAAGCAATGTTCCTACACCTCGAGCACAGCCTAAGCCAGCCTGACAGCCCTCCAGCATCCATCCTAAGTCATGCCCCCAGCCAAACACAAATCACGTGGGCGGAGGTCCACAAACACTGAAGACTAGAAAATATCTGCACTGCCTGCGAGAGAAGCAAACCCTCCCTTGTGTAGCCTTGCTCCCACCTTTGCACCTCATCTGGCAGTGACCTGAGAGGGAACCACTATGGATGAAGACAGCTTTTCTGCTTGGCCAGATTGTTTTCCAGTTCCCTGCTTCAATTCACCATGCAGCAACAGAAACACTTGTGCCAGCAAAAGGGAGGAGATGGATGGTTAGAGGGGAAATATCCACTTCTTTCAGCAGTGGTGTCAGCTGGCCTTGCTCCCTTTGTTCCTCATACAACAGGGAATGTCCCAGCCCCATGCCACCACCCCAAGGAGTCTGTCAGAAATACTGGCTAGCCCAGTTAGCAGCTGTATTCAGACTGTATTGCATTTACACTCCCGCCTGAACACACCTTGTTTTGTAAAGGCTTCTGTTCTCTTTTCATTTAAATAGCTTAAGAAGTTCTTGCCTTATATTTTAGTATGCATTTCAGGGCCCCCGTCAGCTTTATTGCAGAAATTTCCCTTATTCCCATGCTTCTACACCTCTAAGATGCATACTTTTGTGCAACCTGCCCTTCTCCCATTCCTCACACACCTTCTGCCAAGCGCCCATAGCCTACTAGTCTCCAAATTCTTTCACCCTCACTGGGATACTGTTTCTACAGGATTTCTCCATCTCTGACAATGGTTCAAGTTTCCTTCAGATGCAGAGCCATGAGCACCTTTTTCAACTGGTCCTCTTCAGATCTCAAAGTTTCTCTTTTCAAATTAGCTCCAGGCTTGCTTCTTGCAGCTCTTCTGTTTAAAGCAGGTTTACTCAGGAAAACATGAGTCACTATTACGGCTAAAAGTCACCATCGGGTTTTTGATCACAGGAGTGACAGGTTGTCCTGAGCAAAACTGCTTGTGCGGAAAGCCTGACCATTCATCCCAACTCAGCCACCCCAGGATCTGCCTTCTGCCTTCTCTGACATTTGTACCATTTACCAAAAGGCACTTTATTATTTTACACACAAGCAGAAGGGTGTCAAACCTGCTGCTGTAGCCATTATCCCTCCTGGGATATGATCACTCTCAGTCCAGAAGTCTGCATCTTAAACTGCATTTAATTCTCTCTCCAAAATTGTTGTGCCCTACAACATCCCTGTTTCTAGGTTCACCCCAACCACAGGCATCTGCTTTTACACTGTCGGACAGATAATCCAGATTATTAAAGAAAAATCAGTCTATCTGAAGCATATGGAATAGCTTCAGATGGGAGGTGTTTAACACTAACAGGAAAGTGTGAATGATACTGCAGGGTAATTTATTTACCTATTCTATTCTTAGATATCTGCAGTGACCATATACTTGGCCAAAATGCTGTTCCAAGCATGCATCTTCAATTTGGTTTTTTTCCTCCATGTTGTTGCCATGCACCTTGACCTATCATTTGAAGGACTGAACAATTCCCTTCCCTTATTTGCATGGGAATGTAAAAGATATTTTTAGAATGCGGCAAAACAAATCCTTACCTACACCAAGCAATTTTCAGTAAACTATGAAAAAATTGTCCCTTTTTTATCAAAAAAAAAAAAAATAAAATCTGTTCAGCCATCTTTGTATCTGCACAGTCCTTCCAGGACTGTGGGGACCAAAACAAAAGCAAAAAATACTACAGGTTCAGCCCTACTGGGACAATAAAGAGGTGTATTGACACCTCCCTGCGCACTTACTAGGAAAACATGTTTCTTCGAGGAAAATACTCTCTCTCTCTCTTCCTCCACCCTCTCCCTGGTAGTTTTAGGAGCAAAAGGCAAGTTTAACATCCCAAAAACACTGAGACAAACAAGTTTTCAGTTACTTTTTTGAAGGATAGCAATTTATTACCCTGTTGTAAGTAGTCCTAAATTTCACTTTGCTGCATGCCTCCCAGAAGTCTGAAACTCAGAAGTGAGGAGCCTTCCTCCCTGGCTCCAGATCTAGGCTCGTTGGCTCTGTCCCAGCTACTCTGTGGGCACATGAAACCTCAGTCTCTACTGTCCCCTCCCCAATCCTTCCAAGCACTCCTAGCCCTCTCCCCTTTCCCCAGCTACTCCACTATTTCCCCTCCTGCCTTCCTCCTCCCTCCAGCACAGCTCCCCTCATAGCTGCTATAGAACTTTCAACTCTCAGTTTTCCTCCTGTGCATCCAACCTGAGCTGCCTTTTGCAACACACAAAGTACACAAGGAGCAATGGAGACACCAGCATCTCATAGAATAATAAAATAACAGAATTTTTTGAGTTGGAAGGGACCTTTAAAAGTCATCTAGTCCAACCCCTCTGCAATGAATAGGGACATCTTCAACTAGAGCAGGTTGCTCAAAGTCCTGTCTAACCTGAGCTTGAATGTTTCCAGGGATGGGGAATCTACAACCTCTCTAAACAACCTGTTCCACTGTTTCACCTCCCCCACTGTAAAAAGTGTCTTTCTTAATATCTAGTCTGAGGACTGAAGCAGTTCTATGGCCATGGGAAATCAGTGGGACAGGGATGCAAACAGTGGAATGTAGCACAGCTCTCTACTAGAGGAGAACCTGGGACAGGGAGGACAGCTGAGGTGAGGGTGTCCCATGGTCCTGTTGTGCTTGAGGTAGCACAGGACTGCCTCAGAGGACAGACAGCAGTGCAAACTCATGGTGTGGGTGCTCATTGTTGCCTGCCATGTAGGTGTCAACTGCTGATATTCCCAAGGGCAGTGGAGCAGGGCAGTGGAGCAGGGCAGTGTGGGGGTGAGGACAGCCCATGAAGGCATGATGGTTGTGGGACTGATCAGAAAGACCTCCCTCACTCCATGGCATGGCACTGTGGAGCACAGCTAAGACGCATTGGCTAACACTCTTGCCAGAGGTATTGGCAAGATCTGCTTGGCACTTGGGAAGGTAAAAGGTCTTTGTGTGTCATCTTAACACCCTTCGGGTCCTATCTGTAGTTTGTATTTTTCCCCCTCTCGCGGGACAAGCATGGTAGCTGTTGTGAAACATGATGAGTAGTCATAGCTGCAGGCTGCAAGGGAAGGCGAGGTAAAGGGACAGCAAGAACAGAGCGAGATGGGAGGGAAAGCTGCTGTCACTAACCAGCCTCCAAATCATCACTACGTAGCTACCACTGGCTTCTCTGCAATGCCACATACATGTATCTTCAGCTTTCCCTGGCTAAATCTGTGGGATGAGGAGGAACTTGAGAAGAGCCACCCTAAGTTACACATTGCTGCCTGGGACAGCACTAGAGTCACTTTTAACCAGGAGTTGCAGTAGGAGCTGCCCCTTGTAACGGTGGCAAGTTGGGAAGAGTTTGTCAGGAAGGTAATTTAGGAGGAAAGTAGCACCTTGAGAAGGCCAAGAGGAACATGTCTGGTCCAAGATATGCTGAAACTGCTTTTACTGTTGCCTTTTATGAAAATTGGCAGCAATCACCCATCCTGGTTGCTCTGCTTCACCATATGTCCCATCTCCAGTGGCACCACAAATATGCTGGGAAAAAGCTTCCTGTGCCAAATGTTTCAAACACAAATATAGAAGGATTGGAGTCTTTTAGGTCACTGGTTTGATTAACGCCTAATATATTTTTCATGCAGTACTTTGAATATAAATATGATAGTGTCATAGACACAGGGCATCTATTCCAGCAGTGTCAGGTGTTGCATGCTGAATGCTTGCACAAACCCACCCGCTCAGATCCATAATGCTGATGTAGAGCAGGAACAGGTATTTCTTAGGTTGCTATTCTGTTGTACATGGGAAACAGTTTTCCCACATTAGAAAACATGTTCACAGCCTTGTAAGCGTACGAGGTCTGTGACAAAGCTGGTGTTATTCATGGCTCTTAGTGAAGAAACCAAGACAGAGGCACCCACCTCCCAGCACACGCAGCACAAGGACAACTTGCTGGTGCTACAGAACAGTTCAACTTAAGTGACCACTCTGCTTAATTCAGGTGAAAAATTTGAACTTCAGTCTATCACACATCAGTCTGGAAACTAATTTCAGTTAAACTGATCTTCTCTCTCACAAGAAAGCTAATTCCGCGCTGGACTGTGCCTTGCTTCCATTTCAAACTGCAACACGTATTCCCATTAGAGAACTTCCTTTTCAATTAATTGGGTTTTTTTTTCTTCTTCTTTTTTATCAAAACCAAAAGCAAAACACTGTGACTTAAAAATGTCCATCTAACTCTACATGAAAACGTGCTCTGCGGCCTGCTTATCTCACTGTTTCTATGAGAGCTGACAGTTGCTGAAATATAGGCACTAGGATTACTGGTGTTGACAAGGCTTTAAAGCATCACACTGAGTAGCCATTAGAGGTTATATTTCATTGAAAGTAATGTAATTCAATTATCATCACTCTTTAGTACATCCCACCTCTGGAGGCTGACAATAAGCCATATCATCCATCAGATTTTAACCTGAACTTTGCATTCTGGCCTTATAGATTGCCAGTTCTCCATCATGAATGGCTTCATATTTTTAGCACCATTTCTTAGGGAAAAAAAGGTTATCCAATTACATTGTACATCCATCTGCCTGCCTATCTGTCCTTCCTTAGCTTTTCAACCAGTTTCAATCAGGAGGCAAAGGTCTTCAAGAAAATTAAGTTCCTATCAGTTTTGCGACTAATCAGAGGCAGGGTAAAGAAGAGAAATCATTTGCACGTCCCTCTTGGGAGTGGTAAACTATGTAATCCCTGCAAACTGACAATCCAGTGAGCATGGACAGCTAAGACTGTCTTTTTCCATGCAAGAAACACAAAAGCATGGAGAATTTGTGTTACTGTGGGGACAGAAGGTCAGGAAGACCCATGTCTTGGACTGTGAGACACAAGCCCCCAGGAAAGCATGCACCTTTAGAACTGCTGTTCATGGAACAACTACTTTATTAATACAGTAAGCTTAGTATTTACCAAGAATTTCTTGTGCATATTTCTTCAGCAAATAACATTTTCAGGAAGTCACTCTGACAGTCAAACATATTGCACACACAAAATACAAGTTGCACAGAAAAGCGTTGTAACATCTGCTTTCCCAAATCTATGCGTTTAAGCTCTATCAGTAACCACATTTTCCTTTTCTGAGTATATGAAGCATAGAGTAACTGATTCACTGTGTTTATCTGTTTAAACGATTACTCTTACTGATGATTATCAACAGTACTGATTCATATTACTGTTGTTGTTCTGCCTTTTTGCTGTGTAACTGAACCAGAAAAGTACTCATGACTTCACCAGTTCTTTATCCCATTCATCAGCTGCACAAGGATTGTGACTTATGACAACTTACTCCTCACAGGCAACTTGACTACACTGTCATTGCATCCATTCCCTTTCTCTCTTCCTCTCTGTCCTTCCAACCTTTTTCTCCACCGTATTGCCATTTATGCAAAATTCCTTTTCTTTGGCCTTTCTGACTCACCAATTCACACCATCTCTGTATCTCCTCCCCCATCCACACATTCTCCATCCCAGCTTTGCCACTCATTCTACCACCTCGTCTTCTGCCTCCCCCATGCACTGGAATGATCTTTACCTTCTGGCTCCCTACCCTAGCCTGCTCTTTGCTCAGAAGACAGTCCCCTTCTCCTCTCTACCTTCCCTCTCTCACACTAAATGTTACTAGAAAAGGATCTGTGAATTTGGACGCTCCCATAAAAACACTTATGCTGGATCTTCCTCATCTTACTTCCTCATGCTCCCCCATGGGTGACATATGTGGAAACTGGACTTCTCTCTTACTCCTTCTGTATTTACCTGCCCACTCAACAACATTTCATGTTTCCTCCCATTCTCACTGCTGTTCCACTCAGTTCTCTCCCCATCCTTTTCCTAGTTACTATTCTTCCCCTCTGACACCAGTATCTTCAACTACACCAAAAGTCACTATCCCTTTAACTGCTTTTTGAGTGTCTCTCTTTGCAAGGTTTACACTATCAGTCAAGCATTGCCACCTTCTCCTCCATGCTTTTAATGAACCCTAGTGAATACACAGACTCCCTGCACGTCAGACATCTCATTACCTTTCAAACTTGCCATCGTCTTTCTGAAATACAAATGCTTCTCAAGTCCTTGTCAACTTTGGAGAGTAATTTTTCACTGCTAGAAGACGTTCCCTTCTACTATTTGGGGAGTTACCGGCTTGATTTCAGATTCCCCTGTCCACAATCTACCCAGGGTGTGAACCTCAGTGTATGTCAGATGTCTCAGGTATTCCCAGGTAAGGGTCAAGTCACGCACACACATACGCACACACACCACACACACACACACACATACCCCCCACTCTTTATCTTCTGCTGCAAGACAGCCCATGTTGCTGAGAACACTCACCCATCAGCTGCAGGTAGGCTGGTTTACCAGCCTAACTCCCACATCTGAAACAGCAAATTTTACTCCTCCCTCACACTGTTACTCACTCCTGCTGCCATCCCCCAGGGAGCACCAGCTGAACTTCCAGGACAAGACCTCCAAGCCTCATGCCTTCATCTCTATACTTTTTATAACTTATATCCACTCCTATTTCTCAGCCACTTATACTACCCTTTACCTCCCCTTCTACTTTCTTATGTCAGTTCCTAGAAAGCTCTCTGCCTATGCACAAAAGGCAGACACTTTGTCTCATTTTAGGGCTCTACTGATGAACACATTTACAAATCTCACAGTTTTAAATCTTTAGTCTTCAGTGAATAGCTCTGGCCACCAGTCTCTGTTGCTTGTATCTAAATTGTCCTCCAAAATAATTCCTGATTTTGTCACTTTTTCCCTCTCCAGTATTCTTTATACCACCACAGGGTCTTGTTTCAAATGAGACTGCAAGATACTTAGAGCAAAAAGAGCGCTTTTACAGCATCTAGTGCAACGGGGGCTTACAGGAGGTAGCAAGTGTTTTTCCCAGAGTATGTAAGGATCATGACTGCCCAAGGCTAGTGGGAACTTACCGAGCCGTACAGTTCCCCTTTCTCATTCATTCCAAGGTAGAGTCCACTGTCGACTCCTCGGATGCTGACCAAGCCCACTGCTATACTGATAAATTCCAGTATACCTATAAAATGCAGGAAAAAAAAAAAACAATGTACCTATTGTTTCCATTGAAAGATATCTTTTTTTTTTTTTCAAATGTGATTGATCCCTGAGTGATAAGCAGCATTTTCAAAGTTGTTTTCCCATTTTCAGAATTGTTTGGAGGAAGACAAGGAACAAATTAAAATATCTTAAATACTTGCACAGTGAAGCCCTTTGAGTCTCTGCTAGAATGATGAATTGCAAACAGCATTAATGTACCAAATAAAAAATCACTCTCAATCACTCTCATCATTTCTAAACACAGATCTAAGGCTCAGTCATATTATGATTTGCATAGCAAATAATACATTCAAAGAAGAAAAAAACCCCAAAAAATAACAAACTAACACAGGTTTTTAGATTGACAAAATTAGCAGTATTAAAGAACCCATTCATTTTTTCTTCCAAAATAAATTCTGAAAAAAAAAATCCCAAACATTTGCATTTGAATTATGAAATAAAAATGTTACATGTGGAACCAAAAGATTCAACTCCAGGCATCAATGAATCAGAAATATGGAGAAAGATTTACTCACAGTATGATCTTCCAGAGGCTTGAGAAATGAAAATCTTTAGTATAATCCAGAGTTTCACAGATTTCTTTCTAGTTATTAACCATTCTCTCTGCTGCGTTATTTCTTACTCATCTCAAATTTGAAAATTAAAATAAACTAAACTGAAGTAATAGTGTATACATTATTTAAGTCTTCCCATGCACGTAACAGCAAGCTCGTGCAGCCATTTGTGCACTAGAGATAAGAACATTTTGCAGAGAAGCACTGCTTCCGCAAAGCTCCTAGGTTCAGCACCTATGTGCATGGTACAGCAAGTATCCGTATCAAATATCAGCTCATCTGCTTCTGAGGGTTTGGGGGTTTTTTGGCAGCCTTCCCTGCAAATTGCTTACCTCTTTAATGAGAACGCTACCAGCCAAACCTTGCATAAACCTAGAAGTCTTGTGGAAAAAAATGGAAATTGCTTCCTACTTGTGAGCGCTCGTGTTAAGACCGTAATGATAGCACAGGAGTTATCCCACAATGTCCAGAAGCACACTGCTGTGTTATTCTACTTTCTGAGTCACGAAATAAAGCACGGAGTAGCATTTTCAATATATTTTGTGAATTTTCATGTCTAAGCACACCACGTAACTATTTTTAAAGCTTACTGGAAACTACGTTTACATGAAATAATAAAATAACAATATAGTAGTATGTGTTGAGCCTCACGTGGCCAATAAAAAAGCACTTTCATGGATTTTTTTAACAATTAATTTGGCATCTCCAACAAAATAGTTGTGCACTAATCAATACCAGGCATGAATCACATAAATCTAACACAGCACAAGTTGAAGCTAATAGGGAAAATTTATAGCCAAGCTAATGTAAAGATGAAATGTATTCCCTGTAAGGGACCATTGATCATTACCTTATATATTATTCAGTACTACAAACACCACAGCCTTCTTGTTTTGATAACCCTGTTTTAAGGCCTGGGCATCTTAAATTATCCTCTACATATGTACAAATAAAAAATACTGTGAGGAAATATTTAGTAGTTATGGACTTATTTTTTTAAGTAATAAAAAGTGGTAGCATGCTGTTTATCTGCCATATGTAGTATCTCAAATACAATTGATCCACTGAAACAAATTAAACATTCCCATTATATCTGGACATGCAATACTTGCAGATTTCTTACTAAGCCTTTTTCTGTAAAGCTTTTACCAAACTATCATATTACCTGATACATATTACCAAGCAATTTTAACTGAGGTTAAATCTTACATTAAGTTTGCATTATACCATACTATAGCTAAGTTAGTAAGCTTGGCATCTTTCTCGTCAGTATAAACATAGACTTTAATTGCTGTCCTCATTTCAAATATTTGGGCGCATGCTGCTTAGTCTGTCAAAAGAACAAAAAAGCACTGTCACTTCCTACTGTAAGTGCAGGTGATAAATTTAAGGTACTTGGCAAAGAGCATCTACATATTTGAAATCAGAATAGAGATTTCTTCATTTGAAATATTCAAAAGCCTATTCACAGCAAGTTTTATGTGCTGTTAAGTCCTTCGAGAGATTATCTGGGGCCAAGCATACAGTCTTACACAAGTCTTGCCAGTTTAAGGATTGCATGATTTGGCCCAACACTCCAGTGAATATTTTCACTGTATAGTTACTATAATATACAGATAAGAGCTGAACCAGATATTAAAATAGATATTCCTCTTCAAAACGAGGCTGGGTGAAACAAAAATCAGGACAGCTCCAAACTTTAAAAGCTAGGGCCCTATTTATAGATAAAAATAGGGAAGGGAAGAAAAGGAGTGAGGAAATAAGTGTCTCGGTACATGTGATGCTGAATATCTTCTGGTCAGACGCTGGGCATTTTCTTTAATGAAACCACTTCAAGGCAAAGAGCCATTCCTCCACAAAGGGGTTAGGAAGAAAGTTTTGGGGAAAGTTCTTCCTTAAACCTCCATGTCAGCCCTTCATGCCCCTTTTTCCACATGATCCAACTGTGGCCGTGCTGAATGGCAGCAGGACACCAGCCTGACCACGAAGGCCTGTCTTGCTCTCATGCCAGGATCACAGGAGAGACGCGGGACCTTCACACAACATGAAATTTTAACTTTCATCTGTTTTAGCTCTGGTGAAGAACAGACGTACAGAAGCATTTGTCTTGGCTTCAAGCAATGAACATTTCTTCAATTGCTCATTTTTTTGTTGTTGTTGCTGTTCTACGCTTCGCACATTTTAGTCTTTGGCTATATATAGGGGGTTTTTTTGTATTGCTGGATTGAAGCAGTTTAGGTTCCACTTGGCACCCAACACACCATGTACGACAACGAACACGGTAAACAAGCATCTCAGCCAGCCACTTCTTTGTACGACTTCCCGAGGAAGCAGGGAAGAGGAAAGCGGCGGATGACCCGCAGGCAGAGCGCGGGTCACGGGAGCTGTGCTGCCGTGTCATTTAGCAAGCGATCATTCAACCAAAGAAGAGCAGAGCGGAGCGAAGAAAGCGGAGCCCTTCGTAGCTGAGAAGCTGCCGGGAGGTCACCGCGGTGATGGGGCGAGGGCAGGGGCTTCCCCGGCGTCCCCCTGCCCCCCGACGCCTCCCTCCCGCCCAACTACCGCCGGCCGGAGCTGCAGCGCTGGGCTGAGCCGAGCCGAGCGCTCCGCCGGGATGCGTCCCGCCTGTCGCAGCTGTCACAGCTCCGCCCGCTCCCCCACATGATGCCAATTAAGAGACGAGAGCGCAGACAGCCACAGCCCCCCAGGAGGCAGCAGGGCCCTGCTTCAGTTGCAGGCTTCTTCCAGCGCCCTTGCCCCTCCACCCCCAGCCGGCCTCTGCAAAGCTCGGTAGCGGGGGAGACTGCGGGGGCTGCTCGGGGCCCTTCCCTCCCCCTAAAACCTGGCCCTCGATTCCCACTCCCGGTGTCCAGAGCCCTCCGCATGCATCACCTCCCCACCCCCGCCCCAGTCTGCCGGCTCTCCCCAGAGACAGCACAGGGCAGGGGGGGCAGCACGCCTCCCGCACCCAGCAGCAGAAGAGGCGGGCGGGCGCAGGGCTCCCCCCCGGCCGGAGCCGCCCCCCGCACCCTTCCCAGTGCTGAACTCGCCACGCCAGCCCGAAAGCCGGAGCAGGCAGGGCGAGGTGGAGAGGCGGGAGGGCGGGCGGCTGCGCGGCTCCCGTAGATGATGAACGCAGCGGTTCCTTGTAGCAGCAGGTCCCGGGGAGCGGAGGTCACCTGCTGACGAGCTTTTTTTTTTTTCCTTTTCCTGCATGCTCCTATTTTTTTAATGCTGTGCATGCAGTACTTGTGCTGACGCACAGAGGCACGCCTCTCCGCTGTTAACAGAGTTCCTGAATTTACAATGACTCTACTGTCTAGCAAATGCCCTAGACTAAAGGAGACTGCATCAAAAAAACATTTTCTTTTGGGACCCAGGAGAGATAAAGGCTTTGATCACCTGAGATCACATTACGGGAGGGACCGATCCGGGCTCTCCCGGGGAGCTTTCTTTTAGAGATGGACATCTTGCTGCAGGAATTGCGAAATGCCAGGGCTCCCAGAACCGGGCGAGTATAGACACACAATATGGCTCGGTTTATTGTATGCAGTAGGCACACATCCAGCATAGCATCACAAAAGAATTACTCTTATCTGATCTCTTTCCAGAGGTGTGTATGTGTGTGTGTGTGAGGGGAGGGGAGGGGAGGGGGATTCCCACAGGGCAGAGCCCAGAGAGGAGTTTACGCGCAGCCCCCAGGGTATTCTCTTTGTCCTTATTCCTGGAGGAAAACTTCCTTCTGACTCGTCCCCCCACATCCACATTTGCAGGTTTCCCGCACACGCTCAAGAGGAAACCAAGTTAGCCCGCTCACCCCCGGGCATCTCCCAAGTTGGGATGCACACCTTCCCAGGATCATCAGAAGACTTTACAACCACCAAAACCCAAATAGCATCTGCTATTCGGTGACCTCCCGGCAAACACAGTAACAATGTCACAACACCGATACAAACGGAGATCGCCTCCCCGCCCCCAAATAAGGCAGGAGCTCCAACCCATCCCATGGCTTTGCTGTGACCGGTCTGCCCGACCGGCGGACCGAGCAGCGGCATCACCGGAGCACTCCGTGGGAGAAGAGTTATCACAAGATTATATCATGGGGAGGAGAGGACGACCAAACCGAGAGCAAAATAAATAATTAAATAAACAATTAAATAAATAAATTCTATTTAAAGCCAAGGCGCTGCAAGGGCTGGAAGAGCTGCCCCTCGGAATTGTCAGCTTCCTACAACTGCGGCTGGAAAGCCATTTTTAAAAATAGATGCCACGAATAATGTAGTCACGGCCGCCTTGCGAAGGGAACAGCTGGCGGCCCTCCTCCGGGGGCGGCGGGGCCCCACGGGGTGCCAGCCCCCCGCAGTCCCGGCTGCCGGTGCGCGCAGCGGCGCGGCCGCCCTACACCTGCTGCCGGCCCCGCACCGCGCCTCCCCGCCGGCTCCGCACCGCGCCCGCCTCTCTGTGCCCGCAGCCGCAGCGGACAGGGGAAACCTGCGGCTGCGGCTGTAGTTCGGCAGCGAGGCACGGCGCCTGCCCGTGTCAAAGAACATGCTTAGATGCACAGTTCCCCCATTTCCCGCACTGCGCGCCCGCCTGAAGCACTTTCCGCACTTTTTTTTTTCCTCGCCGGCAAGCGTGGATGCTGCGCCCCCGGGAGAGCCGCGACGCTCCCCTCCCCCCGGCCTCGGGGACCCCGGGCGGGCGGGCGGCGTGGGAGGGAGGCAGAGCCTGGAAGCAGCGTGAGAGTGTCAGGAGCAGCGGCTGGCGGGGGATGGAGGATAAACCTGCGAGCATGCGAGCCTCAGCCCTCGCCTCCCACCCGCCCCTTCCCTTCTGCGCCCTTTACAGATCATCTCCTACAACACTGGCGTTATCTAAACAGCTTCACAAAGCAATAAAATACAGTTTAGATATCGTTCAACATCTGGTATTAAAATACGAAGAGAGAGGGGGAAAAAAATCACCACAGGACTTTGTCTTTACGACCGAATTTCAGTGCTGTCAGGTTGGTTCACTCACAAGTTAACTCCTTCCAACAGCTGAGAGCGCGTCGAGCTAACCTGGCGTATTTTCCTCACCCCTCCTTAAAAAAAAAAAAAAAAAACCCAAAGAATCAGCTCATCCTGGCTGTTTTAGTTACTTTCGTACGTTCAGTGTGCCGGGCCTTTAACAGTCTCCCTGGCAGCAAAGAAGCTCCAGGCCCACTTGACTCGCGTGTGCGTGTGCATGTGTGCGTGTGTGCGTGCCCAGGCTCCTCAGAGTGGCCGAAGCCATGAGCCCTTCAGCCCTCGCTGCTGAGTCACAAATAGCGTCCCCTGGAAATGAAATCCAGGGAACGCTCTTTCAAATTCGCTGCCAGCTTGACACGCCACATAGGTCGGGAAAGGCAGGTTTTGGTGCAGGCTTCCCGGCGGGTTATGGGTGAGCACTGACCCCACGGCTGCGCTCCCTCCTTCCCGGGGCACCGGCAGCGCCCCGCGGCTCGGGCGTGCGGCGAGCCCCGCTGCGGATCGGCGGGCGCTGCGGGTGAATCCCTGCCGATAGGCGAAATAGCCCGGGTTTGCAATTCAGGCAGTTACTAGGGCAGGTAATCGGCAGAGAAAACGAAAGAAAAGCCCTCGTTAATTTGCGTAAAGGGCGACAGCCACTCCCTTCAGGAAACTCGGTGAATTTTAAATTGTAGTGGTTAATGATTAAAAACCCTTTAAACTCGCGAAATGAAATCATTCAGCAGAAGCGTCCCGAGCAAAAATTCCACCACCGCCACCACCACCTCCCGGTACGTCTCTGCTCTTAAGCAGAACTTGGAGCTACACAAACATCGCTACCAAACACCCGGCGACTTCGGCGAGGGCTCCAGCTCCGCTGCGGTGGTGCCGCTTGTGTACATCTGCAATCCCGGACACACTCATTTTTACCCTCGGCGGATCAGCCATCAGCACAAACCCCCCTCCCCGCCCGCCTCGCACCCCCGCCGTCCCCCCGCCCGCAGTTCTGCCCCATTATTTCATCACATGACCACTAAAGGGTTAAGGATAATACCTACCAAATCTGCTGTGGTCTTGCCTGGTTCCCTGGATAGTACCATTGGGGAAGATTTCTAAATGAAATCCAGTCCTGCAGTATAGCTGCCTCCGCCTGAGGATCCCCTTTAAATGGTCCAAGTCCGTGACCGCAGGCCCCCTGGGTAGCCCACCTGCCTCAGACTGACCCAGGTGGTCACTTAACAAAACCGGACTATCCACCGGCAAAACGGGCACATTCCCAAAGGGTACTGCATCCTGCACACCGAAATAGTTCCCAACTTCACCTAAGGGAGCCATCAGAAGATTCTGCTTTTAGAGAATAAGAATAAACAATAATGATGGTGCCAAACCCAGGAGATATAAGATTAGGTATATTCCACTCCTCTCCCCTCCCTAGCGCAGTTACAGAGAAAATGTTCTTTCTTCAATCCATTAAATGCATAAATAAAAGTAATATTCTGTTTTGACTGGTACAGGTTCAAGGTCAAACCAGTTAGTCTAAGAAACCACCACTTTATACTCACACACTGACATATTTATAAACATATAGATGTGTATATCTATATAAATGCATATATCCCCAGCTCTTAGCAAGCAATACGGTCTTCAGCCCATCCAACTGTAATAAAGAAAAAAATCCGTAGTTTCTCCATTTGGTTTAAGATAAGAATGACCATAGCAACTTAAATACCTAGGCGTTATAGGGATTTTTTTTTAAGATGCACAGGCTACGTCAGGATTTATGGATTCTGACTCCAGAAAGGCATGCGCTGTTTTTACTCTATAACAGACTGCATACATCAGCATGAATCCTGCAAAGGGGGAGGGGGGGAAATCTCACGTTGTTGGCTGAGATAAATCCAAAAAAAAAAAAAAAAAAAGGAAAAAAGAAAAAGGAAAAAAAACTTTTGACGTCCAAATCTATTATCCAGAATTCTCAGGAGGCTCAGCAGATGTCCACTGGTTTAGGATTATTGACGATCCACAAGCAAAGCAGCAACATACAAGTGCTTGTGTCTTTCTTGGCTGGCTCGAAACAGGTGTTGCTTCTGCAGGGTTCCCTGTGAAATGTTGTACTCCAGCACTGAGCTGCAGCTCTTGACTGTGGATCTCCATCCAGCACGCAGAGTGGCGCAGGAAGAGGCATTGGGCTGGGTTTAAGGTAGTCCTGATTGCTGCTGGAAGGATTCTCCGAGGTCCTAGCGCTCAGCCCTACCTGCTGCAATACAGAGCCGCTTCCAGCGCTAGGCACGGCGCGGAGCGGCTCTTGCTGCTCTGCGGCAGCGCGCCGCACGCAGGCAAATAAATAAATAAATAAGTGGGCGAAACTTTGGGGGAGGAAAAAAGCGGAGCGATGCTAAATATACCGAGCCCGCCCGCTGCGGGGAGCGGGCTCCTCGGGAGATGCCCGCATAGCCCGAGTCTCCCTTGACATTGGCGGGGGGAGCGGGGCGGGCAGCTCCCCGCCGACGGAGAGGAGCCCGGCCCCGTCGCTCTGCCCCGGCGCAGGGGAGGCGGAGGCGCAGCCGCCCCGCAGCGCGGTCCCGGCCCCGGCCCAGGCTTGCGGGCGGCCCGTGCCTCAGGTAACCGGGCTGCCGGTGTCCCAAGCGGGGTTGAAACTCAGCTCCAGAAGGCAACCCGGCGGGGTCGCGGGAAGTTTGGGAGCTGGCGGGGGGGTGTGGGGGGGGTGGGGTTCGTTATCGCCCACGCCGCATTTTTTTTCTTCTCCACGCCAGCCCTCCACCCCGGCAGCCCGCAGCCCTCTTGCTCTTCCCCTCTGCTGCCGGGGGCGGCCGGGCCGCAGCCAGGTGCCGGGGAGACAGTTTCGGGGATGCCGCCGCGAGAGCGGGTAGCGCCACGGCCCCGCCGCCGCCGCCTCCGCCGCCGCCGCCCGGGGGCTCCGGGGGCGAACCGCAGCTCCCCGCGCCCGGGCTCGGCCCAAGTTTTTAAGAGCGCGGTGGAGGGAAGGGAGAGGCGGACAGGAGGTGGCATGTGGGGAGGCGGGGGTGCCGGTTCTAAGTACGTGTTGTCGTGTCCCCCCCCCACCCCCCCCGCAACCCGAAGTTATTTAAAACCGCCAGGAAAGACCCAGCGACGGGGGTGGGGATTTCTGTATTTCTGTTTCTCCTTGTGATGCTGAGGATTGGTGCTCCTGTGGTTTTGCCGCGCTCCGATCTAGCTGCATTAATTAGCAAAGGGACATAAGGGTCTTCTGCCTTTGCGGAAGGTTTGCTTGGGCAGAGCTCAAGGACTGGGCACGGTGCAGAGGCTTTCATGAGGGAAAGACCGGCTCTGGATGTCCCTGGAATTAAGTGCAAAACCTGAAGACAGGATTTTTTTTTTTTTTTTGGGGGGGGGGGTGTCGTGTGGGGAGAGAGGCAGGGAGAAAAGCAGAGAAAAGATAATATCTTGGGGGCTGGGGGCAGAGATTACATGGTGTGAATGATGCTGTGCATCGCTAAGGTAGCGGGGCCCAGGAAGGTCACGAGTGGAGGTTAGAGAGAGAGCTCCAGAGAAGGATAATTTTGCAAGGAGGTTAATTAAAATAACCAACTCTCTGCGTGTCCTCCTGCTCTGTGAGCATGTGGTGGAGGGGGCAGCTCTCCTTGCCTTCCCCATCACAAAAGCCATCAGCCCAGCTCTGACTGGTGCAGTCTTTCTGCATCCCCACACTTGCCACTGCGACTTAACACTTGAGAGGAGGGAAAGAGACTTCCAAGTTTCCACGCCTAGCAGGGAAACTGCAGCAGGGAAAAGCTGTGTCCTGAATCCCCATGGACCTTTAGTGAACAGACACACTCCACGCCAGTGGTGCATGAACCACCTCCCTTTCATTTGACTCCATCGGTCTTTTATTTCAGTTTGAAAGTCAGGATGCAGAAGCTTCAGAGCAGGGTGCCATTACACTAGTTCTTAACAAACCCACAAAAAAGAAACAGTTGCTGTGTGTCAGTCCATGCCTTTTGATGTGCAAGAGCAGGCGAGCCCCCCAACACCACAGCAGGGAAGTCAGTGCTCTCTGGTATATAGTTCCATAGCATTTACCCTGTATTTCGGGTTTAAGGGCACTGCTCACACATGCACACACTGGTTATATCAGCATGAACAACTGCAGAATGACTTGGGAAAAACTGCAGAACTCACCATGTCAAAAATCATTATTCTTTATCATGGCAGTACCCAGAGGCCCCATTCAGGGACCACAGTCCCATTGTGTTGGATACTGTAGACACATGTAATAAGAGAGATGGTCTATGCCCAAAGAGCTTATGATCTTAACCCATGATGAAAGACAACAGGTGTATACTATAGACCCAAGGGGGAAAGGATAAGGGAAAAGCAGCCTTGAGAATAAAAAGCAACAGGCCTGGCCAATGACAAGTGTTTGGTGTCATAAGGAAGTTTTAAGGAGATTTGAAAGAGAACAATAAAGAAGCTTTATGGTTATTAATGGGAAGGTTTTTCCATGCATAATGGCAAACTTGGAAGAGAACACAAAATTGCTTGTTAGGAGATTGGACTGCTGAAAAGTGAAGGTTTGTGCCACTGGCAAAGCAGAAGAAATACTGCAGAGTGACTGAAGGGCCTGGTATCTGGTGTGCTCTCAGTCTATAAACAACTGGGAAAGAGGTTTCCAGTTCCTTTCCAGTGCTTTAAAATTTACATTTCTAGTCCCAGTAAATAGTATTATATAGATTTTTTTTTTTCCCATCTATGCTTCAGTATTTTTTATCTTGTATTTCACACTGGCATACCTTATGAAAACTATTTGAAGGTAAATACGAAAGTATTGGTATATGTACTTTTTTTTTAAAATGAACTTAAATGAAAGCCCACAGATTATGGACTATAGGAAGTTTAGTGTTATAAAAGTGTTATCTAAGTTGAGGCTTTGATGTCTGAATTACTCATAAGTATCAAAGCCACACATGAATTATGCAGGACATCCCCAAAATTATACCCATCTGTGAGTAGGTGGTGTTCTAACCCTGCTTCACATAAAATCTATGTGTGATGTGCAATGTCAAACTTACCCCTTACAGAAGTTTGGCTTTACTGATAGCTGGGGCTGTATTAAAAACCTACACTTTTATCCCCAAGACACTGAGGCAGGAACATCCCTAGCTCCCCTCTACTCAAGATTCACACCCACTTCCCTTATACCCTCCTGGAATTAAAGACTGCATCTGCCACAGTGAGTCATCAAGAGCTTACTCATCAGCTTTATGCGCGACTTTAACTCCTGTGAGCAGAGCTGGTCAGAAGGATCCTTCATTTCTTGAGGAGTTCCTGGCACACATTCTACTCACATGTACCACACTAATGTGGCACCTCTGGCAAGGTTTAAACATTATGACTGGTTTGGTTTTTTTTTTTTTTTTTTTTTTAAACTGTTTCACTTGTACTCTGCCAATCAGTTCAGCTTTACATGAACTTTTCACATATCATTTTTTTTACTGTAATTTAAAAAAAAAGATTATATATATATATATCAGCCTACCATAATAAAATGTGGTGTCTTTTTGGTTTTTTTTCCCCTTTCTCTCAGAGTGCATAATTTCACCAGAAGTACAGGATCCTATTCTGGACCTACAGCGTATCTAATCTAACTCATTTATTTCCCAGCCTTGCAGATGGAGAACTGGAAGAACGATATTATTAAAAAGAGAGGTGCTACAACTTTCCCATGAAGCACATGGCATCTGCCATTTTTACTAAAATGTCTTAAGTCAGTAAATGTTTAAAAGCCCCTGTTTTATAAATCGCGAATAATATAAAAAGTAATTATATTTTCAGTTTTCTTTACAAAAAAGAATTTTTGGGGTACTTTGAAGCATGATATCAATCTGGATATGATAAGAGTGTTAATGCAGGCCACCTCACTGGATATTGCTACAATGGAGACAGTGAAATCTAAACTACTTGTTCTTTAACGCAGAGAAATAGGAGCAATTTTAGGGCACAAATCATCTGACCTATTCTAGGCGTCTACTTTAGGATGACATGACTCATGCTCTAAAGATGCTTAATTCTTCCTGCTGTAGGAGGGGGGCTATATTAGATGCAGACTTCTACATGACAGAGGTCTAGATAGGACTGGATGGATCCCACCTGCTGCGCTATACATGTGATTCAGCATTTCCCCAGAATGGCTGTTGAGGGCACTAAACTATTAATATAGCTGCGCAAATTAATCTGTCAAAGAAAATTCATGTTATCTCAGTAACAAAAAAAAAGTTCTTGAAAGTCATGCTTATGAAACATTTGATTACCTGGAAATAAATAAAATATTTGTGAAAATATTTAGCCATGTGATTCTGGTTAACTGGATTAACATAAGAAGTGCCTACAAGTTTAGAGAACTTGAGCTAGTAGAATGTATTTGCTTTCTCATTTCAGAAAATGTAGAAAAAAGTATCAGTATTTATGACAAAAAAATAATAATTAAAAAAAAAATTACCTGTAAGAATTCCAGAAGACTCTTTCCCAGTTCACCATATTTTTAGACCAGAGGAGTGTAAAACATGCAGTTTAGCTGGAAAACTCCAATAAAACACCAGCATCAGTGTTACCATGTGATATGCAGTCACAGCAGGATATCTGACATGGATTTCTTATGGTGTTATGGTATTTTGCTGCATACAGGAATTAGTGAATCTACATTAAATAAACATTGACAAAATATGATCTTTGTGACCATCGTAGGGAAGCAGTTACCAGGTTACATGTTTTAAGATATCTTAAGAAGAAAAGTAATAATGCCACCAACGGTCAGATGCAGTTGAATGGATTGACACAGATGTTGATACGGCCTTTTGGGATGTGTGTTCTTTTTGGTGATTCCTTGAAGAGAGGATGATGTAAGTGTGAAAGCTGCCAAATATGTTTAAAATTTCTCCGATGCATGTATTTGCATATGACTTGTATCTGCTGTTTTTAGCAATGAATTGATTGTCCATGATGTTGCAAGTCCCTCCAGCTCAAGAGCCTAAGTGCTCTTGACTGAAAGGAGAAAAGAGGAAGAAATCAGAGTTGCCATGTGTGCAGGTGACTGCAGAGGCCTCTGCATGGCAAGCAATTTGCGTGCCATGGCTCACAGGACTGCTCACTGTGGGAAAGGGTCTGCCACTGCCCACCCTTTGCCTTGCACACCTTTCCTGCCCAAGCAGACAGGGTGTCTCAATGAAAGAGGTTTCTGCCTTCTTCATGCTCCCATACTCTTGGTGCTCATTTACGACTGCAGGTTTAGCAGGGTTGCCATCAGACTGCAGGGTGTCCCTGAGGTTCCTCCTTGCCTGATAGACTTCCTCTGTAGATAGGTCATTATCTGAAAGATGAAGTAGCATTCCTATACCAACGCACACACAGACATCACCAGCTGGATGCTACTTACCAGTGTTAGACTAGAATTGCAGCCAGAGACCAGCTTGTCGTCACCTCTGCGGGGGCTGGGAGAAGGCGCCTTTAGGGGTGTCAGGAGCTGGGCGCATGCCCCCACTTACCCCTCTGTGCGAGCTGCGGCAGGCACGGCAGCCCGCTGTGTCTTCGCCCTGATGGAGAAGGTGGTCCATGCCAGCTCCATCGTGGCACCACGCCCACTTTCTGGAATGGCCAAATGCTTTCCCGGGGAAGTGATTACTCCTCCATCTACGGCACCGTGGCCATGAGGGACATTTCCTCCCGCACCGACCAGAGACCAGGCGAAGGCCTGAGGCCCGCTGACTTTCGCCGCCTCCAGAAGGTAGTTCGGTGGGGGCTCCTGGCCCGAGGAGCGGGCGGTGGGGCCGCACCTGTCTGCCTGCAGGAGGCACCCCGGGGCGGGTCCCCGCCGCCGGATCCCCCGGGCGGCAGGCGCGGGTCCGGGCGCGGAGGGCTGTGGGCCAAGGGCAGCCGCCCCGCCGCGCTTGTGCGGGGCTCTCTTGCCCTCTAGCGGGCAAAGCCAGCGGGGCGGCCCCGCCGCGCCCCCCGCCGCCGCCGCCACCTCGGGCCGGAGTTCCCCGTGCGACGCCAGAGCCCGAGGCCCGCCCGGGAGCCTCGGTTCCCGTAGCGGAGGTAGTCCAGCCATCCCCCTGCAGCGAGCGGGGAGACGGGGGCAGGAGGCCGGGGGCCGCGCCCAGCCCCAGGCGTGCTGGTCGCCTGTCTGGCGGGCGGTTGTGCTGCAGGCGGTGGACAGCCTGTCTGGAGAGCAGAGGGAGAGAGAGGAACGTGCCATCAACAGCGCCTGCCCAAGATGCGGCCAGCAGTGGGGAGAGGGACACAGTGCCACGGCCCCAACGAGCAGCACAAAGAGCTAATAAGCAGGACCGTGATGGGGCAGTTAAGAGGCATTTGACGGGTGTAATCCCCTCAGCTGGTCATGGTGGCTGACCATGTCCCTGTTGTAGGACGAGCCATCCAAGCAACGGATGGGCGCCAGGGTGAGCACGGGGCTATGCACCTCCAGTTGCTGTCCAGATATTGGGTGCCCGCTGCTGCTGAGGAAGTGAGCAGTTGATGAGGGTAAGGGTGCCCCAGGCATGGCCCTGCCATGCAGGGACCTGAGGCAGCTTTGCAGTGAACCTGTGTCTGAGAGAGGATGGGAGTGGAGCTAGAGGCTGTGTTTGGAGAAGGAAGGGTGTCCATGCTTGTGTGGGGTGTTCGGGCATACTATAAGAAGATGAGTTCTTTAAAAGTTGTCTAGCTCGTGCTCACTAAAAATTCTCCCTTTTCGCTAATGAGTTAGAAAATATTTCAGTGTCGCCATCTCTACCTTCTTCCTTCCCAGATCCAAATCAGTAAGAACTTTATCCTTTCCTACATTATTTTAAATGTACTACCTTCATCTGACAAAAGATCTTACACCATCACTAAGAATACTTGATTTACAAATATGTTTCAGAAAATCTGCATTTCTTTTTACACCTGTCTGTGAGTTTCTTCTGTAGTCTTCATCTTGACTTTATCACTTTTCCCCATTTTGTAAATCAATTTTATACTTTTCCTCTCTCCTCATTTCAAAAATTATTTTCAGTATTATATATTGCATTTTTGCTCGGACTGCTGTTATAACCACTGAACCACAACAGTCTTACAAGTTAGCCTTTTTATGAAACGCGGCTTGTTAGCCAGCTAACAGAATTGAGAATTTCAGTTTCTTTCCTTCCTCTCTAAAGATTTCCTCCTCTCTCATTTATAATTTCCTATTCTTTGGGAAACCCTGATACCCCTGGGGTGACAGTCACCTCTCATTGTGGTTCCTCCAAGTAGGCTAGTGATGACAAAGTCTTCTGCTTGCTGGTACCAAATGTAGTCAGGTCACTTGGAATGTAGTCTCTTGGAAACCTCGACTCTCTGTTACGGTTATCACAATCCTTTGTAATATTTTGCATGCCTGTGTCTGTTTCATTCGCTAAATGCTATCCATTTACTTTGTTGATAACTAACATATTTTGCATGGTTTTGCCTGTTGATTTTCTTAATGATTCTGCTGCTATTTCAGAAATAACTCAACAGTATGTAACTGCACTCTGATGCAGTGACGTGGACAGAAAATAATATAACCATTTTCTTCACATAATTATCCTGGGTGTCTACTTGTGTTTTCCTTTTGACTGGCCAAGACAAAAGCATCTCTGGCTAGAATCTTGGCTTGTTTCTTCTGAACTTTCTGCTTTTACAGCAAGACTGGAGACCCTTCCCTCTTGTACAGGGAGGAAAGGGGCTGCTCTGGAGAAGTCAGGAGTTGTGGGGAGCTGTAAGATGACAAAGCCATTCCTCATAGAGGACTGCAATCTTCTGTTTAAGCTATTTCTGTTTGCCCGATCTGGAGAAGTTTATAAAAGAGCTGGGCAAAAGTATGAGAATGAATGCTTTACATTTTGGAGAGAGGGGAAGGTCATGCAAAATGCATGGCATCTTCTGGGTTTGAGAGATGGTGTCTGACCTGTTTGATTGTTCAGTTAACACAAGAACATGGTTATAGCAGGCTGGGGTTGTTGCGCCACAAAGTTCTCTGTGACAGTGGCAGTGGGAAACACCATCTAGGGAGTACATGTGTTCCTGGCCGCTTTGTACAGTCTGATCCTCTTGTTCTCCTCCAGTAACCATGATCACTGGATTAGGGATGTTAGAAGGTACACCCTGCATTCTGCATTTAATGTCTGCTTATAGACCTGCTGCCTCCCAATTTGCCTAACCTTGCTTTGACTCTGCCTCCTATGACAACAAATGGTGTAAATTCATTACTTTCTGTGTAAAAAATAACTTTCTTCTATCAGTTTCAAAATGGTCTCCTATTAGTTTCATTTAATACCTCCTAATCTTTGTGCTGTAGCTGTGGAATAACAGGTGAATAATGGTTACTCATTCACCTGATAGATTCCCTTCATGATTTTGTAAACCTTACTCTTCGATCTCAGACTTCTCTTCAACTCAAGACTCATATCAGGCACCCAGGAGGAGTCTCCCTTGAGGAGACAAACATCATAAACATTACTGGGAACTTATGCAATAGCAAGCTATACTAAGGGACGATAGAAAATGGGCTCAGTGATCTGGTTTATGTGATGTGTTATGCAAAGCTCATATGAGGCAGATTATCAAAATCATTTCAGACAGAAGATTCCCAGGGACATGCCTTTATTTGCTTACTGTCAGGTCAGTTTTCCAGGAACTGGTCAAGGAACTTAAGTTTTCTGTACAGTATGACAAATACTTTGTGGAACCAATCGATGCTAAATTCCTTAATGACATCTGCAGCATGACCACCATCACAGATAGAGCCATCAGTGAACCTTTTGTAGAATGGATCTTGCAGTGTATCAGAGAAGTATCCAGGTGTTGGCCATTATATAGGTCTGGTGAATATAGTTTTAACTATGGAGACTCTATCACAAGTTTAGCTCAAGTCTTGGTTGCTAATCCTTGTGCAACTAAAAATGTTTAAGTTTGACCCTAGTAGAAAATTTAGTATCAGTCAAGACATTAACATGCTGGAGTGCTGATCCTCAGACAACAGCAACATCACATTCCAGTAAATGACATTGATTAGACTTTTTACTTTTGATGTTATTCACCATCTTAAGGCATTCAGTGCTTTTTCATCAGTGGCCAGGCTATAGTCCTAACACTGCCAACTGTTAGTGAACTACTACTACAGTGACAAGGAGAAGGGAGAGAGGAGGGACTGCAGTGTACAAATTGCCATCAGTGTAATGTTTTCACATGCTGTTGTGAGCCACCAGAAGTATTTTATATATTTTCCCATATGCTGGTGAAGAATTGTAAATGCCAATGACCTAGCAACTACTAAGGTCTTTCAGATAAGGAGTTTTTCTCCTGCAGATCTTTGCCATGCACAGCTGCAGCCTGTGTTTGATGTTACACAGGGAGTTAACCAACAGTAACACCAGTCTCTTCTAGGTTTAAAATATGTGAAAAATAGGCTTTCACAAAAAGGAAAAAGAAACCAACAGCAATGGTTCTGAGCTACTACACGGCTCTCAGTGTGAATCTCCCTCCCTCTCTCTGGCTCTCAAGGCACTGCTTTTATGAGGGTCACCAACACACTTCTTAGTACCAGGATGTATCTTTATCCCTACCCAGGATACCTCCCTACAGAGGAGCAGAACACAAGAGTCTCTACTCCTCTGCACCCACCCCTCAAAATTCATACTGAGTTTCCACATCTTACCTTTCATTTTTCAAAAAAAATGGGAGCAAAAAGAGATGAAAAGCTCTTTACTGACAAGAGTTTGCTTCTCTGCCTTCATAGCTGCTCTTGATAAAAACCAGCTTTCCCACCCTGTTGTTTAGAGATTTCATACATGTCTGTGAACCTGAAATCCAGTGTGAGGATTCCAGTCCCCTCCCAGCAGCTGTTATTCCAAGAAAGCTTAGAAATTCACCAGAGGGTCAGAAAAGCACATCAGCAGTGAGAATCCACCACTAAGATTTCACACCAGAAAGAGATGCAGTCTGAACTGCTTTGATTTTTCTAGGCATTGCAGTGGAATCACTGAGAGGCAACGGGGGAAGAAACTCTTCTGGAGGTTCCTGTGCTTCCTCCACTTTAAACAATGCTTTAAGTTTGAGGAGAATTACAATTACTGTCAGGAATTCTCAGGGACTGGCTTTATAGCACAACCAAGCACTGAGAACTCACTTCTGCAGACACGGACAAATTGGCTCGGACTACCTTGCCCTTACTGCAGTAGCACTGCAGCCAACAGAACTACGCATACAAATGTTGAGACATCCAGCAGACCTCTAGTATTAGGTATCCTGCTTTTTTTTTTTTTTTAATGGGGGACAGGACTGTGAAGAAACACATGGCAAAACTAAAGGAAAATTACCTTGCCAAGCCCCATGTTATGCTGTTTGTATAAATCTTGATATGAACAAGCAGAAGGAATTTGCTTGAACTTTCTGGAATTCATACCTTTTATTGTTGTAATCATCTGATGGTTCCAGCTCTGTATCTGCCAACCCGGTTCTGCTGCCCTGCTGAGGGCTGCTAAGGAGAGCTCTGAGATACAGAGCTTATAAGTTCGCTCCTTTCTTTAGAGTATGTGTTTTCTGGTTGTGTCTTCTAGTGGGGTAATAGTGGTGACACTGCAAACCCCATTCCTCAAAAAAAACAGAGCAGATCTCAGTTTAGGTAAAATGTTAGAGTGCCACCCCATTGCTGGACCTCTGATAATTGATACAAACAGAAGATAAGCACATTTGGGTCTTTTATCGTATCAGGTAAAAAAACCCTCTTACAGTTCTTCATTGCAAACCTTCAGAAGTTGAGGGCCATTCTTTCCCTAATTATGGAAAACTGTGGAAGTCACCATAGAAGGAGAGTTGAAAGCAAAGCCCAGGTACACCAAACATAGGGAAACTACTCAAAGATCTAAGAATGGCTTAAACATTTACAGAGTCTCTCAGTGAATTTCTGGAAAGACTGTTTGCAGTCCAGAAGCTCAAAATACTAGAGTCTCAACTGTAAAAGTGTGAGGACTGAGTCCTTACTAAATGTTCTTGAATAATCCTCTCTGTAGATTTGACTGTCACTAAGTTTTTCCTGCATGCAGATTTTAGTCCAGTAGTCCCCATATTTTATTTATAACTTGAGTCATATGCCACTTTCAGATTTTTTTGTCTAGTCATTTTAAACATCTTTGTACAGTATTCAGATAAGAAGAGTGAATCTTGTACCTATTATTATATTTGCCATTTCCCTTGGGTATAAGTGAAGTCTGTATAATGCAGAGTCTATCAAATGTTTCAAATTTACTGCATTCCAAAGCTATTAAAAAGTTGAGGCATTAGAGTTGTCTATCAACAGTGAGACTGAAGCTTATTTCTTAGCATTTCTGAAAAGTAAAAATAAATCTGTAAGACACACAAATACCAAAATAACAGCATACTGGTCATATGCTTGAAAAGAGTCGGTCGTTTATAAGGATGTTTTATAAGTGGAGTCTCTCTTCAGGAACAGAGAATCAAATAACTTCCATTATTGAAATGATTTGGAATTACGCGTTTTATAAGGCCAAAGGCAAATATTAAAAAAACAGAGCCTAAATTAAGACTGAAAGGCAAAGATTCTCAGAACTGCTCTTTGGTGCCTCTTTTTGGGCAATTACATTGAAAAGCTCTGAAGATGCCTCGTATGAGTGCTCAGTAAGTGAACTTCAGAAAGTACATACAGAAAATAAGGTCCATTAAGACCTCTTCATAGAATCATTTAGGTTGGAAAAGACCTTTTCAGATCATCCAGTCCAATTGTTAACCTAGCACTGCAAAGTTCACCATTAAATCATGTCTCTCAGCAACACATCTATATGTCTTTTAAATACCTCCAGGGATGGTGACTCCACCACTTCCCTGGGCAACCTGTTCCAGTGCTTGAGAACCCTTTCTCTGAAGAATTTTTCCTAATATCCAACCTAAACCTCGCCTGGCAAAACTGAGGCCATTTCTTCTTATTGCTTGTTACCTGGGAGAAGAGACAGACCCTCACCTGGCTACAACCTCCTTTCAGGTAGTTGTAGAGAGCAGTAAGGTCTCTCCTGAGCCTCTTCTCCAGGCTAAACATCCCCATTTCCTTCAGACACTCTTCATAACACTTGTTCTCTAGACCCTTCACCAGCTTTGTTACACTTCTCTGGACACGTTCCACCACCTCAATATCCTTCTTGTAATGAGGGGCCCAAAACTGAACCCAGTATTTGAGGTGAAGCCTCACCAGTGCTAAGTGCAAGGAGACAAATCACTTTCCTAGTCCTGCTGGCCACAGTTTCTGATATAAGCCAGGATGCTGTTGGCCTTCTTGGTCACCTGGGCACACTGCTGGCTCATATTCATCCAGCTGACCACCAGCACCCCCAGATCTTTTTCAGCTGGGCAGCTTTCCAGACACTCTTCCCCAAGCCTGTAGTGTTACATGGGATTATTGTGACTTTTCAATGTCTTTAATTATTTACTTACTTATGTCCTAAGTAAGGATAAGGATTTCAATGCCTGATTTTAAGCTACCACCATTTTAATTTCCTGGCTTTATCTTTCTGTAGTGAGCTTACCCTTTCATAAATCTGTGGCATTTTCTTCACATGTGAAAATTTAAAATACTTGCTCTACCATCATTTCATACCTCCTTAGCCATTCTGAAAAACCAAGCCTAAATCACTAAAGGTTTCCTGTTTCATAGGATATACATAGGATCTTTGCTTTAGAGTACTGGGGTAGTCACCAGAGTAGTCCTGTCAGGTTACGGAGAACAGATGTGAGCTCACAAAAAGGCTGATAAGCATGGTACATTTTTATTCATGATACGTTTTTATTCACATGATTCTTCTTCATCAAACTGAGAAGAAAAGCTGGTGCAGGCAACAAGACAGCAGCAAGCCTGTATGCAATATACACCACAATACAACCTTAGTTTAATACTAAATTCTGTCTGCAGCTGGCCTTCCAGCCTGACCTTACTAGCAATTCCTTTCAGGAGCAGATAAACTACTTCTGAGTAAAAGGTTGCAAGATGCCTGTTTTGATTTTTTTTTTTTTTTTTTTCATTTAAGCACAGGGGTCACAGCCTTTACTCCTTTCTCTGTTACACAGAGAGCAGTCTGCCTCCTCCCCCCTCACTTTAGATGGGCAGCATGGGCATAAAGCTCACAGCTATTGCATGTTCAGGGATTTTCCTGACCGGAGCTAAATTTGGGTGCTTTGACCCTCAGGACCCTAGCCACCCTTGGCAGGTTGCAAATTCAAATCCTGCTTCCGTCCACTGGACAAATATTAGACAGCAACCTCAAATCTCCTGAGATAAGCTTCACACAACTGGCTCCAGTTGCAACTGTTTGATGGTACAGAACTGCAATAGCTTCCTCAGTCTTACTCCAACAGGGAATATAAACAGCTCAACTCAAGGTCAGTTACGCCTAGATCATGACTAAACATGAATTCACACTGAGCTGGAGAGGAAATGTTCCCAACATTGCGTTGCTTGAATATATTCACAAATGCAGGCACCCTTGCTAGGCCTAATGCTGATATTTAGAACGTACATAACTGCTGAAAATTAATATCCATTAGGCTGTATTTACAAAAAAGACTGTTCCAGTTCCACTGAGGATCAGACTGAGTATCTGTTGACACAAAAGAGGGGAACAGCTAGAATTCCTATTGCATGAGAGATATATGCCCCAGTCCACAAAAAAACCCCATCAGTTTAGAGTGACAGACAAGGATTTCTCTCACATTGCAGAATGCTGTCTCATGCTCTTCTGAGGACATCTGTTCCCAGTCACTACAGCCTAGTTGGTTCCCATCAGTTCCAGCATTTCAGTAGTAGTAACTGCTGCCGCATGGCAATTACTGTTGAGTCTGCAGAAATTCATCCAATCTCTTTTTGCTGACAGCATAAGCTATGAGATCGCAATGTCATGTGAGCTGTCTTGTCTTCTGGGTTTTGTTTTTTTCCCCTCTGATTTCTTATAATTATTGAAAGGTTCATACCCTTCTCTCTGCTTCTTTACCTTTTCAGGAAGGTGCAATCAAGTCAATCCCGTCATGTCTGATTTAATCTCCAGTTCTGCTCTCTGTATGGAGCTATCTCATCAGCTCCACGTTCCAGCACAGCCTTGCCTTTCATCTTAGTCATGCTTTGGTGTGGCCACTTGATGACTGGAGCAAGAAATACTCATTGATGTATGGAGCTCTCAAGCTCTTAATCACTGAGCATTTAAACCATAAATTCCAGCATTTTTCCCTCAGTGACCTTGCACTGGGAATTAAGACATTTCATCTTGTTCTACCCTTCTACGAAAGGTTCATTTAGTTCTTCTTGTGTAACAATCCAGCCCTCTTCCAATTTTATTATCATATTTGTCATCCTCAAACTATGAGATTCCTCAAAGAACTATGTATGTAAAATAGAGACTAAAACAATATGGCATTCTAGAGTGAAACCCTGTATCTTCATTCCAGCTGTGGCCCCTGGGCCATAACCTCTTTGTCAAAGCTACATCTAGCACCAAGGGCTCTGCATTGTAGCATATGTATCTTCTGAAATGCCAGGAGGAGTTAATATGTCATCATCTTCCTCCCCTTCCTGATGTGAACATTCTCAGCTGTGGAGGGCCAGAGCTACATCAGAGCAAGGTGAACAGTTAAGTTACTCTGTCCTGCTGATGATGTGCCACATCCATATAGAGGCAATCCCCTTTACGTAAAGAGCTTGGTAGAAATGCTCAAACCATAAGCTCTTTTTTCAAATAAGCTTTTCAAAACCAAGCAAAATTTCACAGGCCTTTTGAATTTTATTTTTTTTTCTATTTGTGTGACTGTTATTCTCAGCATTTGCTAGGAGGTAACGTACCTTCAGGAAATCAGTATTTTATGATACCCTGCATTTTTGAAATGCTGGGGTTTTTATTCTTCTTTAACCCTTTTGCCCATTTTAGTACAGCCAATGTTCTTTAACAGACAATGAATCAAAGAGAACCACAACTTCAGATCTGATATATCTGAAAGTCAGTAGAAGTCCTTGGGAAAAACAAAAATTCTTCTTAAATTATGTACACTAAAGGTGACAGTACCTTTCGGAATTAAAAATCTTCACAGTACAAATGCAAGTAATGTGATCACAAAAGAAAAGGCCACCTTAATATATATCAGTAAATAAAATATGATCTGTGTCACAGACTTGCTTAAGAGGATTGGGGGACTGAGACTCAGAGGAGACTAATGTCAGCAACAGCAAAAGCAAAATACTTCTTTTTGTTGTTTGTTTGTTAGTTTTTGAACAAGCCTTTTATTGAGCTCTTTCTGACATGAAAACCTTGATCCAGAACACAAACCTCACCCAGAACTCAGCAGAAACTGGATGCAGAACTCATGGGACTACATCTGGTATGTAGTATACAGTGGCAAGTGCTCATATATGCACACAAACAATAGCTTTTACTTCTCTAGCAGTAATTTACAGAATTATAGGCAAAACAGCAGTGTTAAGTTACAAAGGCATACTGTAAGTCACAGAAAAATCTAAAGGAAGGATGCTCCTTCCCCTCACCTGAAGCTCTGGGCTTTAGCCTTCATCTCAGCTTGCACAACACGTAAAAGATACAGAGAAAGACAAACAGAATTCCTCTTCCTCCACCTCTCAGCATCAAAACACTTTTGATCACAGCATTATTAAACATTTTGCAGGCTGCTAATTCAATGCCCACTGGCAGTTCTGCTTTTTCCTCCTCAAGTACATTTTAATGGTATCTCATCTGAAATTCAAGTCTGGTAAATATAATAAATGTGATTGTAACTTAGATTCCCTAGTTATTACATTAGCTTCTTTTCAGAAAGAATGCTGAATCTAAAGGAGAAAAACCTGCAAATTATACCTGACAGCTTTAATGCTTTTATAACTGTATTAATAAAAGATGTTGTGATTCATCATAGATAATACACCTTGTGGAAAAAAAAAAACCTGACTGAGCTGAGAAAATAATGCTAACAGCTTTGTAAAACTACTTACAATTTAAAATAATTTGCGTGGCAGGGAAGATGTAGATGAAACTACAAAGTGCTCCGAATTACATTTTTTTTTTTCTTGCAAAATCTCTCGTTTTTTTATAAAACAATAGCAGTAATTTCTACTTTCATAACTGCCAAGGTAATATCGAGTATGGAGAAATCAGACAAGATACCTTTTGTGAGTAAACACCTTACCATTTTTCTGATTGGCTAGAATGAGAGATGTGGCTGACAGTAAACCCTTACTTTGTCTTCATAGACCTAACACATAGTATTATTACCTGCATGACAGTAAGGTTGTGTATTGTACACTACCAATATTGTAACTGCAGAATTCAGAGGAGAATGCAGGGCAGATGACTTTAATGACACATTAAAGGACTTGGAGAAACCAGTGGAAATGTAAAGTACAACTAATGGCATTCTTGTTCTTTGTCCGGGAACTTAATCACCTGAACCAAGCTGAATCACTTTGGTTTATGGACATCCTGGAATTACCTACAGCACGTCTAGGGGGAGCAACTTTTTATTTATGCCATTTAGATAGAAAGCTTGAGATAAAATATCAACTGTGTCTAGCAACAACAACAACAAAAAATTAATATTACAATCTTCATACTTCAAGATCTAATATAAAAAAATAAACTAAAGGTTAGACTCTATCATCCAGAATTTTTCCGTTACATTTCACACAGAAAGAAATTTTTAAAGGTCCATTTTGTTTCATTTGCACATCTATGTCTTGATTTCATAGAAACACTGAAATTTAGGGCTGGAGGGATTTCAAAAACTCACTTCCTCAAACTACAACACTGGGGCAGAATGAAATATGAAAGAACAGTCCTAAAAAATAGTTATTTAATTTGTGCAGAAAAAATTTCCCATGAAGGGTATTGTGCAGCCCTTCTACATAGCTTGTTCCACTGCTTTTCCTATATTGAAAGTGAAAAGGACTTTTCTAACCTGGAAATTGAACAACCTGGAAATTGAGCTGATTCTCCTTTTCCCTAAATGGCCACTGAAGAACAACTGATCGCTATTTTTCATAGAAATATCTTTTCCGTACTGGGAAATGTCAGTACTTCCCTCCTCTATTTTCCACTGTCTAGACTAAATCAAAGTGTGATTTTTCATCTTGTCTTACAGTGTTGCACTTTGCTGAACTCACTTCTGTTTATTTATGTTTAAAAAAATGTAATGCCCCAAACTGGATACAGTAAACAAGTTCAGGCCTCTGGAAAGCATTTCATTTAGTCTTCCTTTCCTATGAAAGGTTGGACCAAATGATCTTTCAAGGTCCCTTCCAACCTGAGCTGTTCTATCATTTGTGGTGGAGTATTCAATCTTTGTGTCACTGACTACATATCGTACCTGAGAACTGGTTTTTGGTGACATGATCACATTTATGGATCTCATTTAGCTTGTAAGTTTCTTCACATCTACGCGGTCACCTTTGCAGTCTTGGTGTCCCATCTATTTTGGTTGGGTTTTTATTTTTTGGTTTGTCTTGCTTTTGTGCAATTGATTCTTCCTTCATCGGCATAAGAACCTGTATTTATTGTACTTGTTGATTTTAAGCCATGTCTGCAACTTGGGAGGATCATTTTACCATTCTGATTCATTTTTCCAGTGTATTTCCAATTTCTTCCAGCTTGACATGAATATTGAAATTTATAAGCATATAATCTAGTCACTCATCCCATCACATTGAAGAGGTCCCCAAATTTCTAAAGCCTACATGAAATGCCATCTCAAATTGACTGTAAATCACCAAAAACCACTTTTCCAATGCAGTATTTTTTGATCAGTGGCCCTGATCTATCCTTACCTTCTAGTGATTTCATCTAGGCTGTACTTCTTTAGTTACTTATGAAAACAACAAGAAACAAAGCCTTACTAAAATTTATGCAAGTCATTTTTCCTGCTTCATCTGTATCTACTAGCTGTCATTTAACCCTAGCCAACAACTAAGCACCAGGCAGCCACTCGCTCACTCCTACCCCTTGCAGAGGGATGGGAGGAAAATCAGAAAAAAAAGTAAAACTCATGGGTTGAGATAAGAACAGTTTTATAACTAAACTAAAATATAATAATAACAACAATAAAATATAATAATAGCAATAATGATGATAATAATGCTAGCAATGAGAAAGGAATATAACAAAAAGAGAGAGAAATAAAACTCAAGAATAGGGTAAGTGATGCACAGTGCAATTGCTCACTACCCGCTGACTGCTGAGCAGTGATTTGCCCCCCTGGCCAACTCCACACGGTTTATTTACTGAACATGACATTCTGTGGTATGGAATATCCCTTGGGCTAGTCCGGGTCAGCTCTCCTGGCCATGCTCCCTCCCAGCTTCTTGTGCACCTGCTGACTGGCCGAGCATGGGAAACTGAAAAGCCCTTAACTTAGGATAAGTGGTGCTTAGCAACAACTAAAACATCAGTGTGTCAACAGCATTATTCTCACACTAAATCCTAAACACAGCCCTGTACCAGCTACTAGGAAGAAAATTAGCTTTGTCTCAGCTGAAATCAGGACACTAGGCAAAATAGTGAAGAAGAAAATTAGTTTGGTTTGACATATGTTCTTGACAGAGTCACGTCAGCAAGCTTTTCTCACCTTTCCATGTCCTAGGCATTTAGAAATGGCTTATTGAATAATTTGTTCCAGAATCCAGGAGTTGAAGTTAGTTAGGCTACCTATCTACCTTGGGTTCTCTTCTATGGCTTTTTCCAAAAGCTATTATGTTTTTCTTTTCCAGTCCTTACTGTCTCCCCTGCCTTCCATGAGTTTTCAAAGATACCTGAAATACCTGGAAACGAGTCAGTGCTTACTTCGTCTAGTTTCTAAATTACTTCAGAAGGCAGATTCAGGATATATGAATGTATCTGTCTTATCTAAGTATCTTCTCTTTCTTAAAAATTATTTTGTTAAATATCCAGACAGCAGTAACTTTTCTTCTGAGTTTCAAAGACTACCTGATGTTTGACAAGTGTCAAGAAACTTTGGCTTGTCTGTGTGATATCCATAATATTTATTACATGCGGGCATCCAAGTTAGCCAGATATCTGGTATGCTGGCTAATGAACAAGTTTACAGCTTTGAAAAAAGTTGTTACCAAAGGAAATGCTAATAAAATGTTTATCATAATCCTTAAGAGGCAATTGCAACCTAGTAATTTTTTTAATGATACTATGTAATGATCTGTGTTTTTCCTAGTTTGGGCTCAAAAGATGATTCAGATCATGACTACAGATGGCAATTTTTTTTTTTTTTTTCCAGAAAGGAGAGAATAACTTTGTGGAATCAAAAAACACTTCTGCAGGACATTCACTATTTATTCTGGCTAAGTTATTTCTAAGGCTAGAGGACAAAGATGATGAATAAGGTGTGTTAAGTTTTAGGCTATCAAGCGTACATAGAAGTATAAAAGATAAATTCTGGACAGAAGTCCAGAATAGTTTTGCCAGTGACTTCAAGATGACTAAAATCTTTGAGATTGCCTCAGAGTCTTAGAAAATATAAGGGACTTTCAACTCGTGTCAAGACACAGAGAAAGTAGAATAAGTTGCGCTAATTAAGGCATAAAATTAATGGTAGACGTTCCCACCATGCTTTATCCATTCCTTTCTTACATCATCTTGTTACTTGCTTTTACTGGACCATAGTCTGTCCTGTGTCTGCAGAATTTAAGTTAAAACAAATTAGAATCAGTGGAGTTACAGCTAGGAAAATTTAAAAAGTACATCTAAGGTAGATGCACAACAGTGGGTAAGTAGTAGCATAAGACAGACATGGACATTTGTGGCTTTAAAATCAAATATGGATCCCAGAAGTTCAGTACTGCAGAAAAATTAATGTGGAGGTTTTTTTTTTAAATTTATTTGCAATAATCAACTGGAAACCATCCAAATAATGCAATATTTGCATAAAATATGTTAGAAATAGCTTTTGCCTTCAGGGTTTATTTCCATCTCTGTTACTGCCTTGCTTTAAGACTTCAGAAAAGTCATTTCAGCCTACTGCACTTCATAGTACCAAAAGAAGGCAATCAACCTCTAGTGACCCTCCACAGATGCTGTAATACCTAGTTCTTGATGAGGTACCCTAACCCTTCAGAGCAGTGAAGTCTCCTGTTGCTTTCCCTGCAGGGACTCTGATACCTCCCCAACTATCAATGGTAGTTGAGTTTCTGGTGATCAGCAAGTAAACTTAGTTGCTGAATGCATACAAAATGACTTCCAATAAAATACAGATTGTATAAAAAGAGATTAAAGAGCAGAGTAGACAAAAAGAGGAGAAGATAATAGACACAGATTGCATGGACACCAAGTAATTTAGATCCTACTTAGTCTGTAAAACCAACTGCTAACTTACAATTTATTTAGTATAATAATGCAATACTTGTTCCTTAAACTTGCCTTCCACTTCTTCCATCCACATCTGGTAAGAACAGTGGCCTCTTGGGTGGTGGGATATTATAAGGTATAACAGACAGCTGTCATGGGTAGATCTGAGGTAAGATCACACCATGGACAGTCCCTGGTTGCTAGTAGGTTACCTATAGGCTCTGCTAGTTCTGAGTTCTCCATTGGTGCTGCAGCTTTCCAGAGCTTCTCAAGGCTTATGGAATGGGAGGCTTCAGGCTGACCTCAGGTCCTCTAAGTCAAAATGGCAGTCTCTCTTGCTGCTGTGGAGAACAATCAACAGCTTGCTTTCATCAGTTGCCCTCTCCCTACTCACAGAGCCCACCCAGCTAGGCTTAGGAGCAGCCTAGCACAGTAAACCTAACACTCCTAAGTGCCCTCAGCTACCACAGGCAAGCAGGTAGGTCGCCTCTGGAACACAGGATCATCTACCTTTGTGAGCTCTCTCTGCACTCTCTCTGCAGCAGATGAGGGAGTGATGTTTGAACTGGCAGAGCATATGCTATTTTTTATGCAAGTCAAGACACAGATGTAAATTTCAGTGTTCCCAAATACAAATGTTGACAAGCCTAGTCAGAAGTTAGTACTTAGGTAGGGATGGTATCACAACTTCTCCCATGCAGCAGCAGTAAGATATTCTTCCCTCAGCCGCACCATGAAGTAAGACATCCATGCTTCCACCTGTCACCAGGATGGTACACCATAATCAAACTGTGTCCGACTATCTCCTTTGGTGCCAACTCTGACAGCGTATGTGCCCCGCAACTTTGATATCCAGATCTGCAAGAGTTCCTTTTCTCTTGCTACATCTCTGCTCTGCAGCAACCGTAAGTGGTAAATAGTAGCAGCTTACAGTGTAGCTATTTACAGCTAAACTAAAATAATCTTAGTTCCCCTTACATCCAAAAAACCAGAATCAGGTATTTCTTTGGTTGAGATTCATCTGAGCCACTTTTATCCTAGGATGAGACGAATCATGACACAGAGAGGCATACTTCTCCCCACTGACTATAGCAAGAGCGTAAGGCAATTAATTCAGGTGCAGATACCTGTATGTAGACATTTTTTTTAGTTGGATGAATCTTAGCCATGTCTTACATACCCTTGCCATTCTGCCCAAACCTCTGTTACATATGGTTTAATCTCACCAGTCCCCCTAAGTTAGAGCTGATTTGCTGTGGATGCTAATCAATACTATAGGGGTACATCTTTTATGCTACATAAAAGTTTTATGCTGCCAGAACCAGAACCATACAGGTGTCTTGGCTGTGCTCTAGGCTGCTCCAACTAAATCTCTCCATTACAGACCAGAGAGAGTCTGCAGGAACACAAGACCCATAAACGCTGTGAATGCCATGTGAACAGGAGACTCCCTAAGCCTTGTGAACATGATCCAGCCTGTGTATCTTGACTTTTTGCTCTTGGTATAGCTCATGTCTCTTTGGACACATGCAATTCAGATATTGCAAAGTACAAACTCCTGCAAGTTCCCTCAAGCCCCTTCACTTTTCTAGAAGAGGGTCCTCTGATGAACTGGAATTCCTCTCTGGGTGTACTTGCTCAACAGCCGTTGCCTGAATGGTGCCAAACGGGGACCGTTCCCCAAAGAGCAGCTTTGTCCACAGTTTCCTCAGGGATTTTTATTAGTGCCATTATTACTATGCCTTTGTGAATGGCTCCAACAGTCCCTTTTTATGTAGCTACAAAGGAACCCCTCACTAGCAAATATACCAAGACTGCCCACAATATTTACACAAATAGTTTAGCTATTTTTCAACTCTGTAAGAACCAAATGCAGACATCAATGGAAACAGACTCTGCTGACCACATTGAACTTTGTATTAGGACTTCCAACTTTTTTATGAAAGGATCACAGAGCCTTTTACAGTGAAGGTATGTGTCTACCACACACTCATGCTATTAGCTTAGATCAGACCCTATAATAGTTTTAGTTACTAAACAACTAAACACACATATTTGGAAAATAATCATGCCTTCTCCTGCTTATACAGAAATAGGTGCAATCAAAGATCATAAATAGTATTCTGAGCAAAAGAAGTAAACACTACTTAAAATAATGGAATATATTACAGAAAACAGTAATTTAGAGTTTTATAATTCCTTTCTTTTTCAAAGAACTAATTATATACACTTCACCACCTCCAGCAGTATTAAAGATGTTACAATTTAAGACAACTTTCATTAATAAATCACAGCAGTACTACAAAGTGTTATTAATAGTAGCTTTAGACAGCAGTCTGGGAAAATAAACAAGAAAGAAGGTGTATAATGCTTATTCTACTTCAACATTTCCAGGAAACATATATTTAAAAAATATTTTGCAGGTTAAAATACTGATAATTCTATAATTGTTTCTTTAGTAATACTGTGAAGTAATGTCTTTGCCATCTTTATTGTACTTTTTGAACTACATAACCATAATTATTTAAAATTACATCAGTTACATTGCAATTAAAAATATATAGTCTGAGTCCCTTGTAAATCCTTCTGGTTTTTCAAGTAGCAGAGATAAAATTAACTTTGCTAATCTTGACTTGTTTTATTGTATCCTTATGTACAACTTATATCCCTCTTTTTAAGTAAAGAATCTATACAGTGGAAAGTGTTAGGCAACCTTAACTATAGTTATTGCTGCCAACTCTTTCTATAAAACTTAGGGCGAAATACTGGTATAATTACAATTGATGGCAATGCTCACACTGATTTCAGAGAATGAAAGAGAAGAAACATTTCCTGAAATACAGTAATGTCCCCACAATAAAACTTTATATTTACATGGGAAGCACTAGTAACAATATTTCAGGTAATCCTACAATTAATATATTACTGATAAAATACATGTACAAATGTATATACATGTATGTATACCAAGATACAGGTAAAAAGTCAAAATGATAGGATTTCACTTAGATACGGATCTATCTCTTTAATCAGTGCTAGCAACACTACAGAAGAATGTTTGGAAGGGAAGAAAAATGAAGTATAACTTATTAATCTGGAACCATGAGGAAAACATTAACCACTAAAGCACATAATGTAATTCCGTTACTTTAAAACGTGTTCAGAGGACCTCTCTTATTGTTGCAAAAGTGCCACAGGATCTTATCATTAAAAGATAAAACAGCAGTTGAACCACAGTTCTCATCTAATACCAAGAAAGTCCCCAGTCTTCAAAGATTTATACATACAGTTAATTTTATGTTATAGGAGTGTTGCTTCAGACTACTGATCTTTCCAAAATGCTTAAATTTAGGCATAATATATGTAACTCATCACAGAATTAAGACCGACAGCATCATATGGAGAGCCATGAGGAATATACTTTTCAAATAAAAACAAAATGCATGTTCCTTCACAAGAGAGTTATCAATTTTGATCTGCATTTTTTTATTCTCATAAAAGCAGTATTTCAGCAGTCTGCATATCATTTCTTTTATGAATTAAATATTTATCATAAATAGGTCAGTGTCAACTTAGAAACTGTATTTTAAAATCCTTCCAATTACATTAACGGTATGTTCAATTCTCAAACTTATTTTTGTAAAAATAAGGATTTTCCTTTTGATTTTTTTTTTTCTCAGATATTTCAATTTGACTTAAAAAAGTAATTCTTCAGAAGTTTGAGGGAACTTGTTACATAGCAAGGTGTTTCTCAGCTAACTACATAGGAACAGTGTGGGAAGAGAGTGTGTTAGAAAGGTCACTATAAATTAATGCTATGAAAGGTATTTGGGGACACACATCTTAGATAAATTTTAATTCTTTTCTTTTTAAATGGACTCTATAAGGATAAGCTTTCAAGCAACTTTAGCAAGTTGAAAATATTTGAAGATAAGCTATATTTATGGCCTAGCTCCTAAATGCAAAGATTGCTGTGAACTTTTATTTATGAGCTGACGGTGTTATCTAGACAAAAAATGTTCACATTTATTTTCAGCCTTACTAGTGGATGAATGTTGACTGTCTGGTAATTAGTTCCATTTCCATCATCTACAAAGCCTATAAAATAAGTGAACTTTCTGTAAACTAACAGTACATTGTCATCTTAAGGCTTCTTCATCAGAATAAGGTATTTCAGCTTCCTTGAAACTGATCTCTCATCTGTTTGTTGTTTGGTTTTGATTTTTCTTGTGGAGGAGGGATGAGTAAAATTGATGGAAACATTCAGGGTGAGGTTGAATGGGGCTCTGAGCAACCCAATTGCTGAGAAACTCACTGCACAGGGGTTGGACTAGGTGACCTTTAAAAGTCCCTTCCAACCCAAACTATCCTATCATTCTATGAATAACAGTCCCTCTAATATACAAAGCAGCTCTGGAAATCCCTGAAGTAAACTCCTAGCCTTCACCATAAACAACCTTGGTACAGGACCTTTGAGACTCCACATAAAGATCACCGTATCAGCAGACCACTTTAAAGACTGTCCAGTTTCATCCAATCATCCCATAGTTTTCAAAGTGCGGTAGAATTATTTAATTTTATCACTTTTAACAAAACTTGACCTCCTTGTGCTCATACCCTTATCTGCTTCAGTGTCTTCCTTGTAATCATAGGCAGACAGATCACTTTTGTGTCTGTTAAAGTAAGGTACAAGTGATAGTCTTAAGAGGACCAATGTAACTTTGAAGGGACTAAAGAAGGCCTGGCTTTGTGAGACCTTCGTTTCAGTCTTCTGTCTGACTTTGGGCAGAATTTTATCTACGGTCCACTTCTTCACCCCCAAAAACAAGCAGTGATGTTTCCTGTCCCTCAATTAGCTTGTCTGTTCAGCTCCCACAGAAAAGTATCTGAAATATTGTTAGCACAGTGCCTAGCCTGCTAAAATCTTACTTTTGGTTGGAGCTTACTGTCAAACATACATACAGTAAATAAGTCAGACCACCCTCATGCTATTTCTTGTGAAATGGCATCATGTATATAAAAGGTGGCTTGCCAGCCCCTCCCTCAATTCACAAATGGCTCGTTGTCGTCTTCCCCAATCCAGTTTAGGCGGCATTTGAAGTCCTGAAAGACAGACGAGCATGATGGGTGGGCCTCAGCCTGCGTGACTGAATCCATCTCTCAACTCTTATTCTATCTAAAATGGTAAGAAAGGGTTTAGATTGAATGTAACAGGAGTTAATTTAAGCTGTTACAAGAGTAAATGAACGCTGGCACTAAGCCTAATGCTCTTGAGGGGATTGGAGTTCTAGCAGGGAGTGAATCCCTGTTGGAACTTAGCCTAACTCTCTTAAAAGACACCGAGAAATGGAAGTGGACCTTCAGGCGTGTGGAGCTGTAGGTTTATTTGGCATTTTTATTTTTTGCTTTTGACTTTGTTACAAACCTTGGAAGAAATGAAGTTTCTGCCAAACATGATTTCCTAAGAATCACAGGAGTCACAAGGGTTTTATTTCATGGTGGTGTATTTTTGTCTTTTGATGTGACCTCACATTATGTTCATTATCCCTAATGAGGAATGACTGCATTTAAGCATTGTTATATAACAGTTCAGTGGAACACTGAATCTTACATTAAAATTACACTCTTAAACATTTAAGAAAATACTTTATTAGGCTTCTCATTTGCTTTTGTAAATGTTCAGCAACGCAAACATCTCTAGTACAAAAGTTTGAAGTCAACGTGTAGAAAGCACTAGTTAAAAAAGCAGCTATGTCAGCTTGCTAAACGTATCATTTCTGCTTACAAGAGCTGAGGAAGAGAAAACTGAACAGTATGGGAAACTAACATTTAAGTGCCACAGGGCACAGTAGTTGATGACATTTGTCACCACATAGCTCAATTTTTCTGATGAAATTCCTGTTACATTTACCAGACTGTCAGTGTCATTTCTATAGGCTATAGCGATCTTTGCTTTCTGTCATAAACTACCCTGCAGTGATACTGCATGAGGTGAAACAGGGTAATGTTGTAGTAACTAAGGGTTTTCTAGCTGCTTAGGCATATGTTCTAGCACCAGCCTGGTTACAGCAACACAGGTGTGAGCCACGTTAGTGCAGTGGTAGCTTTGCACTCTTGGATGCTGCACACAGGGTGAATTTACTGCAGGGACAGAAGGGGTAGCTAAGGACACTTAACTTCCCCATCAGCATTGCGTGCTTGCAGTCATATGAGAATAGCTCCCCATTCACATTGCAGTTGTATCTGCTCCAGTTGGAAATGTCATCTGAGGAAAGACAAATGACCTACTTATTCTTACTCAAAGAAAAACTGAAAATGCCTGGCAGGGTGCTGAACTAAACCTGCTTACCTGTGTTGCGGTCGTGTGTTCGAAATCAAGGGATCTGGCATTCAGAGTTCAAATCTCTCAGACAACCTTTACAATGTTTCTGGGATGTTGCCAGCATTCATGAAGTGCTTGTTATTAGCTGGCACAGAAAGGAAAGTACTCTTTACGTGCTTGTGCAAATATTCTGTGTCAAACTATAAGGCTAGGATGGAAAATATTTTGTCTGTTTAAAGGGAAGTAGAAATAGGGGACAGGAATTTGCTGCAAATTTTACATCTCTATAGCAGAAGTGGGATTTTGCAGTGCGTGTTTGGGTATGACGATAGAGGGATTTTGCTGCTGTGTTTTACAGTATCTGGGGATTAGAAAGTATTTTCCTGTATGAGTTACTTTCTAGGTCTCTGGGGAGAGGAAAAAGATTTTGCAATGTACATCAGTCTGTGGAGATGGAAACCATTCACCCTGCATGTTGCACTCCTGGGTGATTTTGCAAGGAGCAGTCATTTATGTTCCTCAGAGAAGGTGTTTTTGAAGGGTTTGTATCCTGCTAAGGACTCAGGTGACACATTCCTGAAGACGTCCCAAACACTATATAGAATGACACTCACTGAACAACACATACTCATGGAAGACTGGATAAATTCTGAGATGCCGTTAGTTAGATGACTGAAATTACCATCTATGAAACTGAATTCATGACTCCAAAGTCAGTTCAGGGAAGGAGAGCGAACTTACGTTACTTTAGTGGCACTGATGGATGGTCACCATTTGTCAGTGGATAGAGGAGAAAAAAGGCACTTCCATGTTTTCAGAGCCTGTCCCACAGTGTTTGTAACATTGACAACACAGTACTGGCTGTCATATCAGAAACAGGTGAAAGATACAGTTTGCTAAAATGGACCAAGTACTTCCTGGAGGCCTTTAAGCAAAGACTGAAGTAACGGGAAACCGTATGCAGCAGTTTTTTCCCCAGTCTTTTCCTGCATTCACATGGAGCCACTAGGTGAGCTACTCTGAAAACATGGATACTGGCACTGCCAACCTACAAATGATATTTAGCTTCCTCTTTGCTTTATTTCTGTGACCGTATCATTAATTCCCAGATGGCCCAGTGTTTGAATGTGATCAACTAACTAACATTGGAGTGTCATGAACTAACTCAATCTAATCAAGGCCTAGATGGCTTTATTAAAACTATGGTAGTGGACAAAAAAGCTCTTTGAAGCATTCACAGTGAATAGTTGTCTTTGACAAAAGCGATTACTGCTGGTCAAATCAATCTGTAATGCTTTTCACCTATCACCTCTGCCACGACAGTTTCTGTAAACAGTATCTTGTGTCAGCTGTATTTCATGAGAAACTCTACTCTGCCCTTGGAAAGGATGTTTTAAACTTATTTATGCTTTTGTTATTTCTCATCTGGAACACAGGCAGAGCAATGCATCCATACACGACACCACCAAAAGTTAGAAAACCACCTGCTAGTGCAAGCTCACCAAACCTGCCTGTCTCGGTACCCTGGGCTTCCTGCAGGGTTTCAAACCCAGGTAGTGACCCATTGCTCCTCATGTACTCAGCAGTGGCTTAAAGCTCTGGAAGAAGAGTCACAAGATGAGTAACGCGAGGCTGAGCTCTGTGAGAGGCACGCAGAGGTGGCAAGGGGCACCCTCGGCACCGTTATTCGCTCCCTACCGCTCAGGCAAGGCCTTCGGTGCTCCCTTCTCTAACGCAGTCAAAGTGCCTGACCCCTACCACCACTGCCTCTCTAACGGGAACCGGACAGGAGATCTCGGCCCCGGGCAGGTCCTCTCGCTGTCCCGGGGCAGCTACAGCCCCCTGGGTCCCCAGGCGGCCGCGCAGGGCCTCTGCCCGCCGAGCAGCCCCTCCACTAGAGCTGCTCTCAGCAAAACGCTGGAGGCGGGGGCCCTGCCGCCTCCCCTCACCCCTAAGGGTACTGCCCGGCCCGGTGTGTGGGAGCCGGGCGCATTTCCAAGCCGGGCTCTGCCTGCGTTACCAAGCCGGGCAAGCGCACCTCTGCCTGCGTTACCTGTCCGGCAGCTCCGTCCCCTCCGGTTTGGCGGGCAGCTTCCCTGCGGGTCGCGGAGCGGGGCCAGCGCGCTGCTGCACTCTCGCAGGGGACAGGCAGCACGATCCCGACGGGCTTGCCCCGGGGACGGAACCGGAGCCGCTCCTGCTCCGCCGGGCGGGCGAGCAGTGAGCGGGCCCGGCCTGCGCATGCGCGGAGGGGCCCGTTCGATGTCGGCGGCGCCACGGAGGCTTCCGGGAAGATGGCGGCGTGGAGAGCGGCGCTGGTGGTGGGTGCCCGTGCTCCGCTGAGGGGGCGGCTTGCCGGCCTGCGGTCCCCTCGGAGCCAGCGGCGCCTGCCCGGCTGGAGGGTGGCCGCCGCTGCCCTGGTCGGGGGAGGCTCCCTGGCGGCGTGTTACAGCGGGTGGCCGGGCGTGTTCCCGACGGTCCTGGCTCAGGTAAGGCGGCAGCAGCAGCAGCAGCAGCAGCAGCAGCAGCAGCAGCATCAGCATCCCCCTCCGGCAGCCTCGCCTCCCGCCCGCGGGCCGGGCCTGCCACCGGGGGTGGCTGTCGGCGGGCGCGGAGGAGCGGCCTGCGGGCCGGCCGGGGTCTGTGGTGTCAGACCTCGTCTGCCTCATCGCCGTGAGGCAAGACCTGCCAGTGGGAGCCCTCATCGCTCAGGTCGCCCCGCAGGTCATACGCGGCCCCGGCCCCTTTGCCGGAGCAGAGCGTCACTTAATCGACTCCTGCCTCACCTCCTGGACGGGAGCTTTGCCGTATTCTGCAGTGGAAGAAGGCAGGGTTTGCCTTGGCGCCGAGCAGTTCCCCCATTCACTTGACAGCCCTGGTCGTGCGACCTGATGAACCCGTGTGGTTAGCACACGGCCTGTACTGAGCTCCTCTGCTTGCTGGTAACTGTCAGCTTCTTTTCCTTCCCCGATGCCTGGTCTACACATTGGGTGCTGTGAGACAGTCATGCACCTTTTTTCCCCTTAAAAAAAAAGAAGATATCTCATGAAAATAGTGCTTTTACAGCTCATACTTTGTCTGAAATGCATCGCATACCAGGATGATGTCCTATTAGGATGCTGAAGATATGTGCTATGGATGTTAAAATGTGGTTTGCCTTTGAGCATCGCTGTGCACTCAGGAGGTTATGTGCAAGGACAGATAGACATTATTTACAAAACAATGTTCACAAGTTCCAAAAGACAGTTTTACTTACCAACTTTATTCTTCCCATGGAGCTAGTGAACTTTTTCCTATTCTTCCTTCAAAGAAGAAGTTGCTGTCAGTTAGACTTGGTTAGGTATTTCAATACTGGAAGATCTACATGATTTTTAGACAGGAGGTTGTAGGTGGAATGGGAGGAAGGGTTCAATGTATGCTTGCGCTACCATTCATCTGCTAATAGCTAGGAAATTTTGGAAATACTTGACAGTTTGTATGCTTTGATGTCTTGTCTCTTAACAGATACTGAACATGTTGAACTGCGGGCAGGCAAATAGCAACCTTTATTCTTGAGTTAAGAGCAAAGAATGTTTTTGGTGGTTTATGTTGTTTTTTTTTTTTTTAATATCGCATTCTTAATTATAGGGCCTTTCTAAGGTACATCTTCTTAGGAAACTGGTATTTTTAAATAAGCACATTTCTAAATAGATTAACTGTTAGGTCTGATTCCTTGGGCAGTGTCTGTTAAAACTTTGGTTTTCTTTATGCAGCTTCTAGTGAGGAAGGCATTCATTATTCCACTAGAAGTCCTACTCCTTGTTAAAAAGAGCCAACAGAATATGATTTGACATTTAGTTGTGTGACATTTTTCAGCAGCATTGCATTATGTTTAAAAAGAGCTCTCATTAAGACCAATTTCATATATGTATGGAACGTTTGCATAAGAAGGTGTGTATGTAGGTATATAAAAAAAAGTGTTAAGTGCAGGAAGTAATAGCTCTTAAAAAGGTGTTGAGTGAAGTGTTCTAGCTGTTCTGTTGATACGTTCATGGTATAGCTTCCATCCTACGAGTATACTTTCTAATTCTCTGCAGGAACTCCAAAAGTCTACAGCTTAATTAATTCATTTTTGGACATAGTGAGTTGCTGGGCTCTGCAAATGTTAAGTAGTTTTTTTCAGTTTAAAATTTTCAGTTTTCCAGTGAAATGACTGTTGGAGATGCTGTAGTTACAGGCAAAAGCTGTCCATGTGTCTTGTACTCCCTGTTGCTGCAATTAATATATCGAGCAGTTTAAAACTACCTATGTACTGGCCATTCAGAGCATAATGCTAAAGCCAATAAACACAAAGTGAAACTGGATTGTAGAAGTTATGAGGAACAGAGCAACAGAGCCAAAGTAGCATGCTGTAAGTCTTTTAAGCAGTTTAAATGCTACTTGTGGCTTCTTATTGACGGTCATAGGAAATACTCAAAAGCAAAACAGTGTTGAAACAAGGATATCACCTTTATTTTTACATTCTGAAGCAATCTTTTTATTAGTTCAGGGATTGTGCAGTCCTGTTAAATGGAGATGCTTTTCACATTCTAACAGTGAATCACTACTTTTCATTATTACTTCTTTTCATTACAACTGCCCTTAAACATCTTTCCTTGAGGTTATGCTTGCAAACAATTCTGAACTGTTTGTGTACGTTGCAGTATGCTACATGCTAGAAATATTTGCAGCATAGGTATGTGAATTACTATAGGTTAAGGCAAGTATTTAAAATTAACCAGCATAACTTTCATTATTGTTGTGGTGATAAAGAAATACATAATAGAGATGTTTATACTTTATCTCATCAACTAGGCCTAGAGTTTACTCTTGAGAATGCAGTGAGATTATGCTACAGTGCTTCCCAGTTTTCCTTTGTAATATAGTCTTTACTGTTGAATTATAAGAATGAATTGCTGCAAAATGGATGGTAATCATTTAAAATGCAACAAAGTGAGGCTGACAAAGTCTTAATGTTTCTCCATGCTGTAAAGAGACAACAGAATATAATTTTATGTTTAGTTATGTGATTAATTTTTTTTCAGCAACATTGCATTATATTTAAAAAGTCCTGTCGTGAAGACCAGTTTCATATATGTATGGAACTCTGGCATAAGCATAATTGGAGCCACTGAGTAAATTCTCCTTCTTGTCCTAAGTGAGATATAACAGTCATTATTAGTTTTGTTGCAGAATCAAGCTCTTAGTTGTAAATACTTGCTGTTTGTTTAGTTTAAGTTGTTGGAGCTGGTAACTCTATTTAAATTTTCCAGTAGTCTCAATAAAAATAATCTCTATCAAACTAATTAGAAATTTTTCAGCTACACATTGTTCTAGAAGACTTGAGAGAGACAATTTACTGTTGAAGCTGACAAACAACACTTCAAAGCTAAAGTTCCGTAAATTCAATATTTATTTCTTGTCAAGCTTTTCATTATTTTAAACTCAAAGACTGATACTTCTGGCACCTAGTTTCTAAAATCACTGTTTAATTCCAGTCCTTGCATGCTGCTGCAGAGGATTTAATCCTGCTTGTGTTGGTTGTTGGCACTTCTGCTCAGAGTAACGAGTGCCAGTCTTCCTGCAAGTCTTTGCAAACTCAAAGGTTCTGCAGGGTCAGTTAGTCTGTTTTCCTTTTGTGAGCTGTATGGATAGTGTCTGGTTTATTTTGCTGTGGCTTATGTTTGATTTCTGTTCTAATATAATTGTTGGTTATTCTGGCAATAAATTTTCATTTTGGAGGGTTTTTTTTTTTTTCTCCCCTGAGTTTTAAATCATAATTTTCACTGACACCTGTTCTGACAGGTTACATTAAGTGGGTAGTATATTAATAATAAAAGTTTCTATATTTAATGTAAGATTACCTCACATGTAGTCTCATACTAACTGTCTCCTTAAAGCTTCAGTAAATGATTTATGAAGTTATTTTCATTCTCTATCTTCATTTGCTGACCTGACATTTAGAAACATTCAACTAATATGCATTGGAGTAAGTCCCTAGTGCTGATTGGAAATCTCTGCTATGCAATGTTTTTAATAGCAAAATTAACATTATTTTAAAAAACCCCAACAAATTATAAATAACAAGTTTTAGTTCTATCTTGTTATTTACCAATGAAGTTGCATTGACAGTATCCTAGACCAGATAATAACCTGTGCATGGAAAAGCTAGATCAATTTCTTTTAAATGAAATGAGATAGTCAGCTTGTATAAAGGGAGGTGGAGGAGGTAAGAGCTTTTGTTCTGCCAGCGTAACTTAGAACAGGGATTTATGCTGAATTTCACTAACTGGTTCTTCTGTTATCCTGGTGAACACAGCCAGGTCCAAAATTTACACACTGGATACACACTACAGTGATGCTATACAGGCTGCTTTTCTTCTTTAGTAATGTAATTCACCTGACAGAGTGGTATACAATTTGTAACTCAAACCAGGACACCTATTGCCTACTGTGTCTTTATTATCTCAGAGCTTGCAGTTTGCAATACTAGTGTGGCATTCTGTGGCCTAAAGCTGTCGGAATTCTTTGTTTAAAGTGTGCTGTTTGTCACGACTCAGCTTTTCAGTCTGCTAGGTTACCTCTATCAGGGTCAAGAATCGAGTGATTGTGAAAGAGCATGCAAGTGAATCTGGAATGGCAGACATTGGGAGGCTGTAACATCTTGTGAGAGGCCATGACTCCTCCTTCCCCACTCCAACTAAATCTGGAACTTGCCGAGGGACTGTAGCATTGATCGCATACGCGCACAAACTGCAAATGGTAAGAAAATTCTGAGAATCAGCAGGCTGCCAGAGGCAGCATCTCCTGCCCCTGCTGAGTTCTTATGGATAGCTTCAGAAAGAAGAATATAATTTGATTCACCCTTGAAAAGTTGCCATGCCTGCTGAGCGTCACATTTTGTGCTGAGTTTAAGTCACTGACTTCCAAATGAGACTGGAGCTGTTACTAGCACATATATGAAGTTACACATGTGCAAAGTCTTGTCTCTTTTCCGATCAGATAATTTTTCTCTAGCATTCTTTTTCTAGGGTTATGGGAGCATTAGTTGGTACTTAATAATTTGATACTGCTTACCTGAGGTGGAGGAGAACGCAATTTACAGCATTTTTTTTTTTCGTCTGTACTTGTTAATACTTTCTGTTAGATTGTAGTCTAATTAGTTCTATTTATCTTAAATTTTCTACTACTGTTTGTGTCACATCAGCAATGTACTACATTTCTTCCTGATAAGAAGAGACTTGATTCCTGTCCTGGAGGTCTTAAACAAATATTTATATTATATTTGATCATACTGAAAATACTAAGCTAATGCTTGTAATAATGGTTAACAAAACGTGTGCCATTTTAAATTTTATTACTGTCTGATATTTCTGCAATTCTCATTTTGTTTAAAATATATGAAACATTTGAAACAGTCCTCTTTTGGACTGTGTTAAATTTTTTATTTCACTTTAAACTGCATTGAATGTTTCACCATCTTCCAGTGTTAGCATTTCTTAAGAGAAGCAAAGATAGCTACACAGTAGACTTTGTCTATCACAATGGTATGAAAACTGTTATTTCAAGCAACTGGGAATTAAATACTTCTAATGATTAAAACTAGAGTTTAATTTTGTTTTCTGGGGCTACATGTATAACCACCACAAAATTTAGTTTGGAACTATTGCCTCACACTGTTTAAAGAAACCAGGATACTGCAAAGGATTCCCCAAACACTAGTTTGTTCAGGGAAGACGTCCTTGGTTCTGCCACTATGGAAAAGGCAAAATAATATACTGGAGGCCCTCTTTACAAATCCTAGGGCTATGGCAAACTCAGTTCCACAATTCATAATATGATCTAGAGAGAGTGCTTAAATTAAATATAACTCGAGTTTATTAGGGGTTTAGTAGAAGGCTCTGGACTCCCAGACTTGGAAGTTGATAAAAAAAGGGTTTAAAAGTTCTGAAGTCCTATCTGTGTTTCTTGGTGACACTTTGAGATGTGCATTGTGTCTCCAAAGAGATCAGTTCTAAGATGCAATTGTCTTAGATGACTTCTGATACATTGTGCATGGTTTTCACTCAGGTAAAATTTTCAACCCAAATCAACAGATAGTTTGCAAAGTAATGTCTACTATAGGCATGTTACCTGTGTAGTGTACTTTTACTTGATTGAAAACTTCTGGTATAGGCATGTGTAAAACACATATGCTTCCAAACCAAATGTAATCAGTTGCATGCATGTCAAAAGCAGCCTTCTGTTTAAATCATTTGAAGTAGCTTCTTCAGAGCAGTGGAAGAAGTGCACAGCTCTGGGATTTTGATATTTGTTTGCATATCCTTTGCATCCAGGACAACTTTGTGACTTAACTTATGCTTGTACTACCTTTAGCCCCCACTTTTTCACTCAGTATATTTCTGAATAATTTTTTGTAAGAGACAGTGTTATAATAACACTTACAATAAAAGGTTAGCTGTAACTGCATGTGAAGAATTTTTGGTCTTGGCAGATAAAAAGTACATATGAATTCAGTCACCAAATAGGAAACAAGAAAGTGTCTTTCTTTGTAGGAATCATTGGTTAATCTGTAAGTCACGTGTAAATGCTTTAAATTGTGAGACATTGGTGAATCTTGTTAGAATGGGAATTTTTTGTGGCTCTTTCTTTGCAATCTATTTAAGAGCCTGGTTCAGATTGAAGGAGGAACATTGCTATTCAGATGAGGTGTCTTGGTAAATATAGAACCTGGGATAAACTTGCATAAGGATTTGTGATGATGTATGGAATTGCCTGGAGGGAGGAATGTCATTCTAAAACAAAAGCAGAAAGAATATGTGCAGTCTAATCTGAGAAATATACAGGAAGATTCTTGTGCTTATTCCATCATAAAAAAAAAAGAAAAAAAATGCCTGCTTTTGTTGAATCAAAAACCCTAGAATAGTTTTTATGTCCTAAGTAATAGAGTGATTACCTCTGAGTATTCTACTAGAAATAAATTGAGAATGCAAATGTAGAAGCATATACAATAGATTACTAGGATGCTCATAAAGTAAAATGAAGCATGTATAAAACAAAATTCTGCAGCATAATACTTTAACATGCTTTTCAAACTTAATACAAGTGGTTTTAGTCCACACCAAACATATTTGGTGATAGCTTGCAGGCCTCAGAGAAATCTCATATTTGAATTCAGCTGGTGCAAACCTGACCACATGTCTACATTACTCATTCTTAAAGTCTATGTAATTGAACAAGGTCGTGTAAAAATCATTAAAATTACCATTGGTGTTGTGGCTTGGAGTGTCTTTAAGTAAGGTTTGGGTTTGTTTTGGTTTTGTTTCTCTGTTTGTTTCTAATTTATTTTTAAAATCTCTTCCCTGCTTTACCTTGTCCCGTCCTTAAATGGTTGTCTATGGATGCTGAAAAGCTGCTAGCAGAGGGATTCTCACTGAGTATTGTGAGAACCTGAGAAAATCCCTTTGCTAGCAGCTTTTCAGCATCCATAGTTGTCCAGTTTTTTGCAACTTATTTTGCTGCTGACTTTTGTTCTCTCTGTGTGACAGAACATATTATGCTGTATGGTGTGGACCAGGATGCAGCCCATGGAGCCAGGCAATGGTCCCCTGCACAGCCTCAGATTTCTGTTCTGGTTGTGGCATGGTTGCAAAGGTGTTAAAGGATTCCTTACTGCATCTTCAGGTTAAGTCATTGAACTATCTGCAAAATGGTGCCCTTAAGTCTTTTTCTCACTGAAGAATCTGTAAAACTGGCAGCCTTCAAAGCGCCCAGTTTGATTCAAGGTGCTTTGAACCTGTGTTGTTTTCTTACAGCAGTGCTCAGCACTGGAGAGGTTCATTGCTGAGGTGCTGTGAGCTGCAGGCAGTGTTCTTGTCAACATGTGGTAGCATCTCTCTGCCAACTTCATGCTTTGCTTTCTGCTGTATCTTTACTGCTGTGTTTACAGTCCCGGTAAATACTGCAAAAAAAAGTCGTCTTAGGTCATGTCAAGGCAGACAACTCTGTGGGTAAACACGTTAAATATAGCCTATTATTGAATGGGAAATGGAGAGTCAATTTTTTACAGTCAGTTTGGTTCTGTGCATTTAAATGCTTTAATAATATTGTTGCCTCCTAAACAATCTAGAATGAATGAGTTTCAATTAATAGTCCCAAAATATTATGAAAATAATTTGTGTTTAAAAATGCATTTTAAAGCAACATTCCTCCAGTTTTTAAGCATCGATAAACATGAATCTCCCCTGCAAGAAGAGCTCTTTGGAATTAGATTGCCAGCTCAGCCTACCCTACTCTTTTTTATTTTCCTTAAATATACTTAAGTCTTTCTGAAACTGGTTCTCTTGTGCAGCCAACCAGGGTAACCTTAGCTACCTCTTGTTTAATTCTGTATTTCACTGTGTTATGGAAATACTGTATGTATCAAGTATCCACCAAGCAGTCTAAATCAATAACTGAGATATTAAATATATCACAAACATCATTCTCAGCATTAGTGACATACAGGCGTTGTCATGCTGTGTGCCTAAAATAGAATGTGGTATAGAGAGTATGGTATCTGTAGGACCATGATGTTATCTTTAATTATAGACTTAAATATTACTTATGGATATGCATTTGTTTCTCAATTTTAAATCTACAGTATCCTTTTCAGCTTTCTGAATGTGAGACATTCATATCCTGAAGTTTTTTGCTTTGAAAATGCTTGCATTTATTCCCTTTTCTGTGTGCATGGAGATTCTTTGTCCGAGTGTGTACACTGATACTAAAACAACATGATGTCAAATGGAATCCTAGGGGTCAAGGTTAAAATTTAACTGTCTTTCATCTGATTTGTCACCTTTTACTTGAATTCACACTTGCTATGTGACTTCAGTGATTAAATAAAATCTAACGTTCTTTCTAGGCACTTTGATACATGTGGACAGATGGGGTGAGTTAAGCTGCATGGTTTTGTTGTGTTTTTAGCTACTCTTTGAATTGCAATGTAATAAAAGGTTAACATATGAGACTCTTTGGCTGTTCGTGGACAAAGATAAACAGATAAGAAAATAGCTTGCCTGAAAAGCCAAAAACTCACTCTTTTGAATAGAAAGAATTGCAGAAAATACTTTGTTTTTCAGCAAAGATTCCAGAGAATAAACTACTATTTATTTACTGGGGATACAGGACTTTTCCTCCTGTAAATACTTCAGAATAAATACTATAATGTTTCTTCTTTTTATCTGCTTTCTTAGATAGAAGCTCTACTTTGTTTTCCTAATAACTTCAAACACAGTGATAATTATCCTTTTTTTTTATTTTTGTAAGAAAAGATCTGTTGTGTACAAGCAGTTGCATCTGTTCTCCTGTTGCTGCTGTTTTGTACTGGTTTTCAAACGTGTTTGCCGGATTAGCGTGAGAGCTCTGTATTACACTTCCTTGCAGACCTTTGTGTAAAGACTGGCTGAATGTGGCTATTCCTTACAAGTGGGTCAGCATCTTGGAAACATAAGGTAGCCAGAAAAAGAAGAAATAACTCAGAATTTAGTTTAATTTGTGCTGTGGGGAAATGTACATAGAATTCGTTTGTGATAGCTGTAAGAATGACATCAGGTTTATTTGTCCCATGTCCTTATTTTCTGCATTGAGTACTTTTCATTTACTAAACTTTGGTACTTTGTAATGTTGTCTGGTTTTTTGTTTACTATGGTTCTTATAACTAGGCTTAGTTTTGTTTGAGTAATATTCCAGAAAGACCCTAGCTAAAATGATCATCAAAGATAAATGACAGACATGAAGTCTATAAAAAGCAGTTATAGCAGATGTGACTAATAAATATTGTCTTATCAACACCTATACCTTCTTTGCTCCTTTACCAAATCAGCTGAGAAACTTCTTCGTCTGCCTCCAAAAACTGCAGAGACTAGCATAGAGGAAAAATTTACATGAAATTAAGGAAATCAGTGTTTCCAGGTATCGTTTTCTTTCTTAAACTTTCTCTTTTTGTAAAGTAGGCATTTTCTTTTAAAGGCCTGTTTTTGAAAATACTGCCATATTACATTAATGATCTATGAAATTATAATGCAAAATTAAAACAAATCAAACTACATACAATGTTATATACACATATATTTATAATGTATATTTTTACTTTATTCTGTTAGTAAGTATATAGTAGTATGCATATGCGTAATATATACTTAAAATACAGACTGTGTAAATGTAGTAATAGAAAATAAATAGAATACTGTGTTAATAATGAAGTTACGGAATTTATTTTGAAAGTTTCTAATCTAAATTGTCAGATATGCCCAGAATTTAAAGGATGGATTCTGCCTGAAGTTCCATCAAAGGCTCCTTCTGGTGACCCTGTAAGAGGCAGATGGTTGCGTGCTGCCAAGTCAGGCCAGGATTTGAACTGGACTATGTGCACACTTTGATGTGAAATCTTGCCAAGGAAAAAAGTGGAAAGTTCTGTGCCATTGTATTGCTCACCATGATGAAATTGAATTGGTAATTGCATTATATTCTCTCTCAAAGTTGCCAAAATGTACTTTATTTTTCAGTTCAGAAGTCTTAATAGTTATGTATTGACCACATTATTTGGTGGTGGTCTTCTCCTTTTCTAAAATTTCCAAAATTAGAAGCCACCAGAACTTAATGTCCTAACTGACAGAAGAACTGTTCTGGGGCTTCAGTACAGCTTCTGTGTTAGTTCTCTCTGGGTTTGTTTCTGAAGCAGCTGTGGACTTGCCTGGTCATTTGGTGTTAAAAAGCACCAATTGAAATGCAAAACCAAAATAATACTTATCATGAAGACTAAGAGAAGTGCTTTTTACTTTTACTTTATAACAATAAATTGTTTAAATGCAAAGTGACAGTGGTCTCAGTAGCCTGGAATTGTCAGAGTGAAATATTTTCCCTTGCTCATTTACCTGAGGGGAAGGCATTAGGCTACGGTTCTTACTTAGGAATGCAGTCAAGCTGATTGATAAAACACCTGGCACCTTTTTGTACTGAAAAATATGCTCGATGGTTTTAGGCATAAGGGAATACAGTAGTATCACTGCTGCATTTGAGGATAAGTTAAAACTGACAGGCTTCTGCTGAAGATGTGAAACAGCAGGAATAAACACTGTCACCTCCAAAAGACAAAAAACCCCAACCAAACAAAAAAACCCCACATCAGTTTAAAACCAGAGTTTCTGAGAGCAATTTATATGCTTTTGTTTAATGTAAAGCATTAATAAAGATCTGTACTTTTCAATAGGGATGAGGAGAATTGATTGATACTTGACATAGTTGTTCACATTAGAGGGACTTCCAGTTCTTAATGTGTAACTATTCTAATAACAGATTATTATCTGGCAGTGCATGCTGCTATTTTTTCTTTACTTAAGTAACAATATTTTTAAGCCCTGAAAACTCTTTTTCATTTAAATTGGATGTAGCTGACCTTGCTGTATGGAAGCTTCTCAACAAAATCTTAAACTATGTTGGGATTAATTTATAATAGTTAAACATGCTCTATTTAGTGCCTCACAGTTAAAATGTGTATTTTAATTTGCCATTCAATGTAAATAAATTTCTGTATTATAGAAGAGCTGGAGCTTGTTTTTATAAGTTGGTGGTTATTGCATGTATGTGTGTTACTGCTGCAGTATATCGCCTTCTGGGAAAAAATAATTGTTCATTCTTTTCACCTAGGGCTGTAGTTAAGCACTTTCGTAAAGAAATTTGTGCTTGACTCTCTTGTGCTTTCTCCAGCAACTTTCTTGAAAAGCATACTAAAGGCCTAAAAATCTTAAGTAAGAGCATTTAGGCTGTGACCTATGGGAAAGGTTCAACATGGGAAACAAAAATGTTAGTAACTCTTCTGTTTCTGGGTTTTTAAAAAGTCCAGAAAAGCTTTAAATTTTCAACTTAGTTAAAGATGCATCATGGACCAAAAAAAAGGTGTCAAGTATATAAAATTACTTTTCCTAAATTAGTGCTTTCTTTTATTCTGATTATGCCTGTTGTATGGAATGTTCCTGTTCTGTCTCTGAGAAAAACATGGTAGGAAATTGCTGACATACTTTTTTTCCCAGCTGCTGTTAAATTTGGAAAACTAACAATGTCATATTGCCAAATGGTGTTGAACTGTTATTCTGTAATATAAGATTTATGTTCTTACTTCTCTTACTTTAAAGTGAAAAACAGAAACAAAAATCTGAAGATGTCAGTGCACCAGAAATTTTGTATGTGTTGATTGAGCAGACTTTGTATAGCAATAAATACCAGATTCTTTATGTGAACACCTCTATAAAAATAATGCACCGTCATCTGTTAATATGTCATCTGTTTGCTCAGTGTGTATCGTGGGTACCTCATTTTATAATTTGTGATGAAGAGGTCCCTCAACAGTACTGCTTCCTGCAATGCCAGTAATGCGATCAAGTTGCAGTCAGAAATAGTGATTTGTAGTCAGATGCCTTGGTTTAAAACTCCTAAAGCTTTATTAATCTTCCACCACAGATAGCTTTTTCCTTGCACTGTATGCTCACTGCTCTGTGGCAGTGGTAGGAGGTACCACTTCCAGTATTGCGGGGTACTCATACTGACAGCAATCAGGGAGTTATTATCCTGAGAGTCATCACACAGCTGATTCCTTCGGGGGAAGAACTTGAGGGAGTGTAGTTGTGGGAGTAATGGGGCATCTTTCTTGCTGCTTGTCTCCTAATTGCTTGTTAATTAGGTCTTTGGGGGGGGGGGGTCTGGGGGTCTTCACTGCAGGACTTCTTCCTCAGGGCAGGCACTGCAGGATGAAATCGTGCAGAGGGTCATGGGTCATCTCTCCTTTGTGTAGCCTGCCACTTGGGTCACTCTCTCTCCATCACTTCCAGAACCAGCAGACTCCACATGTGGGACTGCTCTGCACTGCTGCTTGCCAGCAGGAAGCAACGTTTGTTTCTGCTCCCTCCACTGCTGAAGCAGAGGGGCTGGGCTGGCCTTTGAAATCAGAGTTAGAAGGTAGCGGGTAATGGGAAGTAGACACAGTGGCTCTGGGCCAGGCTCTGTAGGGATTAAATTCTGGATATGGTGTTAATATGATGGAATTAGATCCTTCTTCTGGTTCAGTAGAGTGTATGTGATCGTGTATCACCTCTACAAATTCATGCTATGTACATCTGCTTCTGGCCATCAGCAGTACCCAGCTGATCTGACTAGACCACCACAAGTGGATTTAAAAGTTGCTTGCAGTTCTTTACAATGCGTTGCACTTCACGCATACAGTGTTCCTACATGTCATCCTGGAGGGCATGTCTGGGCTGTTATTTTGCCACTTCAGGCCTTGAGGTTGTCAAGTTTCCCATCACTGCATACTTAAGGGACACTTCTAGCCCATTTAGTGTCCCTGTGAATGTGTTTCACAAAACAGGGTCAATAGATAGAGGTGATATCCTTTGTTAAACCAGTTGCTGCACCTGGGAAGATTACACGAGATTTTGGTCACCACACCAAGCTGCAGAATGTGTCTCCTCTGTCAGTAAACTTGGAATAGACAGATAAGGAGTTACAGATGATGATCAGGTTATGTTGAGGTAACCATGAGACAACAGTGTTGTACTTTTAATTGTGGATAGGTCCTAGAGGCCGTACTTTCAAGAGAACAGAGTCCATGAATAGTTCCATAAGAATTTGAAGTTAACATGCTAGCAGCGCTCATGACTATACATCAACCGAATAATTTCTCATATTCAGATATTTTGCTGAGTGTGAGACACTTCCCCCGTAGGCTGTTCATAAAACCAGTAGTTCTGCTTTTGCAGTAAAAATGTCCTTTTTGGCCCTGCAATCTTTCTTTTTTATACTTTTATAGTAGAGGAAGCAGGGAAAGAAGAACTGGATCTGCTCTCCTCTCCTCCAGAATTTGCTCTACTGTCTTTTTGGAACTGATGTATGCACAAGGCACTGAGTAAAGCACCCTGTGTTAATTGTAGTTGTCTCAAAAAATGTTATTTTATGCACTAAGTATATACAATAGCATAAATAATTTTCGATTATTCATAAAATAAGTGGCCATGAAATGTCTGACATTGAAAGAAATTAAATTATTGTCATATATATTTATGAGCAATTTACCTACCACACAATCAACCTGTTAATGGTAAAACAATGCTTTGATGGGAGACTAAGTTGAACTTCATGGTAGGGTGATGTAATGGTCATAAGTGTTCAGAAATCATCAATGAAGCCTTAAAATTGTACTGGCTTAAAATGTAAGGTTTTTATCTAAGATCATGTGGATTCTTCTTATCAGTTTTGAACATCTAGGCTTGAAACTTCTGAATTGTAAGGGCTAGAACTTCATCAGTGAAAGCTGATATACTTTCTCAGTATTATGAACAAAATGTGACTTTAATGGTATGAAATGCTTTGCTAGCACCCGTGATGAAATGAAGTGGCAGGATCAATGTGCATATACACTTTGTATATCCTTGACTTGAGAGTGAAGAGTACAGTTCTCTGGTGGCACTTGGTAAATCTTGAGGTGAGAAACTACTGAAGTGCCTAGGTGCAATACTTACCACTATGAAAAACAAGCCTTTAATAATATAAAAAGGGCTGTAAAAGCTGATGACTGCTTTCATCTTGTGGAATTCTTAATTATCCATTTCATATCCTGTCTCCTTTCCCTGTACTGTAAGTTTGCTCCGTATGGCTTAATTTCTTCATTTGTTCAGGGCTAGTGACCTTCAAGTTCCTCCAGATGGAAAGAGGGAAAGGATCACTTCCCACACAGAGGAAACTTGAGAAAATTCTAAGCTTAACAAAAGAAAAAAAGGGGGGGAGGGGGGAATTTTCGTTACATGGAAATAATTTATCTAGCACATATAACCTTGGACTGTCTTTGTTGTTTTTGTTCAGTGTCTTGTATGTTGAGGTGGTTGTTAATGACGGCGTCCTCATGCACTGCAGCAAAACAGATACAAGCGTGTGTTACCTGAGCCATGAATTTGAGTTGAGTTTTGTTGGATGAGCAAAAGCTCCCTTCTCTCTTTTTGCTGGGGTGTAGTTCTGTGTAGTTCATTTTTCTCCAGCACTCCTCCTTACCAGCATGGGAATAGCTGTGTTCATAATGCCAAGTATGGTGTGTAATTTTAGTGGCCTTGGGTTAAAAGCAGTAAGGCCCCACTTGAGCATAATGGTAACTGTGCTAGGAAATCCTGGGCATCTGCATTTGAGTACTTTCCTGTAGTAGTACGTTTGCTAGAGAACTGGCAGAGTTTTTTTCCAATTAATTTCTTTCCACTGAAAACAAAGCAGTTTGTTGCAATATACAACATAGCAATGTGTCTGTTTTGACAATATTAGCAAAATTTATACTGCCTAAGACAAGAGGTGGGGGGGGGGGGGAATGTAAATTTTTATAATGAGAGTCTGAAGGTTGGGATATGAAATATTTAGGCTCAGATCTGTGGTCCACATAGAGCACAACACAAAGCTCAGTCTGCATCTTTCATATCACAGGTGTCTTCTCATCCAACTTACTAGATTTTCTAGTATAATTATATCTAGTATAATTTTCTAGGATAATTATTTTTCTAAAGTTGAACAACTACAAGAAAAAAATCTCAAATATATTGAAATTGTGATCTTCTTTTCCTGCCTGTCCAGATACTTCAGGACTTAAAATCAGTCTTACATGAAGTCTGTATTTATATAAATTTATAAAACGGCAACGGTTTCTGGAAAGTTTGATGTTGTTGTTGTTTTTGTTCATTTGTTTGCTCTTTTCATTGTTGGGTTTTTTGTTTGTTTGGTTTTAAGTACAAATATTTTTATTCTTATGGTATTGTTTATCTGCTTCTAGGGCCAGAGTGAAAGAGAGGCACAGAATTTCAAAGGTGCACTATTTCCTAAACAGATTTGGATGTAAGTAGGTACAGCAAATACTCACAACTGAAGAAAAAACAAATCAATTCTGAAGGGAAATCTGTCATCAGCTTTTCTCTATCCTCTCAGTTTAACAAGAACTTCCTGAGGAAGGACTGAGTTAATTTCTGAGGCTTAGAGTCAAAATAATTGATTTTATGAGTCAAAATAATCGGGTTTATGGTCCATTTAAAAGGTTCACTCACAGATAACTTGGTATTCAAAGCACGTTTAGTTTAGTGTAAGTCATGTAAGGATCTGTGTGAACTGTATCATGAGTTTTAATTTGCCTGGTTTAAAAGCGGTTTTAGGTTAGAATTAGAAAGATAATGCAGTAGTTTACCAAGTGCTAAACAGGGTTTAAAATCCTCCATAATGGTATAGCCTGAAGTATGTGTCTCAGTTGTGTTAAAGATACAAAAGTTAAAAATAAAGGGGAGGAGGAAGGGCATATCTGTGGTGTCAGTGAGGCATGTGGTAAGCTGATGGCTAAAGGGAAGGTAATGGATCTGCTTGGATTCCAGCCAGCAGTGCTGGACCTGGGCATTCTGCCGAGGCACATTCCGGGGCATTAAGTGCAATCCCTTTCCCGAGCCTGCTGAGCCCTCTGCGTAATTCATCTTCCCTGCAATCCATGCTGCCAGGGGCTGGTCATACTGCTTGGGTAGTTTCATTGCCAGTGCAACTTTTTGGTGGTAACTTGCTCAATTCAGGGCAGCATTTGACCTTCTGAACACCTAGACACATGGAGCTCCTATGTCTACTATGCAGGCACAATCTTGCTGGTATTTTGTATGGTATTAGAATCTTGTTTCTGCTCTGAATTTCTGTTTGTAAGCAACTCATCCTAAGAAGGTGTCTTTTTAATCTACATTTCAATATTTCTAAGTGCTATTGGTGTTATCATGGAAAATTAAGTGGTGATGGGATTTGCTTTTAACCTCTGTCATGTTAGCAACTTATTCTGATACTATAGCTGTTTGCTTATTTATAGCAACACTGGAGGAAAAAAAAACCCAACGTTTTTTCCATTCTTGTGAACACAAAGGGGAAGAACAGAAGGAAAAAGGATTTATTCATCAGTGGAAGGCACCTGTATATTTCAACAGGTAATCAGGTGCTGCAGTAAAATGCACTCCCTGAAGGTGTCTAAGATGAAAGTTTACATCTTTCAGCTGTTATAAGCTTTATTCCCATTTTCCCCACCAGCCTAATTTTCCACCTTTTCCCATTTTCTTGGACATTTAAAAGCAAGGTGAAGCAGACAACTCCCTGTTATATCTCTTAGAGTACCAAAAACTTCAAAGACATTCAGAAATGTTTGCAGGGTTGGTCTTCTGCTCCTTCCTGTGCTCAGAGAGATAGGTTATCTCAGATCTCCTGATGTGAAATTAATTCCTCCAAGGTTTTCTTTGACCACTGGGATTTTTTTTTGTCACTTGTTTTATGCAATGACCAGAGCAGACTGTAGCTTTATATGTTTGATTGTGTGCAACCCATTTATAAAAAAGAAATGTTATGAAAACATTTAACAAAATATAGATGGATATAATATTAGAGCTTTTAATATCAAGTTTTAATGCTAACAGCTATGATTACTTCTCATTGTTATTGAAAAGCTGTTTTGTAACAAGAAGTTTCAGGTAAATATTTAATGTCAAGCTGGGCTGAGATTAATTTAAAGATACTAATATGCCAAAGGTAACTGTGACCTGGACTTTGTTGAGATGCTGTACCTTGAAAGTATAAAATGACCTGTGTTTCTAGCCTGAGTGTTTATAGTCACTTTTTAAGATCCTAATGGCCAGAATCTATTTTTAAAACAGCTTGTTTTTCTGACATGCTAATAGCCATTAATCCTTACAGAGAGATGTACTATTACATCCTAAGCTTGTTAAATTAAACTGTTGGATTTACCTTTCTCTTCTGCTGCCTTCTTAGAAAATTTTCTTGCTTTATGTGATACATAGTATAGTTTAGAGTTGTGGATGCAAAAAGCTAGGAACACTGGACAGTGGAAAGCATATAGGAAAGGATGGCATTTTCCTCTCCAGCATTGAGAACATAGTGCACTGATGTCTGTCCTCCATTCCCACAGCCTTGCTCAAAAAGACGCCAAGGTCCAAAAAACTTGTGTTTAATTTGATGCTGTCATTTAACATTCTTCATGCTTCTGTAACAAAGCTATTTACATGTAGGACCTAAATAGCCACTCACAGCTGCTGCTGGTTTATACCCTGGTGATGCTTATAGCTTCTCACCCTAACACTGGAGAGACTTCTTTTAAATTTAGTATTTTGATAAACACTTTGTGTTTCTTGGTTAGAGCCCTTTGTAACCCTGTTCATGTTTCACACATTTAGGAGATCTGACATTAAGTTCACCTCTGTTAAATAAGGACATGAGAAGACAAAGAGTTTTGAAGAACAAAGAGATGTCATTCATCAGTAGTAGCATGAAATGGTATAAAATGCATCTTATGCTAGGTAGTCTGTTGTGGAAATAAGTGAGTCCTGCTTTGTTCATGGCAAGTTCCTCTGGTTCTGATAGTAGCCATTTTTTGTTATTGTATTTGAACTACTCCATGCCAGCTGTTTAACTCTAGTTTTCTAGTAACTTTTACTGAGCTTTCCCAAGCATTTTTAGTGTTGGATCTCGAAAGAGAAGTTAGTATGAAGCTAAACCAAAGGCAGTAGTGTTTACATTGAGAGAAAAATTGTAACACAGAGAAACAGCTTGTCATCTCTTTCTCAACTTTGTTACATATCCCTTCCATAATCCTATCAAAACAAAGATATGAAAATAAATATCTGAATGTTACATTGCTGCTCTTCTGTATAATAAAGTGGGAAAATGGTCCACTGGAACTTCTGACCTACTGCTTTCTCTTCCCAGGTAATAATGTTCTAATTCTTTCTTGCAGTCAGGTTTGATGTTCCCTTCCTCTTACCTTTAAAGAGCATCCTCAGCCACCTTCTTCCTGCTTTGAATTTCCAGTCTCTCTTTGTGCATTTTGATTTAAAACAAGCATTTATTTGAGGAAGAATGAAGAGCAGTATCCTATCCTGAAACTAAAACATAACTATGAAACGTGAGTTGGAGACAACAGAATTATTTTATTTCTACAGAAACTAGTATAGTTTAGTATCACTTTAAAGAGCCAAAATATGTGCTTCAAGTTGTCCATTCACAAGTAACCAAAGCAATTAAGTTTTTAAAAAATTCTTGCAACTAATTTGTACAGATACTGCTGAACCAACCAAAATGCAGCATTATGTGTTTTACAGGTTGGAAGGTACTCAGAATCATAAGCTTCAGACTTCTTTTATGATAGAATGAATAATGAGCACTTGTATATCTTAGTAAATAGATCCAAAATGTTAAATAGGCACAAAATATTAATGGGAAAGGAATGTTATTTTTTAAGAGTTACTTTGTATTGACACTGAAAGTAATTATATACATTCACTTTAGTTGCCTTCTGTAATGTGTTAGGGGTTTTTAGCTACTGTATTAATAAAGATAGCTTGGGCTTCCTTCAGCAGGAGCTTTAATGACTAGCTTGAAGCCATATTTTTTTTTTAAGGAATTAATATTTAGACATAACCTTAGCTATGGGGGTAATTAAAAGGTTCAGAATAATTAATGAATAAAATTGCAAGGACTGTAATTTGCATTGCCTAATACCAACTTTTAAAGCTTTCTTTAAAGTTTTTTTTCTAATTAAAATGCTAAATTGGTTTTATTTAATGAACAGGATATGGAAAAATATTACTGTAATTTCTTTGTAGGCTCCATTTGATTTGACACTTCATTGAAATTTAATAATTTACTCTTTTCTCTAAGCAGATACACTCAAGGTTCAAAAAAACTCATTTGGCATTGCTTATATTAAAATCTCTGAAATTTTGTTTCATTTTGTGATTGGAGTTGCTTGGCTTTATAAGAAATAAATCTTTCACCTTTTAGTGGGTATTGTTGGGGAGCAGGGGAAGGAGAGGGAGATGGGCTTTTAAATGGACTTCTGAGTCCAGACTTGTGCCAAAACCAGTTCCTTACAAGGGTAGAAAAAAAAACCTGGGACATCAAATTCTTGCATCATGGTTGGCACACCCTGTTGATGTTCAAATTGGACTATGTTGATAGCATTCATACGTGAAGCAGAACAGATATTAGAAGCATGCACATTGTACCTAACTTTCTGTAGTCTGATACTCCTCCAAATTCATAATTGTACATAGGAAGTTCCCTTCTGGTCTTCCATATCATTATAAACAACAGACCTTGCTAACGGATGTGGGTGTGACATCCCAAAGCTTCTGATCTCTGGTGTTAAATCTTTTGAAGTGGAAAAAATAATAGCTTAGCAAAACTTGATTGAAGATTACTGCAAGGAAAATGGATTTAATAAGTGGTTGCTTAATTGATGTGTGACCTGTAGGGTTAGAGATGCCAGGCAGCAAAAATAGCAAAAGAGCTGGGCTAAACTTTATTTAATTAATACTTTCAGATGCTGTTCTACATACAGATCATAATCAAAATGACTACTTTATCTAAAGCCTGAGTAGAGACCGTAAGAATTGGTACTTTATCTGTAAATTGCTCATGACACTGCTCAGCCCAGCTAATCATTTTCCTTTCTATACTTTATTCTAATCAAGGAAACAAAGCTATGACTCAGCTTAGTAATGGCCAGCGTTGTGTAGTAGGAGCTGTCATGCTCACTGCTGTTTCACCAGTGAAGCAAGTTTTGTGCTACCCAAGTAGGGTGCTTTTGGTTATAAGGCAGTCATGCTCCTTGAATGCTGCTGTGCATGGTAGAGAGCCTTCAGTGTTTATTTGGGGATACCTCTTTCCCATCCCTGATGATGTGTTGACCATTTTGAGGTGCTTCATTTGTAAAATGCTTTTCATTTCTATGTAGAAGTGAAGTAAATTACCAGGGGAAGGTTTCAATCTCTTAAGTATTGTCATGGTTCTAAAAATAATTGACAAGTTTTAACTATGTCATTCATGTTTTTATCTCGAGGATAAACTAAGAGTTCTTGCTTTTTCTTGAATAACTCTGTCCATATGTGTCTGTACTTGATGCCTGCATCTAAAAAGGATAAGGCTTGATGATTGCTAACATTTTATTAGCATTGTGATGTGATGTGATGGCATGTAGCAGTTGTGAGAGAAGATACTGTTCTCTGACACCTTAATCTGAGCCATTCACAGACCATTCACATTGTCTTCATTACTTATCATCAATCTTCCATGTCATACTTTTTTCAAATCTTTTGCCTGTGATCATTCCTTATTTAAGGAATATTCCTTATTTAAGTCCATATTTAAGTATATGGAATGTGGAATTTTTGAGCAGTGTGGTGCCCAGAGAGGATCAACACAGCACTCTTGGTTCCTCTTGATCTGGGTTTTCATCTTAATCATTCAATTTGTTTTTTCAGACCACGCAGTCAAATTCTATTTCCTAGTTTTTCACATAAAGTCACAAGTAACTGCAGGTTCTCCAGACATGACCTATAAAATTATTTATGAAAGTACAAGTGATTCTTATCAGATCTGTGTGTATTTTAAAAAAGCACATATTGTTTTTATGATCATTTGTTCTACTTCACTCCCCTAGCAGCAGTTAGTAGGTTTAATTAGAATCTGTGAACTGATTTGTCATTTCTTTAAGCCTCTTCCTCATCCATGCAACACCACTAGGAGATGGAAAAAAATAATTTTAAAAAGTGCTTATGATTAAATATGCAAGAATTAATAAATCAGTATCTGCATTGTATGATTAATATTGTGATTCTTTGTTTTTCCTTGGTCTTTCCTCTTCCTGTGTTAGAAGGCAAGAAATTGTTTTCTGTGAGATAGTGCTTTTATGAAAAGATTAATTTTCATTGTTGCATATGCCTTTTTCAGTACCTTTAAATAATGGTGTAGATAGTTGCTGTTAGTTACTTAAGTAATTTAATTAAAGATTAATATGTAGGTGGTTTCATTTTAATTATGGGTAAAGTTGCAGTGCTTTAAACTGGTATGGCAGAGAGATGGCCATAATTAGTGTTGCATGGCATTCCAAAGGACAAGCAGGAACATCAATGCTGTTGTGTTGTGTGTTCTTGGGTGTGAGAAAGACCTTTCTTATGAAGAGCAAAAACCATCATGTTGTGTTGCAGAACTGGGAGGGGCCGAGGTAGTGTTTCTGTGATGTGTTGGTTGGGATCGAGGTTTTTTAATGCAAGTGCTTTTACTCCTAGTTTTACTCTTAAGAAGCAGTTGCAGTTATTCATTTTCTTTTTTTTTTTTTTCATTGACAAAAAAGACTTGTGCTTGATGAGCAACTCTAAAAATCAGATGCAGATATTTCAGAGGGCTTAGCCAAGTCATTTGCTGCTAAAAGCATATTTTATTTTGCTAGTAGAATTTCCAGGTATTTATAATTTTTGCGGATGTAACAAAAGAGATAATTTAAAAAGAAAAATGTTTCCTATTGTATAAATGTAGAGACTTGTTAGTGGTGAAGTACCAGTGGTAAGTAGCATTGATTAGTAAGTTTAAACCAAGCTGTGGAACAGACCAAAAAGTAGATGGTATGGATAATAAAATAATGGCAGTCTTGAGGTCTGTAATTCTTTCATGGATTAGATACATGATAGTTTGCTGGTGTTAAGTTCAAAAAGCTTTTCCTTTACTATTTGTAATTTGACTTCAGTCATGAATAGACTTGTTGACAAGTATTTACTAGAAGTCTACCTTTGCAAGAGACTAGTGCCCTGCTGTGTAGCAATGAAGTTATCAAAATACCATCTGCAAGAACTACTTTTCAGTTCTATTAATGTGTAAGCATTAAAAAAATGAGAGAGACTTGCAGTTTGAGCAGCAGTGTGCAAATGTGCTTAATTTCTCATATTAATTGCTTGACTGCCCAATTATGCCATTTTCATTAGAATTGTGCTTTATCTTGTACATGTTTATTAAATATCAATATTTTTCAAGTTAGCCATTACAAAAATGGTCCTGCCTAACAAGTCCCAAGCTGTGGTTAGAGCCTATTGTGTATCAGCCTCTCTTGTTAGTAACTTGAATAGACATGTTCTACAGTTTTGTCATCCATGAAGGTGTTAGTGTATTTGACACAGTGCAACTCATGGCATATACCAGCCAATGACATTTTGTAAAACACATTAGATGAACTCTTGAGTCAACATCAAATACATTAAAATATTTGCTTATAAACTTGTGAAAGTTGTGATGTCACCATTATGAGAAAGCTGTGATTTTCTTGTCTCCTGCCACACACATACTTTGAGGATACGCTAATAACTGGGTTCACTTTCTTTGGCTTTCTGCTCCATGAGCTTAAACTTTAACCTTTCCTCTGAGCACATCAGTCCAGTCTATTTTGCTTTATTGCTAAACTGGGAGATGTGTCCAATCTAATGATTTCTTTTCTGGCATTTCCAAATGAATTGGTTTTGGTAATTAGTACAAGTTAATATTCTCATTTTGAGGTTGCAGCTTTTAAAAGTTTACTGATTCTTTTGATCATAGATTCAAAGGTAGGAACAGTAAGCCTAGTTAACCTGACTGTTTCTGTCATGTTGCTGTTTGGTTTATTTGTTCTGTATTTAGAAGCTAACACGTACCTGTTTTAGTCTTTGTATCTTTTCTGACTCTGTGTTCACATTTTTAAGATGTTGAAGAATTATGAGAACTGTGTGCAGTATTCAAAAATGTTGCTAGTAGTGGCACAGCGATTTTCTTCCTTACTCTTTCATAGTTTCTTGATGGTCCTGGCCTTAGGTTTGTCTTTTTGATCACTGTGGTGATTTTAGCTGATGTATTCAGAGAATGATGTATGATGGCATTTTTCTCCCTCAACTAGTAATAGAACCGGTATCATTCATCATCTGTAATTGTGTAATTTCTTTTTCTGTGTGCTTTTTTTTTGCATTTACATGAAATTTTATTCTTCAGTTGTTTCCACCTTTTGATCTGATTTATTTTTGATTACACCAAATAATGTTGTATAATTAATAAGCCTTTTGACATTTTTAAAGTAGCTTTCTAGATCGTAGATGTACTGAACCATGTTGACCCTTTAGGAACTCTACTGGCAAAAATCTCTCATGAGAAACTGTTTATTTCTGCTCTTGTTTTGCTTTAACAAGTTATTTAATTCCATGAGGACCTTCCCTTTTGTCCTGTGTTAGCGCCGTTTGTTGAGGACATTCCTTATCATTCTGTTAGGTAGCTTGTCCAAACTTCTTGAAAACTCAAATCTGTCACTAAAATCACATTTAGGCAGCTGTTTACTACTAGTAGTAGCTGGAGGATCTGTACCCAAATTCCCTGACTGCTCCCAGAAAGCTAACTTTTTGTTTAAATGATACAATATTTGACTCTGTCATATTGAGTAGCTTCAAGGAATAAATTTCACACCACAGTTATAGGTCATTGGTTTCCTATTTTACTTTGTCTGGAAATTTCAGGTAAATCCTGTCTGATCCTGACAACTTGTTGTTAATGGGTTTATCTAGATTATCTGCTGATGATGTTTGCTTAAAATGCTTTCTGTGTTCTACCCTTCTGGAGAAAGACTGTTGGCAGCAAATTCCATCAGCTCTTGTATGGTGAGCATTAAGGGGAAAAAATAAGTAGCTTTTCTGGTACTTTTAAGTTCTTCCATTGTGTCTCAATCACATATTTACCCTGCTGATTCTTTCATATCTTCATGCTTGTTCTTGGAACAGATTTTATTTGTGATTTGAGAGGGTTGTTAGAAAGTTGGTTTAAAAACTTATTTTTTTGCTCTGCTTTTTTTACAGTTTTTAGTTCACTGGCTAAAGTTTATGGGCAGCCCTCCCCCACCCCATTTTCACTGTTTAGGAGCAACATCCACTTTTTAAAATAGGCTTTTTTTACCTAAGCCCAGCCTTCTCCAATTTTTTTTTTTTAATCAGACTGGCTTTTCTGAGACTTTTTTTTGTTATTTTTGCTTCCTGTTTTCAGTAAGTGATGTGTATTTACTGTAAGCTTCTAATCATTCTGCATATGATCCCTGCTACATGCAAGCATTTACGTTTCAAGGTGCTTCTAACTTAATGTATATATTTTTTTTGTTATTCCTGAGAGGTTTAATATATTATATTTACTCTTTGATTCAGTATGTAACTGTCTTTCTGAACTGTTGCTCCTGCCTCAAAGTCCCTTCTGCTTTTTATGACAACTTGCAGATGGAATAATTCATAGTGTCTAAAATACTACAGTTCTATCAGTCATGTCAAATTTACTTACCTAACAGTGGGAGGTCTCAACTTACTGAGTAGTTGCTTTTCTGTTTCATAACTACTGCAGTTTTTGTTAGTGTCTACCATTATGTTAACTCTTTGTCACATGGTTTATAGTACAGCTCTTAATTTTATGCTTGGAGGATGCTGTGCTTACAGCCCTGTTGGCTTTCCTGTGGATTTGAGGATAAGGGGAGAACAGTCAAAGCCATTTACTTCAACATTTTGTGAGGTCTTCAGCGTTGTCTCTCACAATATTCTTGCCTCCAAGTCTACAGTCTGGATGGGTGGACAAGATGAGTGAAAAAATGGTTGAATGATCAGCCTCAGAGGGTAATGGTTAATGAGTCATACTTGACCTGGAGGCCAGTGAAGTGGAGTACTGTAGAGCTCTGTCCTGAGACTTGTTCTGTGTAATATCTTTACTAATGAACCAGAGGAGCTGACAGGGTTCGCTTGTTAAGTTTGCAGACAACACCAAATTGAGGGGAACCAATTGACACACAGGCCTGCCATTTGGAGAGACCTACTTACACTGGAGGAAGGGGACAACAGGAACCTCATAAAATTCTAAGACCAAATGCAAAGTTCTACATCTGTCCAAGGAACAGCTCTATGGAAAGGGATCTAAGGGTTTTTGTGGAGAGCGACTTGAACATAACTAGCTGCAAAGAGGGGGAAGTATCCTGGGCTGTATTAACAGTAGATTGAGGGAATGAAATGGATTATCCCCCCTAACTTGGCATTCTTTAGACCATATATAGAACACCACTTCCTGTCTTGGACTCTCCAGTACAAGAAAGGCTTTGACAAGCTGGAGTGAATTCAGTGGAGAGCTGCCAAGATGGTTGGGGTCTGGAACACTTGCTGTGTGAAGAAAGGCTGAGGGATCTGGGCTTGTTAAACCTGGAGAAGAGGCAGTTTCAAGAGCACTTTTTTGGCCCCTTTAACTTTGAACAAGTTTGCATGGTAGTTCTAACATTCTTTTAACATTGTATTTTCTAAAATAAAAGGAACAAGTACTGGAAAAAGATAGGAATGTTTTGGGCTGCTGCTGTTGCAATTAAATGGTGTTCCCATTCCACTTGGGTTAGAATGCTGTTCAAGATGTAGTCTGATAGTCTTGTTGGATTGTATCTGGTCCTGTGGTGTTTGGGTTTGTTTTTTCCAACTTACCTGTCTTGGTGCAGAATAATAACATTCAGAATTGCGGAATCCACAGGTAGTCATTATTTCAGCATTCATGTTCCAGCTATTCAGAAAACATTTAGAAAGGGAGTTATGAGTACAGTACGTGAAAACAAAATGTTAACAGAAAACAGGTATAGGTAAAAACAATTCCTTTCAGGCACTTCCAGACTTGCAGAAGTGCAAGTATAAATGGAGAGATGAAAAATGTTATCAGATCTCAGTAAGTAACTTGGAGACATCAAATACAAAAAAAGGTAGGGCTCCTGTGTTCTGGAAAGGGCATAACATTTAATCTTTCATTTAATATAGAAACTTTCTCCAGACTATTAGAAAAAAGTTGCTGTTGACTGAACTGTTCTGAACTCTATTATTTCCCCCATTATATCCTCAAACATATTTTTCGATTAGAATTTGGTACTATATGATAGAGCCTCCTGAGGAAGCTTGCTTAACCTCTGATTATAGTTGCACTAGATTCTAGCCCTCACTTTTTTATTCTAAATTTAAGCAGGAAGGTGAGTTATTCTTGGTTGCCTTAACAAAAGTCTATAACCTGAAATTCTCTGCAAGACTTATTTTGATAATTAATAAATTTTAAGGAAGTGATGCGTATAGCTAGAGTATGCCAAAGTTCTTTTTAATTTGTGCTCTGCTACCTGAACTCCCTCACATTTCTGACTGTAGAGTTGTGTAGCGATCCTTTTTTCATAAAACCATGAGAACAGCCATCCGGCTTCAGCCAGGGAAGAACTGGAATTGGGCAGGTTTATGTGGCACTTTTTCTAGCACGCTGGACTCTTGAGATTTGACAGCCTAAGGAGAAACTATCTTTGGCTCAGGATTTATTGGCTTTCGATGTTTTTTTGTCTTTTTGATGAACATCTCCAGACTTCACTTGAACTTTTAGTGTTACTGCATAAAATGGCAGCATTTAACAGCTGGTTGTGTCATGAACCATCTTGTATTGGGTTTGAGCAGTTTATATTCAAGACAGCTACCTCTTTTTAATGTTTCAGATGTAAGTCAAAATAGAAGCTAGAAAGGGACTTCAGTGTTTTATTTATATTCTGTATCTGCTATTGAATGTAAAGTATCTCAAGTGTATAATCGACAAGTATAAAGTTAAATCAGAAGGTTCCTTGTAACAGGAATGTTATCTTCCATCATGAATCCTATTTGTAATAACTAGTGGAATTATCATACAGAAATCTTTCAGAAATGTAGTACAACTGATTGCAGAAATATGCCACAGCAGGTATTTATGCAGCATTCCTTTCTGCTTGTGAATATACTTGTTCCATACAGGGTGGTTGAACATAATGATGTGCTTAGTCATTTTATCCCATCTTCAGCTATTTTCTTAGAGCAAGACATAACTCAGATTGCCACTGCAAGCCAAGGTCATTTCTTGTGTTCTTCACACAACATAGAGAAAATGATGGATTTCTTGAGGCTGGTCTATACTATGATCACAAAATTGCAGACTAATCAAGAGGTGGAGAAGCAAAGTTTAATCGGACTCGCTGGCAGTCCAGAATTAGTAGCGTGTTTATCACCACAGCATGACGTCTGGGTCCTGCTGAGATATATGAGGGGGAAGTTTGAATTGTCTTTAATTGTGTTTAACAAATGAAGAAACAACTGCATTGGAATTGGGAAATACTGTGTGCTGCGCTGAAAACCTTTTTTCCTCTTTCTTTATATGGGTTGAGGATCCTTTGTTCATCTGTAAGATGTAGGCAGCAGTTGCCAATTTTGGCTTCAACCGTGAATGTCAAAAGCACAATAGCCAACATGTTCTTTTCTTAAAAGCAGATAATAGGTTTCATTTAGGGTCTATATTACCAGAAGTCTGGTAGTTTCTAAGAGTGTAAGTATTATGCTTACTTTCTACTCTGATTTCAACAGAAATGCTCAAATAATTCTTAAATTAGGTAAGATTTCAAAGACAGCAAGGATTACAGTTACCTGCAGTACAGCAGTTTACTCAGTCAGTCCTTTGTTAAAGCTGTTAAACCTAAACCTAAGCTGTAGCCTTGGCAATATACCTGCAGTATATTTGTAGGGGAAGCAAAAATGATCATTTCTGTGTTGTGAGGTGAACAAGGATATATTATAAATTCTAATCCTCTTTTGAAAATGTGTATGGTCCTTGGTTTGCTGCCTTCCTGCATCCAAGTTGTCCCTAGGAAAAGGGACAGCAAGGAGCACACTGACTGTAGGGATTTCCTCTGTGCTGGGCATTAGGCAATATATTCTGAAGAGTGTCTTCGAATTTGAGCGTTCTCTGTTGAGTATGGTGTTCTCATGTTGGTAAGTGTCAGAAATCATTTCTTGCTGTTGAATGAATGATCTTTCTCCATAAATTTTTCTCATTCAGAAATGAATGTTCTCTAATGTTAAAAGTGATGTTCAGTTGCTAAGATTTTCTCTTTTCCCCAGTTTGTCACTATCTAGATTAAAAAAAAAAACCCAAACGAGCTCATAGGGATTAAGGCCACCAGTATGCTAGAAAATTATTGTATTAATGAAGAAAAATCCCTGCCTTTAAACAGCTTTTCTGCTAAAAGAACTTATCCATCATCATCTATGGACCCATCTAATAAACTTACCTGCCATTACTTGAGTACCCAGCAATCTTAGTACTTTCTCGGAATGCATTAATTTTTATATATATGTATATTTTTTTTTTTTTTCCAGCCAATGCATTATCTTTTTTATATTGTAAAGCATGTTTCTGTGTCCCAAAGTCTGCTTTTTGCACTGCTCTTTTTTCCCCTTTCAATGGCTCTCCTTGGTCTGGATTTGCTGATTATTTTCCTTCTTGGAAGGTGACTGATAAAGGAGTAAACAAAAGAATTGCATGTCCTACCCGCATGATTTTTTTTAATTTAAAATCAGTCCTTGGGTACATTGTTTAGTAATTTGTATTATTGGTGGCCATTAATGAACCTTTCTTTGCTGTTTTTGATTAATTTCTGGTTTTATATATGACTTACTTCCATCCTCTTTGGTTATTTTACATTGAGGTTATTTACACTGGATTTCAGCTGGTTTTTTCTGCTTAATGTACAGTTAGCCCTAGCTTATGGGGAGCATGAGAAAATTTGTGTCTCTCAAACTTCCTTCTCCTTATTGCAGTCTGGTGTGGAGCTTATTTTTTGGCAAAATCATCTGAGCTGAAGAATCTGGCTGAATTTATATTGCTGGTAAAGGTTATAAAATGTGAAATTTCAGACGTTTACATCTTTAGCCACATTCTTTAACCATGAATGCCACCCACTACCTGCAGCTTCTCTTTTTCTGGTATCCTTGTGTGATACAATGTTTTGTTGCAGTTGTGTTTTTTATTTATACATTTAAACTTCTGTGTCTAAAAATGTGATGGAAAAATGTGTATCAGTGTTGATGCACTTCTCTACTAGTTTTCTATCTATATAGACTCTTACTGTTCATTTATTCCTATTACTCTCATTACTTTGGCAGTTTAATTAGTTTCGTCCATGTATTTCCCTCAGGAACGGTCCTTTTAACATTTCTGAATATCTCTTCTGGTATTTTGGCATACTTTGTTCTGCAATGACTTCTATTTTCTTCCACTTGCCTTCGTTTTCTAGTATTGTTTGGTCTGATTTACTGCCTTTCTTTATGGCTTTTGGGGTTGTAACTGCTGTCGTTAATTCTATGCTCCAGCAGTTACCTCTCAACAATGACAATGGTTCAATCAAATTGGAGTGGATAACGTTAATAAGTACACTTGTATAAAACACTGTTAGAAGTTAAAGAAAATACAGGTTAGGATCTTCATTTAATATTTTGTGGTCTTGAAGTACGTTTAGTCTGTCATTGTTACTGTGGTTGTTTTCCAGACCTTCATCTGTCATGAACAGATGACTTAACAAAAGTAATGGTTCAAATACATTTTCTTGCACATTTGCTACTTTACTGGATGTATCTCTGGAGAATATGATAGTAAGCTCAGAGTTTGGGATGTAAGGTAATAGGAGTTTTGTAGCAGTTAAAATATGTAGGTTGCCTGGCCCTACAGTGAAGTGTAGAAGACCATACAAATAAACTATACAGGGAGATCTGCCAGTTAGTGGTTTCTGTGGGATTGTGTGTTTGCTTGGAGGTATGTCACTGTTCTGAACTTGAAATGTTTTCAAACACAAATTGTCTGGGAGTAAGAGATCACTTGAACAAAAGGGTGAAAAAAATTATGCAACTTGCTTGTCCATGTGTGCCAAAGCAATATACATAGAGTCCATGTAAAATGCAAGTGATGTTTTGCCAGATGTCCGTTATAAAGAAAGAGCATCAATATAACATCTCTCTTTCTGCACTTTATTCTACAATTTTTATTTGTAGTAGAAATTTACTTCGCTGTTTCAAGGAGTAGTTAGAAGGCAGGTAGGTATTTTCCATCATATGGAGGAAAAAAAAACTCACACAAAGTACTTAACACTATGTACTTTATAAGCTGCTTGTTGACAATGGTGCTGTTAACAGAATGCTGTGTACAGCTGTTCATATATAGCTCTTTGTCCAAGTGTGCTTGTGTTTGTGCATGTACACAGACAGAGAGTATCTGGCTGTATTTAAGTCCTCAAAAATAACATAACAAAGATTTTTATCACAAAAAAAATATTCCAGTCATCTGCTCATGCACGTAAAGCTTGATGTCTTGGGCTCCTGGTCCCAGGCAGCTAATGTGCATTAGTCTCATTGATCTGTAGGAATTTTAGCACTTCAGCCAGTTCCAGTGATGATCTTTTCCAGTGTTACCTGTCTTCAATTATTTCTGCAAGGCATAAAAGGGCAGAGCAAGGTATATATTGCCATCTTAAACACCTCATTAGTTTTTACTTACTTGTAGAGCCTGAGAAAACCATCTTCACTGTTCTTACAGGTATTGTCAGTTCACCTGTTTACTAGTGTTGATACTCCTTCCCCAATCTGAAACCCACATCTTCTTGTTTAGTCTTGTTATATCTGTGGATTACACATGTCAAAAGAAAGAAGCTTTAATATTTTTCTAGGTAAGAACAACACTAAAATAAATTGCTGTCTGATCTTTCTAGGTGGGAGAAATAGATTCAACTGTAGATGTGTTTTTCAAGATTGACTCATTCTTGCAGCTCATCTTTGAACTTTATCTGCTGCATTTTTTTAATTTTTCTTTTTTTTTTTTTAGTTCCAAAATTAAGCTCAATGGTTTGTGGTTTCATCAGCTCAGGTGAGAAGGCAACATGATATCCATATTCCTAGTCAGGATTTTTCTTGTTTAATTCCCATTAGCAAAAAATCTTCAATTCCCAATGTTTAGCATTTTGCTAAACATTGCTAAACCTGTAACATGCCTTGGATCAAAATGTCAGATAATGTCCAGGAAACTTTTCAATGGGAAATATGAAGAAGTGAATGGATCTAAAACTTAAAATCAGGAAGCTATGGTGTTTGTGCAGAATGAGAATGTGAACACAAGATGGAAAAAAGCATTGTATTATGTGTGGGGAGTGGAAATCTCTTAGTCACCTTTTGCAGTGATAGATGACACTGCAAAATTTCCGCTGAAGTAATGAGATAAGTCTAGTGCAATTTGAGGACACTGGTCAGTGACAGATGTTCTGGAGACTTTCTGTCCTTCTACATTTTAGAGAAGGAAGGTCAAGATACAACAAAATCAGAAAATGTTTGGTGGCAATGATGAAGGTTTGTGGCTCTTCAGTTATTGGAAAGCAGAGGAAGATGAGTCTTTGATGCTTGTGTCCCAACTAAATGCCTGAGGCAAATTGCTTCTGGATTCTGGGACAGAAGGTCCAGTATAAACTACGAGCAAGGAAGAAGTTGGAAGTTTCAGAGAATGTCATAGAAATTTCTTTGCCTGGTCTTTGTACCCCGGAGGAAGAAGTAAAACAAATGAGAATATGGTTGTAAAGGAAGAGATAAGAGTAGGACACAAATGGCAGAAAGCAAGGAAACTATAGGAGCAATAGGTAAGATTTGTTTCACAGGCAGACTTTCACTTCTGTGCTAACTTTGTTGAAAATGTGACCACTTTTAATCATTTCCCACCATTCATCAACTGACAATTGCTCTCCCTACAGCCAAACTCTGTGAGCATTCCGCATCCTGCTTCGGGCAAAACTGACTACATTAGCACATGACTGGTGATAAAACAGTAAGGAAGAGTGGAAAAGAGGGAAGGAAAATAGCCTTCTTTAGCTGAAACATCTGTTTGCAGAGTGGATGTCTGTGATCTTAATGAAAGGGCACTGTATCTGTTTCAAAAGAGAGACCTGCAATATCCATAGGCCTAAGCAAGAAAATTGAACTACTGGATCCGATGAAGAAAGAGATGCTGATGGTACACAGTGAATTTGTCTTTTGTGTATGAGGCACAAACCAGGGAGAAGGAAAGGGAACAGCAGGAAAAATAGAACCATTTAGGAAGTAGATCTTTAGGAACTTCTTATCTGGGTAGGGTCCTTTGGAACCCCAAATCAAAAACTCTTCTGTAGCAGGTAAGTGTATTCTATATAAATCAAGTCACAAGTTGCTCAACCTCCATTTTAACTTATTATGGCTTGTAGCACTTTTTAATACCCAAACAATAAAGAGTAACTTCCAGGGAAGGACTCCAAACATAAGGGAAGACGTAAGCACCTCAAAAACCAGAAGACTGGAGCAAGAACTTGACTACATAGAAGGTCAGAGGGAATGGTGAGACAGGCTAGCAGTCAAACAAATTAGGTCTTTGAAAAGTATTTAAAGATTCTCCTGTCTGAAGACAAGGAAGAGGCAGGTGTTAGATATTTATAATGTTGAAATTAAACACTTGGCTAAAACACCAGTGAAAATTTTTGTCTCCGTTTTAGATTAGGAAAACACAGTAAGATGTGATAGAAAAGGCAGAAGGTCTCTTATTTGTATTATCATCTTCAAAATGGAAGCAAATTTCAGACCTCGATATGCTCCTACCAGAACTGTCTCTATCTGAATGATCCTGCTATAGTCATGTACGCTCCTTACGCTGGAAGTGGGAAAAGTGATGCTGGTGGTTATAATCCCATTGGATTTACCTCACCAGTTCATGATTTTCAGAAGATATTTAAGTGGAAAAATGTCATTAAGAATATAGATGCAGGTAAGACACATGACGAAACACAAGGAACTTACTGTGTTTAGATGACTTCAGTTTCATGCAGTATTTTTACAGTGGTTTTGTTGCGAGTACAAGGGCAAATAGATTGCTCCTTGGAAAAGTTTTGGCTTCCAAATTCCTTTCTTGAATTATTTTTTTTTTTTTTTTTTTTTTTTTTTTTTTTTTTTTTTTTTTTCCCTACAGTTAGTGCCTAGGCAGGAAATACGAGAAGAAAGGATAAAGCCATATTAACTCATTTGGGGGCAGTGCTGCCAACATTTGCTACTTGAGTTAACCAGATCACCTCCTAAGTCATCTAATAGCAGCCTTATCTTTGAGAAATGGTGCAGTATGGATTAAGTACTGGAGGACTGGAAAGGATAAATGTACCAGTTGCCAAAGGGGACAGAGGAGTGAAGGAGAGAGTGCAATCATCTTAGTATTGATGTAAAAGAAAAAAAAGTTTATCATGATATCTTTGTTTATGTGTAAAGTAACGAAGAGATTAATAATTGCAGCATGAATTTATCAAGACTAAATAATGTCAAATTAGTTTAATTCCTCTCTGTGATAAAACAGTTGAACCTGTGATTAGAAACAAAGCAGTAGTTCTCGTATAGCTTGATTTTATTTAAAGGCTTTCATAAGTCTCTCTTTTGTGACATTTTCATAAATAATGCAGAGAAATGTGATCTAGGAGAAACTGGTGCACAGTAAGTGCAAAATTGGTTGGATTAGTATTGCTATTGATCAGTTGTCAATGAATTGTTCTTAGAATGAAAAGGTATATTGAGCAGGGTTTCTTTAGGGACCTGCTTGGAGTCTGATTCTTCTTTCTGTCTTTTTACCTAGTGAACTGAATGATAAAATAGAGAGTAATTGGAGTCATTCTGCAGATGACACAAAATTGGGGAAGGATGTGCTGGAGGACAAGGTCACATTTCAGAGTGATCTTGCAAAACTGGAAAAATAATCTGCAAACCAGTAGGTGAAATTTATTGGGGATGGGAAGACAAAGCACTTATTCATAGCAGTCCTTCAGAAAATAATTTGATTTTCTTTTCATTTGATAGCACTATACTGTATCAAAAAGTAGCTCTTCCACTGGGATGTACAGATAGAAGTGTAGCCAGTAAAATGAGCAAAGTCAACTTTATTCTTAATTCAGCATATCAGAGTCTCTGCTGGAACACAGTATTCCACTTGGGGAGTCACATTTCAAGGAAGACTTGGACCCCTTCGAAGCCAAACAAAGGCATCACAGGTGATCAGAAGCATAGGAAGCATCCCTTAGAGGAGGAGTAAACCATTTTCATTTGTTCAGCTGCAGAAGAGCAGGTACAGGAGTGTGTGGGTTTCGAATATGTAAAAGGTTGTTACAGAAGAAATAAAGGAATAATCTCTTGTGTCAATAGTGAGAATTGAAGTAAAAAGGATCTAAACTCAAACAAGAAAGACTCAAAGGAGATACTACAGAAGCCTTTCTAAATGCCACATTAACAAAGGAATAGAGCAGATTGCATGAGAAAGCTTTGAATTTTTATCATTGCTAGGCTTTGCAGAGGTGGTTAAAGGTATGTGTAGCTGTAGTTTTCCCCACTTTTGAGCCTAAGGTGGAAGTGTCCTTTTTTTTTTTTTTTT